>CM063502.1:57193053-57203053 GCA_032207245.1 Pardosa pseudoannulata | reverse complement strand
TCTTTAGGTTTTCTGTTTGTTATACATGGTCTTTCGTATCTACTAACACTTCTAATAAAGATGTCAAGAAGATGGCAGAGTTTTCACTGATCACAATTCCATCATCTCTCAGAGTTTCAAGACGACAAAGACAACAATTCACTGAAAATATAACCTCAGCATTCCATCTTACTTTCCCAAAGAAATGGATCCATTCTAACAGTGTACGGGGATTTTCCTTCTATAGAATAATGGTTTTTAATCTTTATCCGCCATGGCACCTTTGTCGAGACTAAATGTCTCGAGACATACCTACCTTTACAGATGACGGACTTTTCATTGATTATCATCCCATCATACCTTAAAACTTCTCGACAACAGACGAAAGGGCTGTAATTCACAGAAGCAATAATCTCACCACACCCCGTTTGCTGTGGATATTAGCCCCAGATCAGAGTAAGGAAGTATAATCTATTATTGTTTATGGTCGTGTTAACTTTTAAACTGGAAATAATCTTTTCTGGAACTTAGGAAGCACTATTCATTTCTAATATTGCAATGCAATCTATTGCTACTATCGCAGCATTGTAGTAATGAAATTATTTAAAGTCTGTTTATGTACTTAATATTGTTTGGGTTTTAAAAGCCTGATTTCAAATAGGTAACTTTAGTATCATCCGTAAGCTATGATATTGATATTATCTACTGCAAGGAAGATATTAATGGCGTGACCTAGAATATATGTTTATACCTAATCTATAATATATGTTTATAAAAATACTTGTATAAAGATTAGCAATATTCCTAAAATTAAACATACATATTACCCTTTCCATAGAGACGAGTGTGACACATTAAACTACTTTTTATCACTTTTCTATAAAGAATATAATATTTCAAATATATATTTTTGTAGAGCAATTATAACATCTAAGGAAGATTTTTTGCAAAAAATAAATAATTATCGTTTCTGTATGTATTTTAAAAAATATAAATATGCTGTTACGGGTGTGACAGGTATAAATGTCACACCCGTAACAGCATATTTATAATTTTTTAAACACGTACAAAAGAAATGGAAATTCTTTATTTGTTGTAAAATTTTTCCTTAGGTGATATAATTGCTTCACGAAAGATATATATATTTGAAATATTATATTTTTTATAGAAAAAGTGATAAAAAGTAGTTCAATGTGCCACACCCGTTTCTATGGAATAGCCGATATACAGATTAAGGTCTTCAAATAATTTATAAATAAAGACAAAGAAGCTTGTTTTCGCTATTATTTATTAAATATGCCAATTCTTTCACTGCAACAATATTATAAAATTTAGTATAAAAGACACTTTCTTATTTGCACTTTATAAAATAACAGAATGTAGTTTATAGTCACCAGAATGTTTATTGGAGATAAACATTTCTTTTAATACGTTAAATTTGGGGAATAATCGATATAAATCATGAAGTCAGTTTCTAATTTTCAGTTATTCCAAGTTATGAATCTTTTAATAGCGCTAAAGTCAACTTTTTTATTTCATAAGAATTTGGGTACTTTTTACCCACCGCTTAAAGTCGATGGCAGAATCTATCGCAGCATCAAAAATTGAAACCCAAAACTTAAAGGCAACGGAGCTAAATCATGATATTTACTTTCATGTTAGGTTTATAAATATTTTGAAAATACTTCGGTTAATAATGCACTCTGTACTAGAACAGAATGACATGTTGAAAAGAATTATTAAAAATAGTGTCCCTATTTATTTCCCTGACCATCATATACACTGCAAAATTGCGAACCTGGGAGAATCACCAGGGCACCATTTCGCAGCAGACTGTAATAAATATGGATAGAAACGTATGTTTGCCAAATGCTTTAAATCTCCCCAAATCTTCAAAAGAAAGATAAGTCACGTGCGTTTCTAAGAAATATCTTTTTGCATTTATCTTAGAGAAAAAGAATTTAATATTAAAAAATTCGTTCAATCAGTAAGCCTATGTTTATTCGAAGTATTAATTTTTAACACCTTCATTGTTCGGTGCACTATAAACGAAAATGTCCTATATAAAAAACCCACAATGTGAATTCGGTTAAAATATATTTCCATTAACTGTGATCCTCTCTATAATTCAATTCTATAGTTTGAGCATTTTACGTAAGCCTAAGAGATGATTTAATATATGAAGTATTTCAAATCATTCACTGACAAAAGTAATTATTTAAATAAATATTATAACCAGACTAGTTAGTAGCTGATAATTGATTCCATGAACTATTAAATAATTCCATAAAATATTATTCTTTGTAAATTTTAAAATGAAATGAGGCAATTTTCTACAAAACATTTAATGAAAAAATGAAATTTTTTCCAATTGTATCAAAGAGTTATTAAGTTAGAATTTATTTTAATATTCTTTCCGGTAGATAAAATTACTTTTTTAAAAAAATAAGAACTTTAAATTCTAATGTTTCATAATTTTTTATACGCAAAGTTATTTTCGTTTACTGTAAAAGCTGGCTCGCTAAGACATATAAAATATATCTCTGCATTAGAAGTAAAGGACTTTATGTCACAAACTGCAACTTTACAGAGAGCATAATAAATATTTTTACAGATTTGTTTGAGTCGGGACTTTTTTTGTAAGAATCCTACTAAAGGACTTTCATCAAATAGGGAAGACATAGTGCCTGTAAACATACGAAAAAAGAATAAGAAAGTAGAGATAAGAAGATTTTGTCCGAATAGTGTCCTTTACTTCGAAATTATATTTATTTATATATCCTTTATGCAATTGGATAAATATCTTAACTTTAGGAAATGAAGGCAATGCTATTATCACTTAATAGTAAAGAACAATTCATACACAAATAGGCAAAAATCCGATTTTCATTTAAAAATAGACATAGTGCATTTTACTTCCGATATACAAATATTATCATTAATGTCATATACATTGTGCTGCCCAAATTTCGGTTCTTTTTAAAAATATTGTTGATTACATAAACTTTAAAAATATTTTTAAATTATCAAATGAAACAAACAGGAAAGCAAGAGTGTGTATAATTTTTTAAAATTAAAGTTATTTTAACGGAAAGTTAAAAGTAGATCATAATTACCATAATAAATATTTTTCAGATTCGTTTGAGTCGGAACTTTTGTGAGAAATCTACTAAAGGGCTTTCAGCAAATAGGAAAGACATAGTGCCTGTAAACATACGAAAAAAGAATAAGAAAGTAGAAATAAGAAGATTTTGTCCGAATAGTGTCCTTTACTTCGAAATTATATTTGTTCGCTAAATATCTTAATTTTTGGAAATGAAGGCAATGCTTTTATCACATAATAGTGAAGAACAACTTATACACGAATGTGCAAAAATCCGAATTTTTTTAAAAATGGACATAGTGACCTTTACTTCCAATATACAAATATTAACAATAATGTCATATATATTATGCTACCCAAATTTCAGTTATTTAAAAAATATTGCTGATTACATAACCTTTAAAAATGTTTTTAAAATATCTCATGAAATAAACAGGAAACCAAGAGTATGTATAATTTTTGAAAATTAAAGTTATTTTAACGGAAAGTTAAAAGTATATAATAATTACCACAATAAATATTTTTACATATTTGTTTGAGGCGGAATTTTTTTTTTGTGAGAATTCTACTAAATGGCTTTCAGCAAATAGGGAAGACATCGTGCCTGTAAACTTACAAAAAAAAAAAGAATAAGAAATTAGAAATAAGAATATTTTGTCCGAATAGTGTCCTTTACTTCGAAATTATATTTGTTCGTATATATTTTTCCAATTCGCTAAATATCTTAAATTTTGGAAATGAAGGCAATGGTTTTATCACATAATAGTGAAGAACAATTTACACATAAATATGCAAAAATCTTTTTTTTTGTTTTTTTTTTTTTTTTTTTTTTTTTTTTTTTTTTTTTTAATGGACATAGGGCTCTTTACTTCAAATATATAAATATTAACAATAATGTCCTATATATTGTGCAGCCCACATTTCAGTTTTTTTTTATTGTTGATTACATAAACTTTAAAAATATTTTTAAGTTATCACATGAAATAAATAGGAAACCAAGAGTGTGTATAATTTTTTAAATTAAAATTATTTAAACGGAAAGTTAAAAGTAAATCATAATTACCATAATAAATATTTTTACGGATTCGTTTGAGCCGGGACTTTTTTTGTGAGAATTCTACTAAAAGGCTTTCAACAAATAGGGAAGGCATAGTGCCTGTAAACATACGAAAAAAGAATAAGAAAGCAGAGATAAGAAGATTTTGTCCGAATAGTGTCATTTACTTCGAAATTATATTTTTTCACATATCCTTTTCCAATTCGGTAAATATTTTTATTTTATGAAATGAAGGCAATGCTTTATCACATAATAGTGAAGAACAATTTATACAAGGATATCTAAAAAACTGAATTTCTTTAAAAATGGACATAGTCCCCTTTACTTCCAATACATAAATATTAACATTACTGTCCTATATATTGTGCTGCCCAAATATCAGTTTTTTTTAAGTATTGTTGATTACATAAACTTTAAAAATATTTTTAAATTATCAAATGAAATAAATAGGAAACCAAGAGTGCGTATATTTTTTTAAATTAAAGTTATTTAAGCGGAAAGTTAAAAGTAGACCATAATTACCATAATAAATTTTTTACAGATTCGTTTGAGCCGGGACTTTTTTTTGTGAGAATACTACTAAAAAGCTTTCAGCAAATAGGAAAGACATAGTGCTTGTAAACATACAAAAAAAGAGTAAGAAAGTAGAGATAAGAAGATTTTGTCCTAATATAGTTCTTTACTTCGAAATTATATTTTTTCATATATCCTTTTCCAATTTGGTAAATATCTTTATTTTAGGAAATGAAAGCAATGATTTTATCACATAATAGTGAAGAACAATTCATACACGAATACGCAAAAATCTGATTTTTTTTTAAATGGACATAGTGCTTTTTACTTCCGATATACAAATATAAAACAATAATATCATATATATTGTGCTGCTCAAATTTCAGTTTTTTAAATATTGTTGATTACATAAACTTTAAAAATATTTTTAAATTATCACATGAAATAAATAAGAAACCAAGAGTGCGTATAATTTTTTTTAAATTAAAGTTATTTAAACGGAAATTTAAAAGTAGATCATAATTACCATAATAAATATTTTTACAGATTCTTTTGAGTCGGGACTTTTTTTTGTGATGATTCTACTAAAGGGCTTTCAGCAAATAGGAAGACATAGTGCCTGTAAACATACGAAAAAAGAATAAGAAAGCAGAGATAAGAAGATTTTGTCCGAATAGTGTCATTTACTTCGAAATTATATTTTTTCACATATCCTTTTCCAATTCGGTAAATATTTTCATTTTAGGAAATGAAGGCAATGCTTTTATCACATAATAGTGAAGAATAATTTATACACGAAATGGACAGTAAAAAAATGGATATAGTGACCTTTACTTCCAATATACAAATATTAACAATAATGTCATATATATTGTGCAGTCAAAATTTCAGTTATTTAAAAAATATTGCTGATTACATAAGCTTTAAAAATATTTTTAAATTATCACATGAAATAAACAGGAAACCAAGAGCGCCTAAAATTGTTTAAAATTAAAGTTATTTAAACGGAAAGTTAAAACTAGATCATAATTATCAATATTTCTGTTTAACATGGCGATATTTAAGACATCAGCTTTATCCTCGTAGACAATTACTCATTTACCGAACATATTAATAATTAAGATTTCTTAATAACTTATGAATGGAATTAATTAGATAATAAATATAGTATAAATAAAAAAATGCAGCATTAGAAATTACTTTCAAACAGAACTTAATCCCGTAACTTTTGATGATTTTTTTCTATAAATATGTGTTTAATAGATTAAATATTTGACTTTTTAACGCTTCAAAATAAATCTTAGATATTTAGTTCAAAAGCTGTAATGAACATTAATTATCCATTAACTTGGAAATGAAGAATTAAACGAACTCTTTTTTTACTCTCGTATTTTAAAAGTGCTCCTCTTATTACAGCTATTATCGTACTTTATTTTTTATACGAAGCTGAGAGGTTTATTTTTTTCTTTAAACAAAAATTTGAAGTTATATAACTTAAAGTCCTACAGTTTAAGAAGCAACTTAAAAATTAAAATTACGTTTTTTCTGTTTCTTTTTAAAGCATTATTCTTTCATATAATTACTTATAATCTTGCTGAATTAATTCTTTGTAAATTAATTATATAAAATAGAAACTCTGTAGCATAAGTTTTGTCATTAATGTACTTGTAAAAAGCTCACATCTAAACATGGTGTAAAGTAATTTCAGAATTAACTTCAATAAAAGTTTCTGTAAAATATTTTTTTAACTTATGTCTATTCTAACCTACTTTTATAAATACCCAAATTGCATGCATTATAATACACTCAAGAGCCAAAACATTATAACCACCTGTCAACAACGAGTTGGCCCACCTTTGGCTTTCAACACAGCTTCAACCAGCCTTGGCATTGATGCCACAAGTCCTTGATAGATGGCCGGAGACAGATTGTACCAGATGTTTAAGCAATGGTTACGCAAATCCGAGATATTGCGAATTGGTGGTCTTTGAACTCTGAGTTGCCGTCCCATGACATCCCAAATGTGTTCTATCGGATTGAGATCCGTTGAGTTAGGTGGCCAAGACATTAACTGGAATTCAGTATCATGTTCCTTTAACACCTCCTACACAATTTTAGCCTTGTGACAAGGGCATTGTCCTGTTGAAACGTTCCATTTCCAGCTGGAAAAACAGAGGCCATGTAAGGGTGCAACTGGTCCGAAATGATGTTCAGATAGCCTGTAGCATTCATGGTCTAGTCTACCACAACAACCAAATTGGTGGTCTTTGAACTCTGAGCTGCCGCCCCATGACATCCCAAATGTGTTTTATCGGATTGAGATCCGGTGATTTAGGCAGCCAGGACATTAACTGGAATTCAGTTCCTGGAACCACTCCAACACAATTTTAACCTTTTTATTTGATAGTATGTGGAGGTCCAACACCATGTCGTCTACTGCTGGTTTCACTGTCATTCATCCACTCTGCATAAGTACTAACAACTGTAGATCGCGAACAACCCACGAGTCGTGCAGTTTCGGAAATACTTGTTCCGAGCCTTCGAGCCATTACAATCTGCCCTCTATCAAAATCACTTAGATCCACAGCCTTTCCCATTGCACACAGAAGCAAGTGAAAGAATGATTCTTCAGATTCTGCAGCAACAGTTAAATACCACTTCCACCTGATCATTGCAAAATATAGGGGTGGTCATAATGTTTTGGCTTTTGAGTGTATATACATTCAGATGCATATCAATATTCATCATCTGCTTTTCTTGGTTTTATAATAAAAATGGAGTGCAAGTCTAACATAAATCTTGCTTGAAAAGGAGACACTCGTACTACAAAAATACCTAGTGTTATTACATTAGGTACCCTCTAATTTCTACTAAATAACTTGCATGCACAGTTATAAGTAGTGTTTACAGTTCTTCTTTAGTAAGGATGACTGCGGCGATCTCTCTTTCTCTTATTTTAAATATATTCTGAAAACATTTGAGATACGCTTTTTTTATTTTTATCCTCCATAGGTATTGCTTATAAAGAAAATTTTTTAATTTTTGAGAGATCAGTGATGCAAAATAATTCAATATCATAACAAAAAGTAACAAAATAATGAATGAATTAGTGGGTTGCACCACACTTTTGATTTAAAAAGTTCAATTTAAATCTTCAACAACTTTTCTCCCATTCTACATTTTAATATCATAAAGAATGCCTTAAAAATGAAACTTTTATAAACTGAAAGTTTAAATACACTTTTAATTACTAAGCAGCTCCAATGTATTTCTTTAAATTAAGAACATTATCTTAAAAATCAGTTTCAAAAGTTCTTAATTGTCTCAATTTGCTCTTTTTCTAGACTATTAATAACAATAACATGCACACATACACAAATCTTTCCTGAAAAGGTGAAACTTGCACTACAAAAATACCTTGTGTAATTACATTAGGTACTCTCTAATTTCTACTAAATAACTTGCATGCACAGCTATAAGTAGTGTTTACAGTTCTTTAGTAAGGATGACTGCGGGATCTGTGTCTCAGTTTATTTAAAATATATTCTGAGAATATCTGAGATACACTTTTTTATTTTATCCTGCATAAGTAATTCTTATCAAAAAAATTTCTTAATTATTGAGAGTTCAGTGATGCAAAATATTTCAATATCATAATAAATAGTAATAAAATAATGAATGAATTAGTGGGTTCCAAAACACTTTTGATTTAAAAAGTTCAATTTAAATCTTCAACAAAGATTCTCCCATTCTACATTTTAATAGTGTACAGAATACCTTAAAAATGAAACTCTTATAAAGTGAAAGTTTAGAAAGATTACATAATTACTAAGCAGCTCCAATGTATTTCTTTAAATTAAGAACATTATCTTAGAAATTAGTTTCAAAAGTTCTTAATGTCTCAGTTTTCTCATTTTATAGACTATTCATAATAATAACATGCACACATACACAAATCTTGCCTGAAAAGGTGATACTCGCACTACAAAAATACCTAGTGTTATTACATTAGGTACCCTCTAATTTCTACTAAATAACTTGCATGCACAGGTATAAGTAGTGTTTACAGTTCTTTAGTAAGGATGACTGCGACGATATCGCACTTATTTTAAATATATTCTGAAAACATTTGAGATACGCTTTTTTTATTTTTATTCCCCAAAGGTATTGCTTACCAAGAAAATTTCTGAATTTTTGAGAGATCAGTAATGCAAAATATTTCAACATCATAATCAATAGTAACAAAATAATAAATGAATTAGGGGGTTCCACAACACTTTACATTTAAAAATTCAATTTAAATCTTCACGCAACAAATTTTCTCCCATTCTACATTTTAATAGCATACAGCATGCCTTAAAAATGAAACTCTTATAAAGTGAAAGTTTAGAAAGATTACATAATTACTAAGCAGCTCCAATGTATTTCTTTAAATTAAGAACAATATCTTAGAAATTAGTTTCAAAAGTTCTTAAGTGTCTCAATTTTCTCATTTTATAGACTATTCATGACAATAACATGCACACATACACAAATCTTGCCTGAAAAGGTGAAACTCGCACTACAAAAATATCTTGAGTTAACATTACATTAGGTACCCTCTAATTTCTACCAAATAATTTGCATACACAGTTGTAAGTAGTGTTTACATTTCTGTTTAGAGTTCTTCTTTAGTAAGAGGATAACTTCTGCGATCTCTCTCTCTCTCTCTCTCTCTCTCTTTACATATGTAATGATTATTTCCTCTATTCAAAATAATTATGCAGCCCCTATTCTTTTTACTTGTCCGGGCAACTGAGAAAGGAGAAAGCTAATCAGGTAGCAGTAATAACGATACAGTCGGGCCGCATTGAAGAGAACAGCACAAGTCTAATTAGAACTTAGCTGCTAAAACGGAAATCTTTACTAGTCAAGGATGGAGAAAAGAAAGACACAAAAATCAATCTGCTTGAACAGAGGTGCACCCAAGAACGAAGACAGAAAGAAACTTACGAAGGGACAAGAAAAGCGAATTAACGCTGAGCCATTTGCAGGTGACAGCTGGAAAACTTGTTGAATAGACAGAAAATACATCGATAGGACAGAAAGCTTTCGGAAATGTATCGGAAGAATTTTAAGTCGATGAACATTTTTAGAGGCTGGGGAAAATGTTTTAAGGAATAAGAATGGGAGAAAAGAGGTTTTTAAGGAAATATTAAAGTTAAATAATTTTGATATATTATATGTATATATATGTATATATCACATATATATATATATACATATATGTGTATATATATATGTATGTATATGTATATATATGTATACATGTATATATATATATGTATATGTGTATGTATATATGTATA
>CM063502.1:57153053-57188053 GCA_032207245.1 Pardosa pseudoannulata | reverse complement strand
GATATTACTTTCTTTATGAGGTAGGATATAGTTAAGCCTTTTAGGCTAAAATGCACTTAAACTTTAATTCCAATGTTGCTATTTTTATAGAATGTAGGATATGGATTTGTTACTGTTTTTATGAATTCTAAATCCCTCTCTCTCCTTACATTCTTAGAATAAAGTATTTTTAAAGATAGTTTTAACTATGTAAATAAATAATATTTTCATTTTAATACATTTACTTTGAAAGATTTAAAGTAATTTTTTATTAAAATATTATATTACTCTTCAGTTCAGAATAAAGTATAAATATAATTTTTTGACAACAAATAGAATTTATTATATTTCTTCAAATTTTCTTTAAAGAAATTAAAGAAACAAATTTAAAAATTGGGTAAGGATTCTTTTTAAATATTAGCAAATTATTTTCTGGTATCCATACAAAATGTTATTTTCTTTTATATAGTTTTTATTAATATCTGTGAAAAATAGTTTATATAATTCTTTTTGTGTTGCGCATCAACTATTATTTCTATATTTTGAATGAGCCAACACTAATTTTAGAGTATGATTTTGGAGTATTTTAGAGTATGCTTGTTACTATTTTGAGAAAATTTAAGCCCATCATTCTTATAAACTCTATAATTTTATTACCGAAAAAATTAATTTGAACTTTAGATAACTTTAACTGTATGTATAATAATTAATTTTTTTGTTTCATTCGAAAGATTAAAAGTATTTTCTTTATTAACAATTATATTATTCTACAGTTTAAAAGAAAATATGCATATAATGTGCCGAAGCGGTGCATTAATGAGTGCTGAACACCTCCCCGTATGTCCAGACCTTTTGAAGCCATGCTTTTTTTCTCATTGTTGGGCAGCAAGAGATTTTCTGACTAAATTTTTTTCATGATCATTTAATATTATTTTGTTGTTGTCTTTTCTTTTGTTTTTGTTCAGTGATTTGTAAGTATTGGATGAGGATTTAAGCGTTATTTTCAGTTACATTTTTAAGTGAAAATGTTTAACTAAATTTTCAATTAATTAATAAAGAATTAACTATTAATTAACAATCAATTAGCTAATAAACAATTAACTAAATTTTTTTAATTATGTTCAGTTAAATTTTTTCCTGATTTAAGGATTAGGATGATGTCCAAAATGTTGCTGCAATAGAGACAAAAAAATAAAATATGAACATAGATTTTGAACAAAATACAGAATTCATTGTGTTTCTTTAAATTTCCTTTAAAGAAGTTTCTTTTAAATTTCCTTTTAAAGAAAATTTTTTTTGAAATTATCGGATTTTTTTTTTTAATTTCTGTAAAAATAATTAAAGCAACTTTGTACATTCATTTTACCAATTATAAATAAGTGTGCTATATGTTTTACAATTTTTTTCAGATATTTTTATTGCTTTCCTTTGTTTTATATAGGTTATTATTTCCAGATGCTTTAAATTGCGCCTGAATACCTCTCAGATGTGAAAAATATTTACTTATATATTAGAATACTATTTCAAAAATGTAAAAAGTAATTTTAAAAATTTAAAACGTAAAAATGAAAACTATTGTTAGAAAAGTTTATTTACTACAAAACAAATGCATTTTTCTTAAGAAGTTTTAAACTGTTTTGCATAAAAATTATTTATATAATATTATTATATAATTATTTATATAATAATAATAATAAATATCATATAATTAGTTATATAATATTTTTATGGAAGAAATTTACATAAATTACTTGCATAACAATTATTTACATAAAGAATTTTGAACGAACTTTGTGCTACATTAAATTTGGAGTATATAATTTTTTTAAATTTATCATGTGTATCTGATCAAGCGATGAATGGAACTTTGATACAAATATTAAATTTATTAAGTCATCCTACACATAGATTCAAAATAAATAAAAAATACTTTATGCATTCAATAAATTTTAAACGATGATCTTGTCATATTTATAAATAACGACGAGAAACACGTAATCGTAGCTAACAATCATATTAGTGTAATATACAACTCCTGCTACAAATATATCCACCTTCCATTCATAAAACCACGCATGAATACCGACGCTATTGATTTTCTTACCCACAAGAGCAAACTCTGCAAATACACACTAATGAGCTAAGCATTTTCCTTACAGAAAACGTCGTTAAAATTGTGCAAACGTCGTTTTAAACACAGGAATTTCATTCAACAAACTTTTACAGATCATCATAAAGGCAGCATCTGCGCATGCTTCGTTTCCATTTTTATGCAGTCTAAAAGAGTTAAATTTTTGCGTGAGAATATCGGGGAATTTTCTAATGGATCTATTTTTAGTTAATGGTCAGTTTAATAGTACCTCTGCTTTTCTGGATTCTTGAACTTGTGCGTTTATATTATTATAATGTGCATTCCACGTACACGAAAAGAAAAAGTAACTATTTTAAAAGGGAGCAATTTTTACTTTATTTCATTTTCGACGAAAGTTTTTATTTAAAGGATTATAAATAAATTTTATTTTATTCTTTACATTTTCATACATACAATGGAATTAAATTACTTCTTTTCTAAATTGATTTATTTTTGAAATAGCTATTACTAGTGACTAGAATGTAATTAAATCCTTAATTTTTTTTCTCACTATTAAATCATTAACTAACCAATTTTTAAAAAACTGTTTTTCGTAAAGTCACATTTTTACATCTAAAGAAACATATAGCATTGAGTTTTATCAAATAGAGTATTAATTTCTAATTATTAATTATTGATTTAAACATGATACGCTTATTACTTAGGGATCATGGTATATTGGATGACAATAAGTACATATTGTTTTTATGAATACCACGGAATAAAAGATTTGACATGTTGTCTAGAACCAAGCTTTGCACATTGTTTCTGAATATTTATCTTCATTTCATTATCCATTTTTGTAAAACATTTATTTATCCCATTCTATTTCACAGTTCAAGTCGTATGTATATTTTTCTCTCATATTTTTGAACAAATAAAACTTGTGAAAAAATTATCGAAATAAAAGCAATCTTCTATTGGTTTGTCTATTTTTTCTATTTGAGTTACCATAACTAACAACCTTTGACCCATAAGAATCATTTTTTTAATTACCAATTAGGTAGCATTTATAGATTTCAGCAATACAGCAATATTCTCTCACACCACAACATATTTCCCATTGCCTATTTTTAATGGAAATTGTAAATTAAACTACATTGCAGTATACATGATCGCCAAATGGATCAAACATAATTGTATTTTTTAGATGGTCAGTCTATGAAGTAAAAAAGTTGTTATATTTCAAAAGTGCAACGGTTGAAACGTGAAAGAAGGTTAATACCCAAGGAAGAGATCGAAATCTTGTATTCAATTGAACATCATACTTGTCTGATACTCGAATATCACAGGTTAAAACACAGTCTTATGGCAGTAAAGTAAATTTTTATCATTAAAATATTATTTTATGTATGAAAAGGATTCAAATTGAAAATCTATTCGTAAGACTGCCAAATTTTAAAGGTGTGGCTTATGTACAGTGGCAATAACCCCAGGCAAACTGGAGTTATTCCTGCAAATTTTGCAACAGTTTCTGGAATTATTTATTAAAATCCTAGAAAACCTGTCATAAGAATTGAAGCAGAGATTGGTTTGAAGTGTTCCAGCCCATATAAAATACTGAGATATTGAGAGGAATTGTACTGCGTAGAAATACATCTGTTGGCAGATTTTTAACTTCTCAATAAAATTCAAAATTTCTGCATAAAATTTTTACTTCTTTCCCAAAACACATACCATATGTAGTGTTCTTCCATTGATCTTTGCTCTAGAGATATTTAAAGTTGAAATTAGGGGCTTCTTTGACGGTTTTAAATATGTTATTTATGAAGGTTGCAAGTTCCAATATCATAGCCAAAAGTTTTTAAATTCTTAATATATACTATGATAAATCTAAAATTTTAATCTTTTACTTATTTAATTTCCATTTTATACAATTTTTAAATACTAAAAGTAGGAAAATGTAGAAATGAAAATATAAACATTGTTCTGATATTCTCCTAATAGCTCTCTCTAAACCGAATGCAATCAAATAAATAATAAATTGATCTGAAGTAACTTCAATTTATTACTTTTTACTTTTATGGCATATTGGATTATTTCTAAAATAAACTATTGCAATATTACTTCCAGAATTTATGAATAACTGGGATTTTTATGATGAGTAATTACTTTTCTAATCCTAGGGGTATTCGAGATTTACATTTCTAATAAGAATAAAACAATCTTTGATCTAAAGTGTACTTAATTCATAAGAAATAAGAAAGGAAACAGATAAAAGGAGCATTCATTTCAGAGTTGTCAATTTTTATTTGAAATGAATTTCTGACACTTCTTTTAAAACTTTATGAAATATTTTGAAATAAAAAAATTAGTTTTAAATATTTGTTTAGTTTCACTCATGATGCATTACTAGAGGAAAAATAATCCAAAAAGTTTTAAATATATATCTTCTACATTAACAGACAAAATTTTCATTCGTCAAATTCTTTTAAACATAGCATTGTAATTTCCTACATATATGGAGTTAAACAACATTTTTGTGTGCATGAAATTTAATTTAAGACAATTAAAGAATAGTCTGTCACTACTTGTTTTAACGATGTATATCTAATACTGTTGTTTATGAGATCCAATAATACTTGAAAATTTATATATGAATATATATATATATATATATATATATATATATATATATATATATATATATATATATATATATATTATGTATGTATATGTATATATATATATATGATAGATAGATATATACATACATACATGTCTATCTGTCTATCTATCTATCTATCTCTCTCTCTCTCTCTCTATATATATATATATATATATATATATGTGTGTGTGTGTGTGTGTGTGTATATATATATATGTGTGTATATATATATATACATATATATATATATATATATATATATATATATATATATATATATATATACATTCATACACATATACAATTATACATATATACACATATATATATGCACACATATATATGCACACATATATATACACACACACATATATATATATATATACATACATATACATACATATATATCTATATATACACATACATTCATAAATGGATTATTACACAGCTATAAAAATTCAATAAAAAACTCAAGTAGAAAAAAATAGCACACATTTTAATATTCCTATTCAATATTGAATAATTTTTGTATAAAATGAAAATTTCGAGACAGTTTATCTCTTTTTATATAGATATAAAGTACTCAGTAAGATATGAAACATTTAAATGCATAATGTGCATTTAAGGCTTTAGATTTAATGATATAAAATAACAGTATCGGTATTTCTTATTTCTTAATGCAGTTATTGAAAAACACTTAAGTTTTTTTCTCTCTTTTAAGATTTTTCTATATCTTTTTTGCCAAAACATCTAAAGATATATTTCTCTTGTTATATATAAAATGAAAAAATCAGTACCTGTAAAAATATTTTAAAAGGATTGACATAATGCAATCCTAATGCTTTAAAGATTGAATTTCTGGAAAAGTAAGATACCACTTTGCAAAGTTATCGATAATTTCCCAACCGTAGAAAGAAATGGATAAAATTTGTACCGAAAAATGGAGAATAAAGAAATGCTGCATTATGCAGTCAGAACTTTGTATTTGTGAAATATTTTATTAAAATACTCTCTAAAAGAGTTAGAACATCAATTATATCTAAAGTCTATTTAAGCTATGACGCATTTTTAAATAACTAAATGTCATAAGCAATGTCGGTTGAGGATAAATCTATAATTCAATATATTTTATATTTGAATTTTTACTTTGCTGTCTAAGATCCGTTAAATACAATATCTTTTGTCCATTAGTAACACACACACACAAGAACATTCTATATATATATATATATATACATATGTGTGTTTGTGAGGCATAAGAAAAATCATATAGCCAATGATGTCTTTATAATGTCTTTATTCATCTATATTGCACAGTTTAACAGTCAACCATCAAAGATGGTGGTGAATGGCTAGCCTCCACATTTTAGCAAAGGGACCCCATTTAGCAAGGGTTCAAGCATCAACCCTTACATAAAACGCTCTTTCTCAATCCTTAAGAGTCAGTGCTTTCATAGTGGGTTATTAAAAAGATTCATGCGCCTGCATTAAAAGAGTGCTCTGTGATTTTTATATATATATATATATATATATATATATATATGCTATATTATATATATATATATATATATATATATATATATATATATATATATATATATATATATATATATATATATATATATATATATATATATATATATATATATATATATATATATATATATATATATATATATATATATATATATATATATATATATATATAGGTATGTATGTATGTATGCATGTATAGATACATATGTTTATTTAAATATATCTATATATATCTATATACATGTATATACATCTCTCTCTATCTATCTATCTATCTATATATATATATATATATATATATATATATATATATATATATATATATATATATATATATATATATATATATATATATATATATATATATATATATATATATATTTGTTTCAGGCAGTCTATACCTATACCTATATTCTTTTAATTCCTAGTTCCCAAAATCCATTAGAGCAATTAATACGTTATTGTATAATTGTTCAGTAATTTATGTCTGTTTCGCTGTAACTGACTATGATTAAACAAGACTAAACCATTTTACTAGTTTACGCACCTCTGTATTTTATGTATTTCTTTCAAAAGCGTAAGAGTTACGATTATATAATCTATCCAAGTGTTAACAAGCATATAATGTTTGTAATTTTTTTAATGTTTTTATGAATGTTTGTAATGTTTGTAATTTTGTAATGTAATTTTTTTTTTATTCTAAGAAGCTTTATTCACATTATTGTTCAATGCATTATTGTATTTAAGGAAAAAACATCTAATGATTTTCTATGTTACATACTAAATTTATCACCCTTGTTAATCATTTTCAGAAAATTCTCTCTTGGGGCTAAATGAAAATTATGTATGTATATATATATATATATATATATATATATATATATATATATATATATATATATATATATATATATATATATGTATGTATATATATATGTATATATATATATATATGTATGTATATATGTATGTATATATATATATATGTATATATATATATATATATATATATATATATATATATATATATATATATGTATGTATGTATGTATTATATATATATATATATATATATATATATATATATATATATATATATATATATATATATATATATATATATATATATATATATACAGAAATACATACTCGAAACAGAAATTGAATGGTATTGCTGTGGTTTCAAAAAGTAGAATAAGTGTACCATATGTAATAAACAATAATTTTTTTTTCCATGGAAAGACAATGTCATCCCTATTAAATGTAAGTCACGTAAATCATTGATTTAATTGGAATGTATCTTCTAGCATAAAATGCAAACAGTTCAATTCTAGGTACGGATTTCATTGATAGCTAGTAAATCCTTTAAATGTCTTTTAGATAATAGCATAAGAAAAATCAACATAATGATCTTTATTAAAATTATTTGCGTATTCTGAAATAAAATAAGAAAATCTTGCCCGTGTCTTTCAGCATACTTCTTAATTAAATTCAATCTTGCAAAGTTTACCCAGCATAATCTAGGCTTTGGTATTTTTTCTGAACCAACATTTCTTTTACTTTCTTAATTAAATAGCACGGCAAATCTTTAAAATTTCCTATTATAAATAAATGTTCAGGCGTTTATAATAATGATAGAAATTATTTTAAGTAATGAAATTACTGCAATGCTTTACCCTAAATTGTGTGTTCTTTCCTGTATTAACGGTTTCTGCATTACTCAAAATTATTCGTGTATAATTAAAATAAAATTATAGACGTTAGATAATTGCAAATACATTTTTGCCGAAATTTACAAATATCTTGTCTAAATAAAAATCTACCAAATCAAAAGAAAATGAATTGCTAAAGAAGTATTTAACGGTGTTAGTATACACTTATATAGTACAAGAAATCCTGAACAGACAATAGAATTTTCAGTAATCATAGTTCTAAGGACCTATACACTTTCTAATTATATAATTTTAGCAATCTAATTTTGATTCATAAGGTTATTGTCATTCTTATATAAAACTTCTAGGAATTTCTGTAATTTCGAGTAAAATTTCTAGAAATTATATATTTTGTTTTAAAGATGAGTAATATTCATTTGTTACACTTGTTTAGTAAAATAAAAATATATATCAATCATATTTTACTTATTGTAAGCTTATCGTTTATACGACACAAATAAAGGCTCAGTTAAAAAAATTAGAAGACGTAAATGCTTCTTATTTCATTTTTGTGCTTTAAAATTATAAAATTTCCTTATATTAAAGATTTATAAAAGTCAAAAATATACTACAAATATATGCACAAAAATGAACAAATATGCGAAAATATGAACAGATTATTCTTCGTAGTTTAATGTAGTAAAATAAGTCTGCATATAAAAGAAAGGTGTTAATAGCTGATATATGTACGAATACATGATCTAGGAAAACAGAAAGCAAAAAAAAAAACAAACTTTCAATTGGTATTCAATTAATTATAGCATTTTAATTGCAGAAATTCTAATTAGACAATAATCATGGTTGCTTTTCTTGGTTCATATATTGTTTTACTAAAATATGTATATAATAACTAATATTAAACAGTCTTTATGTAATTTATGTAATCATATAATCAATTTTTTAAGAAAAATTTTAGACTGCGCAAATGAGTTTTACGAAAGAATAATATATGATTAGCTTTCATGCATGTTTTTTACGTGTACTTTTTAATAACTTCTTATCCTTTTTAATAACTTATTAACTTATTCAGGTCTGTTTCATGTCAGATGTATTATTACAATGTATCGAGATTTTTACTTAAAATGGTCTCAGAACACTTTAAAATTTTTTATTCTTAAAAAAAATTTTTAAATGTAAATATTTTGTGTGCAAAATATTTCTTGTAGACGTGTGTGTACAAAATAGCAGTTTTAGCAAACAAAAAATTCATCATAAATAAATATTTTTTTTAAGTTTTATTATTTTTATAAGTATTTAAAGTTAGTGTATTAAAGAGGTATATAACGGATTTCTACAAAAAAACTTTTAGACATTTTAGTGTGAAATAAAAAAAGTTATAGAAAGTCGGAAATTAGTAACAAAACCATACGATTCTCATGCTTAATAGTCCTGAGTCCCCTTAAAACGATTGTGCATTTTAGCACTTGTATAGTTTTTCAATCTTTTTTACATCCCTGTGGATTTGGAAGGTGTTTAACTAGTCATAATTATGTATTTCATGTCTATTTAATTCATTGTAAATAGACTATCCACAATAGATTGTTCTCAACAGAACATTTCAAGAAAACTAATATATATAGTTACAAGATAAAAATTAGTTATTTACAAAGATGAACTGCTTAAACACCCTTTCATGCCTTCTATATTATTAACTTATTAAAAAAATTTAAAAGTGTTCTTATTCTGCTATAGACTTTAATAATTTATAAGAAATTCAATAAAACCATTGCTGTATTATATCAGTGGGGAACATTAAAACGTTCAATTTTCAGCTTTGATAAATGCATTGCTTTGATAAAGTCAAGGAAAGCATTTGATAGTGACTCTAAGGAAGAGTAATATAATTAATTAAAGCATTCTTGTAAATTTTTTTACAACGCACATTTTGCCTTAACAATTTTGTGCAGCATTTTCATATGCGATCGAAAATATTGAAAACAAGTCAGTTTTATTTTTAAGACTGAATACGTTAAATGAAAGTGAAAAAAAAAGCTATTTGAAATATTCTTTTTATTTCCAGTCCCTTTATTAACTTATTCAATTTCAATGAAAGGTTTTGAATTTATCTTTAGTTGTAGAAGATGAAAAATTAAAAGTTTTAATCTATCAAATTAAATTTCTTTTTGAAAGCTACAAACGTTCAAATTTAAAAAGAGAGGATTATTTAAAAATAAATCGAAACAGATTCAGTTATTTGATTTATAATTAGATTATTTGGGAATTAAATATTTGGAAAATATTTAAAGTGTACTTCAAATTACGTTTCAGATTTATTCGAGGAATTTATAAAAATGAACTGCAGACTAATATGCTCAGTTTTATTTAAGAACTTGCAGACATTGTTTTACTTTCCTCAGTCTGAAATATTTCACAAAATTTCATAGATTTTCTGTAGATACCCTAAATGCGGGATATTTGTCTCTCAAGAAATGTAATTAATCGTAACAATTATATTTTATATATAATATTTATTAATATATAAATAAATTTTTTAAAATGTATTATTAAATTTTAAATTAATGCTATATTTGGGGGTAAATTTGAAAATGTGTTCATTTAAATTTCCGTATCATCTGGGTACATTTATTTTTTTACAAACATTCCAAAATAATCTTTGTATTCATACATGCCAATGAATTAGAGCTGGTGTCGATATTATAATGAACTTAATTTTCCAAAGATTACAGTATTAATCCTTTTTCACACAGATAAAAAATACTGTTAATTGTTTAATTTCAATGATTGTCATCTATTTGATATAGACCTTAAGTTTCTGTAATCTAAATAGCTGAGAAAATTGCTTTCAAAAAGTTTTTAATGTTGTTTGTAGGGTTAAAATTTAGGCACCTATGTGGAACTTCCCACTGTCTATGTGCCGAACGATGGCCGAATGGTAGAGCACTGCTCTTCGGATCCGGAGTTCGCGGGTTCGAATCCCGCTTTTGGCATGGATGTTAGTAGCCGTTCGGAATCGGCTTTAAACTGTAGGTCCCGGTCTCATTAGCCCTCGTGTGCAAAACAGTAGACCGTAGTGCTCCAAAACCAAACCAAACCAAACCCACTGTCTATGTTGCATTATCTTAATGAAAGATCTTTTATACGCAAATGAAGTGTTAATAATGAGGGCTGCGCTTTTTGTTAGAATATTAAAATATAGATGAATGACTGTACAACCACCAGGAAAATCAGGGAATTAGTTTCAAATCAGTGAAACATTCCTTATATGCATGATAATCTCCCAATGCTCTTTTACGATGAGGCTAAATAGCTGTATAGTTTCATCCAGTACTACGCAAACCCTAAGCTCTCCTTCAGTTCTTCGAAACAGATTAGAGCTAGGCATTTACCTACGTTACTTTTCCTATGTCCAGTCACCTTTTTCTTGACATCATAGTAAGAAAACTCAGACGCTAGAGAAGTTATTAATTTTCTCCCTGGTTTTAAAAATTTAAATTTTCTCCAAAGGTATTGTTATTGTCTATACCATTCATTGCAATTTTCTGTGCATAGTTAAAGCAGAATTCGTTGTGGAAGATCTCTAGTTAAAGACTTCCGTCAGTGACTTCCATAAGAAATGGAATTACATAGCAATATCAATTTCTAATTAGATATTCACAGTTTCCATCTTTTGTGCAGGAACTGTGAGTACTCTTCACAACTGAGATATACTTGCAAATTTGAGTAACACAAATTAGTTTTCTTTTCTTCCAGATTTAATTTCTCCTAAGCAGTTATTAAAAATTAGACCTTTTTATGAAAAAACATCTATTGATTTCACCATTCCTTTTCTCATTTTTTAACATGAATAATCGCAACATACGTTTTCACTCCGGCATTTTCCTTACATTTCTACTTTAACATATGTTGCATAAACTTACCCGTAACTACTATTCTATAAAATTATTTTTTCTCTTATTATGTAAATAAAAATATTCGTTAATATTTGGAAACTTGTCATTCTGTAAGAATGGACAGCGTTTTATGAGTTTCGGGCTTAAATGTGTCTCGGATTTTATATTAATTAACAGCAACAACAAATCCTTGGACAAAGTCTAAAAAATTGCTGTACAATTTTACTTGCTAACATGTACAAATTATACCGTTATTACTTATCAATACTTTTATTTATATAAGTGTTTTTATTCCTCCCAAGATTTTCTATCATCTCTTTCACAATTCATATCGATTGTAACTCAAATTTCTGGAAAACATAACTCTCCATAATTTTTTTGCTGTTACGAAAGTAAACAATTCTTGTAACTCTTTGTCATTTCAGTCTCAGATCTATAAAATCAATTTACCAAAGTCAATAAGCTCTCTTCAAAATAGAGTTCTGGACATACCTCGAAGAATGATGAAATAAGCTACATAAAAAGGAAATATAAATAACTAATATTTTGAACTTCAAATATGATCTAAATAGATTATCTGTGAAATCTGTTAAAAGTAAAATTTAAGGGATAAAAGATAACTGGAAATGGAATCTTCCCATGACATAAGACAAAACTCTTTCTTTTCAAATACTCCTTTCTATGTTATCACTGGATTCTCCCCACCTAATCGATACGACCAATGACGTCACAAATGAGAACTAGATCCATACTCCCTATAAATGTACATAAACGCTGGGAAAATCCCCGTAAGTACGGTGCAAGTCATTGAGCTCCTATTACGGTGATTACCTCAAAGCAAGTTTGATTTGTTTGATGCTAGTTAGCTTTTGACAACAGCTCCATGTAAGAAAATGAGCTGCTCCTGATTGGACTTTAATAGCCAGAGATATTTTCCCTTTAATTATGGAAGATAGATTTATTCATATTTAACTACTTGCTGAATATCTAGTGTAAATATTTGCTTGTGTGTTTAAGGGAAGATATTTTTAGACTTTCATTTCAATATACAGCGTGTCCATAATTAAACTTCCCTACTTTAAAGTTGTCTACAGTCTAAACTATTATTTAGAAAGTTATGAAATGTTTGTGTAGAGCATAATGAAGGGATTGGAATTTGTTTGAGCGAATAAAAAGATTAGTTCAAAATTTCACCACCAAAGGGTTTTTTTGATGAATTATTGAACATTTACTCTAGTTTAAAAAACATTATTACAAGACATGTTTGACACGACGGTTATCATTTTCAGCTACCATTTCAAATCGTAAGCTATCATGTTGCCGGCAGTGCGTGCGAGGAAACACTGAGAACATGTCGTAAAATGCTGTCTTTTAGATAGTTATAGTCATAGTTATAGAGATATAGTCATAGATATAGTTATAGAGATTTATCATGACTAACTAGATATTTAAAATGCCCCTAGAGCCAAAAGTCACTTAGGTTTATGTCTGGTGGCTACACAATAGGAAAGTTGCGACCGATGACAAATTTTTTCTGTAAAATTATTTTTGCGAACAAGAGGGGTAATGTAAAGGAGATCCATCTTGGCTTTGGGCGCATTTGTGCAATCCGTCTTGATAAAAAAAAGACCTATATTTGATTTGAAAGACCAGATTTCACGACTTTTCTTAGCATTTCCTTGGACACACACTACTATCAAATGTATACTATGATAGCTGAAAATAAGGGCTGTCATGTTGAACATATCTTGATATAATAAATTTTTTTAACTATAGTAGATGTTGGCTAAATGTGTAATTCATCAAAAAACGTTCTGTGGTGAGGAAATTTTGATGTAATTTTTTATACGCTCAAACAAATTTCCATCCCTTCACTATGCACTACACAACATTTCATAACGTTGTGAACAATGGTTTCGACTGTAGACAATTTTAAAGTATGGAAGTTGGATTATAGGTGCTCTGTATATATTATCTATCTCTGTGTATATGTGTCAGGTATTTAAACCTAAAATTGAAGTGTCAGTTTGTTCTTCGCATAATTCGTTCTATCTCGAAACGTACAGCGTAAGAAAAAGATGTAAATAATTGGCTTTGAAGTTGTCTTAATTTCCTTTCACAGAAACCGGGATCATGGAAAATCGTAAGATTTTCATACGTTTTATATTCTTAGTAAATATACTTGACTACAGGAAATATCGAGAACAAATATGCAGATACAAAACGCTGTAAACTATAATAAAATTAAAAAATAAAAAAAACGTTACGTTTACCTGAATAAAAAATATCCTAAAACAAAACCAACCCAAAAATACTATTGGTTTATTTCGGTTCAACAAACTAAAAATAAATATGAAAAAGCTTTTTTAACAAGGAAGCCGAATCACTATCCAACTCTTTGAACTCTAATGTAGAGAGCATGGAAAATTTGGAGAAAAATTTGTAACGTTGGGTGAACTATTTGAAAAAGGGATCTACTCAGACGTCTTACATTTTTCCATTAGCCAGAGTTGTAACTTCAGCAAGCTTGTTAACTTTGAATCACAATGATTTATCAACAATAAATTCATCATCAAATATTATAAACTGGGTGAGATTTTAGAAACGATTCCTCGAATCTAAAATATTGATGAGAGGTCATTATCTATTATTGGGTTGTTCATAACAAATCTAAGAACTAAACTGGGTAATAAAAGCATAGATTGCTGCGTTTTTCTGACAATCTGAAATAATTAATAGTCATAATCGTCAAAACTATATAATTTATAAAAATTAATAGTTAACGGATTTTATTTCCATCCCTTCACTATGCCCTACATAACATCTCATAACGTTGTGGAAAATGGTTTTCACTGTAGATAAATTTAAATTATGGAAATTTGATTATGGGTACTCTGTATATATTATCTATTATCTCTGTGTATATGTGTCAGGTATTTAAACCTAAAATTGAAGTGTCAGTTTGTTTTTCGCATACTTCGTTCTATCTCGAAACGTACAGCGTAAGAAAAAAAATGTAAACAATTGGCTTTGAAGTTGTCTTAATTTCCTTTCACAGAAACCGGGATCATGGAAAATCGTAAGATTTTCATACGTTTTATATTCTTAGTAAATATACTTGACTACAGGAAATATCGAGAACAAATACGCAGATACAAAACGTTGTAAACTATAATAAAATTAAAACAATAAAAAAAAATGTTATGTTTACCAGAACAAAAAATATCCTAAAACAAAACCAACCCAAAAATACTATTGGTTTATTTCGGTTCAACAAACTAAAAATAAATATGAAAAAGCTTTTTTAACAAGGAAGCCGAATCACTATCCAACTCTTTGAACTCTAATGTAGAGAGCATGGAAAATTTGGAGAAAAATTTGTAACGTTGGGTGAACTATTTGAAAAAGGGATCTACTCAGACGTCTTACATTTTTCCATTAGCCAGAGTTGTAACTTCAGCAAGCTTGTTAACTTTGAATCACAATGATTTATCAACAATAAATTCATCATCAAATATTATAAACTGGGTGAGATTTTAGAAACGATTCCTCGAATCTAAAATATTGATGAGAGGTCATTATCTATTATTGGGTTGTTCATAACAAATCTAAGAACTAAACTGGGTGATAAAAGCATAGATTGCTGCATTTTCTTACAATCTGAAATAATTAATAGTCATAATCGTCAAACTATGTAATTAATAAAAATTAATAGTTAATGGATTTTATTTCTATTTTGTTGCTTAATGTATAAAGAGGTTTAAATTTTGCTATTTATGAATAACTTTATCAGTGTAGTTATTATTGATAACGATTAAATGTAATTATTTCTTTAATTTTTAGGCCTTTATAGTAATTCTGAGAATGGTTAATTTGTTCCCTGAATTTTCTCGAAATTCCCGGGAGGTAAGAAAGCGTGGGAAATAAAAAGCCCTAGTCTCATGAAACAGTCATTTTTGGTGTTCGTTTGGAGTGCAACGGTCTACTTTTTGAAACACGAGAGATAATGAGACCATGACCTACAACTTAAATTCGATTCCTAACGGCTACGAACATCCATGACACAGTGGGATTCGAACCCACGAACTCCGGTACCGAAGGCCAGCACCCTAACCATTCGGCCACCGTTCGGCAAGAAACACTCATACTGGAGACATACGTTTAGGAGTCGTCCAAGCTCTTGTTGCCATTCCGAGTTTGTAATAAGTTAAGAAGAGCTTAGCGGCCATCATAGTGAACAATTAAAAGTTATGAGCTGATGTGATCAGTTGGAATAATAGAATGATTTTATTTTAGATTTTACTAAAAGCATTATACATCATTAACTCATTAACTGTTTCTATTTTCTTCTTGAGTTATGGATTAATTGCATTAAATTGTGTCTGAATTAAATTGTTAGTGTGCATCTTTTAAATACGCATTAATCGAAAAAACTGCTATAATAAAACTATAAGAAATTTTAAGCGGGAAAAATAAAACAGTACATATACTTAAAAAAATTTAACTTTACAGAAAGAAAGAAAAAAACTATGTGCTGTAGGAGGATTTTGAGAAGAGAACTAACCCCCATACTTAAAAGAGCACATTTTTCAAATATACTTTATTTGATTGGACCGCTATACCACTAAAAGAAATAAAATTTTAAAAAATGTAAAAAAAAGGCAGCACAGAAACGGACTTAAAGCTTTCCCTTTTCAAGTAAGGTCATCCATGTGCAATAGGAGGATTTCCAGAAGAGAATCACATTTTTATGAAAATAAATGTTTGTTGCACAGAGTGTCTTTTACAAAAATGTGGCCAAAAATGACTGGAAATAGTAGAAACCTTGGTGTTTAGAATGATACCTACCAGGGATATTAGGCTTTAATTTAATCATGACGTGTAAAAGTCGGTAAACGGGAAAATCACTCTACTGAAAAATAATCAATAGACGCAGATATTCAATCCGAAACAACAGAATGTGCGGAGGTCGTTTAACGCAAATTAAATATCCGAAGTTAATTACCTGTTCTTGACTTTTTTACAACGAGACTAGTTTTAATCAGGACACTCATTCTTTCAACAGACACCAGCATACACATGTATGTATGTGAGTACATATGTATGTAGATGCACATATGCTTAGTGCCAGAAAATAAAGCAAGCTCACTTATAATTTTCCAAATTCGTTTTTCCCTAATCGGGAATTTAAAAGTATTCATAATCTAAAGATAGATCGAAGAGAGATGCAAGAATCAAAGATTCCCCTGTGAAACTGGCACTTGTAATGGATGCTTTAGAGATGATATAAAAGCTAAATACTGACTTTTAGAAATTTATACTACAATCGGTCGTGAGAATCTGGTTCTTTTCTTCTTTTGTACTTTTTTTCATTCAGCCAGATCACACTATAGCGCGTCTGCCCCTTTTTAATGTTTAGACCAAATAAAGTTTTATAAAGGAAGATTAAAGCTTCGTTTTTATCAAGACGGACCAACTTATTCATCCTTGCACTCCTGATTTTATTTCTGTCAAGTTTCATATCAGACAAGCAAATATTAACTAAGCTAAGTTTCCCATACACATGTATATATATATATATATATATATATATATATATATATATATATATATATATATATATATATATATATATATATATATATATATATATGTGTGTGTGTGTGTGTGTGTGTGTGTAATATATCAAAATTATTTCACTTTAATAGCTCTTTAAAAACCTCCTTCCATTCTAATTCCTTAAAAATTATTTTCCCAGCCAAAATATCTTAATCAAAGAGTGTCCTGGACTTAAAATTCTTTCAACACATTTTCCAAAGCTCTCTGTGCAATAGATGTAAATTTTCTGTCCATTTAACACATTTTCCAGCTATCGCCGGCAAATGGCTCCCTTTTTCCCCTGATCTAACAGTTAAATTCGCTGACTAAGTTTCTTTTCCCTTGGGAAAATTATATCTGTCTCACTCTGGTATACACCTTTGTTCCAGCAAAGTGTTTTTTATATCATTCTCTTGCCTGCCGTTTACTGGCAAAGATGTCTTTTTAGGAGCTGCTCAATAAAAATTTATGTTTTTTTAAGTAATTTTAAAATTGTGCTTCTTTTTATTGTGGACTGACTGCAATATTATTCATTGTCTAGCTGCATAATCTGCTCCTTTCCCAGTAGCCCGGAAAAATAATAGGGGCTACATAATACATAATTATTGAGGAATTAATTTCCACTGGATTACATATATATATATATATATATATATATATATATATATATATATATATATATATATATATATATATATATATATATATATATATATATATATATATATATATATATATATATATATATATATATATAGATATATATATATATATATATATTTATATATATATATATATATATATATATATATATTTATATATATATATATATATATATATATATATATATATTATATATTTATATATATATATATATATATATATATATATATATATATATATATATATATATATATATATATATATATATATATATATATATATACATATATATATTTATATATATATATATATATATATATATATATATATATATATATATTTATATATATATATGCATATATATATATATATATATATATATATATATATATATATATGTATATATATATATATATATATATATATATATATATATATATATATATATATATATATATATATATAGGCTATATAGATTAATGCATACATATAAATTCAACGGAATGCTTTCTATCAACTAGATATATTTTTGATTATTATGAGAGATATATAGATTCATTTATAGCTACTTTCTTGGTGTGTAGAATTAATATTTGCTTGTATCAATGGAGAAAACTTCCATCTCAAAACATCCTTCATATTTGCATCTAAAATTAAATATAATATATAGTTTTCACACATACATACACATGACTTAGTGACTATATGGCATGTAAAAGTCTAAGAATATGCGCTTCAACAAGGATGATGTATGGTACATCGGATTTTTTTCGTTTACGTACCTAAACATTCGAAATAATGGAAATAATATATTTGCATCCGTGATTAAAATACAAAGCCATATATCGCTTACTCCTCGGAATAGTAAACTTATATTTTAAATTTAATAAAACATGGCTTAAACTGTAAGTGAATATCCTTCAATATTTGAATACACAAATTTTTATGTTTACTTTATAAAAAATTATAAACATTTCTTAAACTTTGAAGCTGTTGTTAATAATTTCATATTCATGGTTAGTAAGGCAAAATATTTTTGGAAGAATTTGAAATTTTTTTATAGAATGATAATACCAATATTTCGTTGTCCTGTTTGACATGACGCTCCGAAAACTCAATTGATATAAAAACAACTATATGAAATATAATTTAATTATTATTTTTATAAAAGATTCTCAACAATATATTAATTTATTTCTACCTAGCAAGATAGGCACTTAATGAAATTTATTCTTGTCTTCAATGCTTTTTTGTTACAAATTATTTGCTTGATAATGAGATAATTCGAAGAAGGACATGTTTTAGAATTAATAAAGGTAATTAACATATAAAAATAGAATATTTTATACAAAAGCTATGTTAAACTCGTTTTTTAGTTCATTCTTTTGTTCACGAGTATTATTATTCCATGTACGCTGTCTAAGTACAAGATGCAGTTTTAATATATATTCATATATTTTTAAAAAAGTTTTTAAAGAAAGATTCAATTGTCATAGAGAATGTATAAACGCACTTTTACTCTTTCTCAACTGCACGTGGTTTCTGCTTGGTGTGGTGTGCTCCGTTCTACTGCTTTGGTAAACGAAGAGTAATAAGGGGAGGATCTGCTGATTAAAATTTGATTCCGCAATGCTACGAACATCTGCACCATTAGCGGGATTCGAACACACGAACTCTGGTACCGAAAAACACCCTCCTAACCCTTCAACTACAATTGTATTATTTTAACGGTAATGGTAGAGGGAGGAATTAATTCTAGGATTTACAACAAATTTGTGGGTTGCATTATCTTCGTCAAGGTGAGTATCAGAGGTGAAATATTTTCATATACAGAACGATATTCCATTCATTGGTCTTTTTCCAGTTTCAAATCTACTGGATCATTAATCTAATACACTATGAGCAAATTACCAATACACTATGGTTAAGTAATGTTATGACGCCTAAAGATGGTCGAATTGGTAGGAGAACAGTATCTTTTCGAATAATGGAATCCGGGGTTTCTAACCCTACTCCTCTCATGGATGTCTGCAACCATTCAGTAATGGCTGTGTGCTATTACTCTCAGCCTAACTAGCTTCTGTAGCATTCCATACCAAATCAAAATCATATAAAGACTTTCATTAGGTCTCTGACTTGAATGTCTCAAACGGCTGAGGTAAACTTAAAAATACCAAGTTAGTTAATATATAAAAGACAATTAATAGTTCTTAATCTTAAATAAACTTGTTTAGCACTAGATAAGCACTTAATGATACGCATTATTTCCATTGATATGACAGGGTTTAATAGTCTTCTTTGTTCAAAATTCATATGTCCTTACATTTTATACAGTATCAATTTATTTCTGCTGTTTAATGATAGTTACAACAATATTATTTATTGTTAAATGTATAATCAATATTTGAATTGAAGCTTATTTTTGTTTAACCCCTTAACTATCGCCTAATTTTCAAGGAGACAGTAATGAAAGTAATTACTTTTTTATTCAAGAACATGTATAATAACTGACATCTAGTTTAAAATAAACCAACTATCTTCAATTACATTATAAATAGTCTGGTAATATTATGTGGTATGTAAAATAACAAATAAAAATTTCTCGGTACAAGAAAGGGAGCATTTTTAATCTTTTTGATGCTTTAATTTGGAGCACTCCAGCCCAGAAATATCACGGGCACGAGAAAAGGAGGGTGGAACTTCTACCCCTTGGTTTTGATGACAGCAAAACGGAAGGGGTTAATGATCTTTACAGATACAAAACGCTAAAAACCCTTTACCAAATGGTACAAATTTTTTGTTACTACTTTATACTGACTATCAGGCCACCTTCACATCCTGGCAACTGATTTTAAATTTACAACTACATGATAAATCAAATAAGTATCCTAATTAAGCCCATTTAATTCAATTCAAATATATACCACTCTCTAAACTCACTTAACAGTGTCCTATTCAAAGAAACTATTCATTATTTCTTAAATTTTAAAAAGGAATTCAATGACTAATGCTAGTAAATAAAGATAAGTTAAATACTAAATGGGTTATTTATCAACTAAATATTTGGTCGAGGATAATTTACGAAGCTGGATATTATTCACTCTTTCATAACTGCACTAACAGCTTTTTTTTTCTTTTCCACTTAAATCGTTCTGTTCAAAGAGATATACATCTAATCTTTTTCCAACCATAACTGAAAGTCTTTATAGATATTTTAATAGAAATTATTATGCACAAATTATATACTTATATTTACATGTTCTCTTTAACACTGGCATGTTATAGTTTACATTTTATGCATGGAATGAGATATTTATTGAGATAAATGCATAACTATTTTAATTTAATTTGAAGAATTAAATTCATACATTCGAGAAAATTATGTTAGCCAATATTTTTGTTTGCTCAAATATTATAGAAAAGGAAAGTTTTTGTATTTAGAAATAATAAAGTATTATCTGTTACAGAATGGTATAAAGTCTGTTATTTTCATTATCAAGTTATGTTTGTGACATTTTGAAAACTTTACTCTATTTTAAGTTTTAGAATTTAACTCCTTTCTTCATAGAGGAAGCAGCCGAACGATGGCCGATTGGTTAGAGTGCGGGCCTTCGGACCCGGAGTTCGTGGATTCGAATCCCACTGAGGCATAGACGTTCGTAGCCGTTCGGAATCGGCTTTAAGCTGTAGGTCCCGGTCTCGTTAGCCCTCGTGCCTCGTGTTGCAAAAAGTAGACCGTAGCACTCCAAAACCAAACCAAACCTTTCTTCATAGAGAAAATACTAGCAGATATTTTTATTTTCAAAAACATGAAAGCAAAGAAAAATATTTCTAAAACATAATGCAGAATTGTTTGTAACAGAGACAAAAAAATTATTACTTTCCTTTAAAGAATTATTAGCTTTATTTGATCCGCTTTATATCTTGCTTGATCAATAAGAAAAATGCTAACTCCGAAAAAAAGAACAAAAGACTAGTAAATAAATGGAGTCTTTAATTTGACAATTCAGCTGCTCAAGACACTAAATTTGTTTCTCAAACTAATCAGCGATTCATCTCAGGAGTGTTTGTTGAAAGGGTAGCATGATCTGCTAACATAAAGTACTTTGCTCCTCATTTCCTGAACTATTGTGAACAAGAGCTGTTACATCACATTAAACTAGTCCATTGAATTCATTGTTTAACACTGAAATACCTCTGAAGCGAGTTTTTCCCTTTTTCTTTTTGCTTGAAAAAAAAGAATTCTTGATGATTTCGATGCAGTGTAAGTGCTAGCGATCAAGTGAATTCCTTTTCTTTTATTGCATTTGTTATGACAATCTTTTCAAATACAAAAAAAACTGTACTATAAGGATTCTTTAAAAATATCAATATTAAACTGCGGTTTTTTTAGATAGAGTTATTTTTTAATAGAATAATTTAATTTTAGTGAAAAATGCTTATAATTCCTCAATCGAAATTTTGTTTCATTGGGCTTTTTCTTAAACTGGTAATTAGGGGACAAACAAACAAAACTTTAATGTGGTATCATTAAACAATGTGCTATATTAAGATCATATCACATATCTATTATAAAATGTACAATAAATCTAGTGTTTAATAACACTGCATGTGCCGTATTCTAAAAGTTTTGTTGCATTTTTAATAAAATGTCTTAATGAATAAAATACCGTAAAAAAAATTTTTTTCAGTTGTAAGATAAAATTTCTTTTTAAAAACTTTCTCTAACACAATTTCACAAAGCACCCTTTTTTCGCAACCTTTTTTTGCGTACTACACACAGTGAAACAAACAAAAAGTCACTGGGAGAACACTTTGTTTATATAACCTCACAAGTAATTAACCATGCACATTCAGTTCTCTGTGATACAATTAAAATAAAAACATCGTAATTTCGCCCTTTAAAAATTATTTTTAATAAAATAAACCTTTTTTAATTTAAAAAAAATTCTGAATTGAGAGTTTTTATTTTTATTTTCTTTTTTTAAAAAACTTGATTACTAAGTAAAGAAAATTATGTGTTTTTTCCAGTCTTTTTAAATATACAACTTAGAGCACGCTAAATGTATTACATTTAGCGTGCTATTATTAAAACTATCTCGTATATAAATTGTCGCAAGAAATTAAATCTTACATCTACACTTTTCTTCTGAAAAATTTTTATTTACATATTATATTTAAAACATCTTTACTGGGGTATTACTTAAAGTGACATTAACTGAATAGGGTAATTGAATTCATTTTAGAATCTGCATAGTAAATTTTATTAAAATTTTGATTATTAACCCTTTTTGGACAAATATAATTATTTAATTAATTAAATTATATTTTGGGGCGGGAAAATAGGAATACTTTGCTATGATTCAGAATTTTAAGCCAAAAATATCTTATTTAAAATCATAAAATCTTGTTACAAGAAAGTTCAGTTTCAAAGAGAATATGTATGTTTTGGAAATAGATTTTAAAAATTATTCTTTCGGTTGTTTTTATTTTCAATACGACAATGAACTGTGCATTTATTTTATCAACTTTTTCATGTTAATGATATCTTTTAAATAAAAAGATAGATTTTTTAATGTGACTAAGAAATGATAGACTTATAACTGTTTCAAATTTAAGATATTTTTTGTTTATAAAATATTTTAGTTTAAGGAAAAATGTATTTTTTCATTCTTGATTATATATATATATATATATATATATATATATATATATATATATATATATATATATATATATATATATATATATATATATATATATATATATATATTGATTATAATATATTTTATAATTCTTTCTGTATATAGATCCCAATTTTTCTATATTCAAATTAATATATTTAAATTGTGCACCATATAGGTAGACGTTCGTTATGCATAAGTGTTTAAAATCCTGGATTGATATACACTCTAATACCTCAGTCGGTAAGGGTGTTGATCTCATAACCAGATGGCTGTGAATTAGAGGTTCTAGTCGTGTATATTAATAGCGTCTGAGGTTCGTGGTTGCAATGTCTCTCCAAGTTCAAACCATACTATTTATGGTGGTCGTCAAGCCTGGGAGTTTTCTGCTTGGTCCCTGCTTAGAAACTACAAGGACCCTGCAGGGGAAATGTTACTCGAGTCCATAGCATTCCTTAACCCATTAACGCCCAAATTATTTTATTTTGACGCACTGACATATAATTCATAAATTGGTTGTCTTTTACCATCAACATGAATATTATTATCGAATTTTATCAATACGTACCTTAGTTTTTTTTTAAAAAATGCTGATCTAAAAATAGATCACTGGGCGTTCGGAGGATATATTTTAGCAAATACACAACAATCAGTAGTACGTGGTAAAATCGAACCAAATAGATAAAAACTAATGCATTTTCTTTTAAGAAACGTTTATTTATGCAGAATTTCACAATATTACAGAATGTACTTAGTAAAGTTTAATTATTTTAAAATAATAAAATTTCAATGTTTCTACAGTTTAGTGTGGAATTTGAAAAAACACTTCTTGCATAAAGTTTCATCGCACTTCACACAATATGTTAGGGGACTTCCTTGGCACCCTACAAGTCGACAGCGTCTTTTGCCCTTTCTTTGACCCATATTGTGATCCCTTTTATAAAAACAAACATCATGACTGAGATTAGCTTTTGAGGATGAAGGAAAACTGTAAGGTCGACCTTTCAAAACTTTTTTTCCGTTTCCCAATTTTAAATATTTTACAGCAACAGCTCTTCGAAAATCTTACATGGGCATAGAATCACCTTTATGAATATTTCTGTGCAGAATACTTGCATTAACTACAGCCATATCAATTATTCGAGTGAATAGACACCAGTACCATATTTTACCTCTTATTTTCTCCAAAAGAGTTTTATCTTGATTTGTCATTCTTACGTTCATCTGCTTTTGAAATGTCTTGGAAAAGAATATATTACTTTATTTTTAGGTAAGCATTTCTATTAAAAGTGTCCTGTACAAGACCTATCACTAAATCTTCTACATCACTCCAATAATATCTTTCACTTGAAAGAGTAAGATAGCCAAAATATATCAAAAACCCTATAAATATCTTTATATCTTCTTTAGTGATAATTAAATCATGGTCGTTTTTGACATTTTTAGTATAGAAAATAGTCTCATCCACAATTACGTTATATACTTCATCAGAAAAAAGTTTTTCAAAGCAATGATGCAAGATGCATTTGCAAGATCATTTTCCATTGCCAAAATATTATTCTTATACGTTTCCCCTAATTCCGACCATTTGGTATAATTCGGGTTTTTTTCCAAACAATTTTTGGCTTTTATGTTTTTAATATTTTAGTCTTCCTCTCAAACGTTGAAGGTAAATCTATTTAATCACACTCATATTTTGATATTACTTCTATTTTACCAACAATATCATTTACAAATGGAGCATGTAACTTATCATCTATTTTCTCTTCATCTGTCAGTTCATCTACATCAGTGGATATAGCAATAATATCCTCTTTAATTTGTTCAGATAACAGATAATCAACTGCATCCAGAAAGCTATTACATACTTTTCAACTCATATTTTCATCTAAAGGTGAAAAAACGTAATATTACCAGGGTCAGGAAAAAAAAACGCCCGAACGCCCAGTGATCTATTTCTAGATCAGCAGTATTTTGACACTAATTTTTACTATTTATATTTGTTTTAAGATAACATCGGTTTATATTCTGATAGCAACATCTATGAAGATATTAAATCGCCAAAAAAAAATTTAACTTTCGCTTATTACTTAGCTGTTTTCAGTGTTTATGCTAAGAAACGTAGAAAAACGGCGGAACGAAAGGGCGATACAAACTTTCTCTTATCGCTTTAGATCAATGATATAAACAAAACAAGAAAACCACTTGTTGGTAAACAGGTGCATGCCTTGTCTTGCCCCCTGTGCAGTTTAGGATGTGTGGGGTGGGTTTAAGGTCATCTAAAAGCGAGTTTACCAAGCTATGTTTAGCGATCTAAAAATAGATCACTGGGCGCTAATGGGTTAAGCTACATGTGCTCACCAGTTAGTGTTAAATGAGTTAATAGCTTCGCATCCGTGGTTTACACTTACCAACTGCATATATATATATATATATATATATATATATATATATATATATATGTGTGTGTGTGTGTGTGTGTATGTGTATATATATATGTGTATATATATGTGTATATATATATATGTGTGTGTGTGTGTGTGCGTGTGTATATGTGTATATATGTATGTATATATCTATATACTCTGTAAATACACAACTGACAAATCATAGAGGGGAAATATCGTCCGGGATTTCTCTTAGTACTGTAAAGAGTAAAAGCAAAAATCAGTGTTTCACCCTCAAAATACATCTTTACATATTCTACAAATGGCAAGAACTTATTTAAACATTCATTTGTCTGTTATATAAAGGATGATGATCTAGAAAAAGAACTGAAGGTTTTCGAACTGGTTTAAAACTTAAATAAACTTTATGTATAAAGTTATTTATACAGTTCGAGTAAATGTATGGATAATTGTTTAACACTTTACATGAAATTTATAGATACCGATTTCTATATAATTACATGAATGTATGTAAATTTTAACCTTTATATATGTAAACACAAAATGTAAGTCTTCACGCCCTATTTACACAAAGCAGATGCTAATTGAAAAATCATAGAACAAGAAGCATTTGGGTTTTCTCTCAGTATAAGTAAAGATGAAAAATATTTCTTGATAAAATTACTTCCTTAAATGTTAATATACGTCATAAGAACTTATTTCAATATTTATTGGTCAACCAATGAATGTTAAAGTTCATCCTAAAGTACTGGATAAATTAATGGTTCATCTTTAAGTTGTTATATTTCATTTATTAAATTATTTTATTAGAATATAATTTTAAAAATAAAATATCCATTATTTATGATACTTCTAATTTTATGATTAATAAAATTACTTAGTATAATTTTTAATGGTTTAAATATCATTATGTAAATTGAAATCTATAGAAGCATGATATTTATGTTTTCAATTTACGTATTAATATACACTCTAGAAATACATATTTAACAAATCTCAGACAAATATAGTATATCCATTACTTATAATATGTCTTCCTAATGTTATGATCAATTAATTATCTTGTCTCTAAGTAATTTTTAAAAAAGAAATAATTTTAGAGCTATTCATTCATGAGCTGTATGAAATTTACAATGTTATTAAATTTTAAAATTATTAATTATTGAAATTGAAATTTTTTTCTAATTTTAGCGATTATCTATATGTATAGTAATGTGTGTTTAACCCCTTAACGTGCACGCTCTAGTTAACTCGACCGCACTAAAATGGCGAAACTGTTCACACTCGAGATAATTCGAGCGGCGTTGTACTTTATGTTGCTATAATTTTTCACACTCGAATGTAATCGAGAATTGAAAATAACAATGGGAAAGCAAAAAACAACAACAATCGTTTCATTGATATTTAATATTTACATTGGATTTTAAGCTACAACACTTACTTATTCAAGTATAAATATATATTTTTTCTAAATTCAACGTCCTAAATTGTGTATTTTACATTAAAAATTGATTTTTTTCGGCCGGCATTTTTCAAAAAAATTGTGCTTTTAAGGGTTAGGGTATACCTGAGGAATAAGTTTAATTCAAAAGAATTTTTTTTTAAGATTAAATTTTGTGTTCCTTATCTGTATAAATATGTTTAAAATAAGATTTAGATACGAACGATGTAATATTTTTCAAATAGGGCACTAATCTATATCTTAAAATTTGACTGATCGTAAACCATAAGAAAGGAAGTCCATTCTATATTTTTAGTGTTCTAAGAGTGAAAAAAAAGTATTTTTAAGTCGAAACACTTCCTTAGTTGTCCGGACATGATAACAACTTACTTTAATATTCATCGGTCTATCTCATAAAGGTGGAAGTTCATCTTAAAGCATGGGATAACTTTATGATTGACCAAAGAAATAATATCCGGGAACCTTGAAAGGGGAAAACGATGATAATTTTCCCTTTTAGGGATAGGTTTGGGGAAAAGGTAGGGAAAGGGCCTTTCTAGTCACGACGGCAGCTGTACTAATCAAATGCTGGGAGAATAAAATATTCTGGCGTCGTAGTAATAAGAATTTAATTTCGCTGATGTCATTAGCAACCGCAAACTCACATTATCTCTTATTGAAATTCAAATTGTTATTAGGAAAGGCCTGCAGATGACAAAGACAAAAAAGATACTAAGTTTAAGTCTAGACGTTAAGTTTTGTAGATTACTATCGATTCAATCAAGATATTGAAAAGTCATGTACAGAAAGAAGTTATTAATATTAGTAATAAATTGCCACAAGATGAAACTGCAGTATTCAAATAAAAGTTTATCAATAGTTTTTACTGATATAGCTAACGATTTTTATTAGAACTTTTAAAATTAAAAACCGCGTTTCGGGTTGTTCAGCCGCCTGGTATATATACCACAATTAATGCTTTAATCTGTAGGTCCCGGTCTCTTTATTACTTCATGTTGAAAAATTTATCTGTTGTCCATAACCAAACCATACTAATTCATTTTCAAAAATTTTGCATTTTGAATTCTATTACTCATTGATACTGCCATACAGAGAAAACATTAAGGTTACGGGTGGCGTTTCAAGATATTTTTGTAATTATTAACTTAGAAAATTGAACTTTTACTTTGAAGCATCTTTAATTATTCATATCTATGTGGTTAAAAGTTAGTTTTCTTTTTCAGAGGACGGGGGATATCTAAAGCACGTAAGTTTTGCAATATGAATATATAATATATACATTTTGGAAAAAATTACTATCAGAAAATTTTTCTCAAATTCGCAATTTTTTTCAAAGCTACTTGAAAATTGTTTATGTATATAGAAAGACCTTTATTGAAAACTTTTAGTTTATCTTCAAACGTTATAAATTTTGCGATTTTATACTCATTTACGTTCTTTCGAAAATGCTTCAATTAGAAACTTATCTAACACCTTTAATATAACTCGTCCTCCGGATGGTGAAATAAATACCCAAGAGGTTTATGATGGAGGAGCATTTTCTTTTGATATTCTTTTCGATATTAATGCAGCTTCCAAGAGAAAAACTTTTGAATTGCAGCTTTAGTGATCCGTAAAAGGCTTTAACTGCATTTCTCTCTTTTGTTCTTCGATTCTTAAACATGTTGCGGACGGGCTGACATGATGTCAGATCATATTTTTGCTTCATTACTCCTTCGCAAATGGAGCTCTCAAGTGTATAAAAAAACAGTTGAGGCTCAAAGCATATTATTATTGAATAAAATTTGGAGTGGAGACTATAGTTTCTGTTGGCAGTCCTTTAATATATTGAATAAATATCACGAAGGATATTGTCTTGCTTTCACATTTTATGTACTATTCACTTACTTCACAACTGGAAACTCCATATTTATTTGATGTAATTTTTTGAAGAGTTTATTATCCATGTTTTTAGAAGTACCGAATTTTTTAACAGATAAAATACCATCTTCAGCTTTTATTTGTATTATTTTTGAATATGAGATTATTATCATCTTTTAGAACAGCAATTCAAAATATTAGAACAGCTATGCAAAATAGCTATTATCACATTTATAATTATCCAAAAAAGAAATATTTCATTAAAACTTATAAGTATACTTTTAAACATTATAACTCTATCGATTTCCCACTATTCTGATGAAAAGTGCAACAATTACAAACTTATCTAGCATTACTAATATAACGCAGTGATAGAATGAAGAAAATACCCTCGAGGTTTATGACGGAAGAACAGAGCCGTCTAATAACTTTTCTCATATCAGTACATCTTCCGAGAGAAAACGCTTTTCAGATCTTGCTTTAGTGATCCATAAAAGGTTTGAGCCACATTCCTCCTTTTTGTTCTCCAACTCTTACGCCTGTTAGAGACACTTCTAAAACGATTTCTGCTTCATTGTTCTGTGACAACCACAATTCGCAATTATATACAAAAATAAATGAGGAACAAAATAGATTACTGTTTAATTAAACTTTAGTAGACTTTAATTATAGTGATAGTCTTCAAAGAGATTTATTGGATATCACGGACAACACTATAAGTTTTTAATATTTAATGCCCTATTTTAATATATTATAATTATCCAAAAAAGAAATATTTCATTAAAACTTATAAGTATACTTTTAAACATTATAACTTAAGCGATTTCACACTGTTCTGATCCAAAGTGCAACAATTGCAAACTTATCTAGCATTACTAATATAACGCAGTGATAGAATGAAGAAAATACCCTCGAGGTTTATGACGGAAGAACAGAGCCGTCTAATAACTTTTCTCATATCAGTACATCTTCCGAGAGAAAATACTTTTCAGATCTTGCCTTAGTCATCCGTGAATGGTTTGAGCCACATTCCTCCTTTTTTTCTCCAACTCTTATGCCTGTTAGAGACACTTCTAAAACGATTTCTGCTTCATTGTTCTCTGACAACCACAATTCGCAATTATATACAAAATAAATGAGGAACAAAATAGATTACTATTTGATTAAACTTTGGTAGACTTTAATTATAGTGATAGTCTTCAAAGGGTTTATCGGATATCACGGACAACACTATAAGGTTTTAACATTTAATGCCCTATTTTAATATTCCATAACAAAAAAAAAATATATATATATATATATATATATATATATATATATATATATATATATTGGTATTTGACTTTCCTAACTTAAAAAGTTTGTAAATATTTAATTTTTGAACAAATTAAACAGCGTATTTAGTTTCTATTTTAGTTCTGCAAATTTTCTATATAGATACATATTATTTGCAGTTTGGATCAACTATTAAAAATAACTTATTTTTATTTCTCCTTAGAGGAAATATGTTTAACAAAATCTTATGAATATACTATTAAACATTATAGATTTCACAATTTTACACTACTCTATTGAAAATACAACAAATAGAAAATTATGTAACATCCTTAATGTAACTTTGTGATCGAGTACTAAAACAAATACCCTCGAGGTTTATGATGGAAGGACGAAACCTTCTGATTACTATTCTCATATCGGTACAACTTCCGAGAGTAAAGCGCTTTTCCGTTCTGGTCTAAGTGATCTGTAAAATTTCTTTAGTTATATTCCTTTTTTAGTTGTTGTTCTTTGGCTCCTATGGCTGCAAAAGACACTTCTAAATAATATTACCGCTTCATTTCATTTATAAAAAACAATCAAGGTACAAAATAAGTTAGTCTTTGATAAAACTTTTCGGAGAGAAAGAATTTAGTTTGTATTATTAATCCGTAAATACGTTTACTGAATATCCCGGACCAAGCATAGTTGTTTAATCAATGCACTATTTAAATATATTTAAATATTCTACAAGAAAAGAAAATTATATGTCATTGAATTTCATTATTTGAAAAGTTTCAACCTTTGTTCTTAGAAATGTTTAATTGTTTAACGTATAAAACACAATATAGTTTTTATTTGCATTATTTAAATTTTCAGCATAGAAAAGTACTATCAACTATTTTAAACAACTATTTCAAAATTCCTCATTCTTTTTCTCCTTAAAATTAATCTTTAATAAAACCATATGGGTTTTCTTTTAAATATTATAACTTTCGCAATTTTACACTTCTCTATCGAAAGTAGAACAATTATAAATTTGTCTAGCATCTTTAATGTAACTCAGCGATCGAGGGCTAGAGAAAGTACATTCAAAGTTTATGTCAGAAGAATGACCTCTAAAACTTTTCTCGTATCGGTACAAGCTTTCCGAGAAAAACGCTTTTTTTAGTTCTGGTCTTAGTGACTGTAAAATTTCTTTAGTTATATTCCCTTTTAGTTGTTGTTCTTTTACACCTGCTAGATGCAAAAACACTTCTAAATATCTAGCTTCGTTGCTCCTTCCCAACACATTTCACAATTATAAACAAAAATAATTGAGGCACAATATAAATTACTTTTAAACTTTTATTAAGTAAGACTTTAGTTTGTTTTGTATAGATTTTAAATACGCTTATTGGATATCATAGACAGGATCGTATTGTGAACCTCTGCAGCTCAGTCGGCAAAGACAGCGATCTCGTAATTGGAAGGTTCGGGGCTGGAGCCTGCCTAATATATGCCTGGTTCGTTAACCCTCCGAGTGGAACACATCTAGAAAAAAATTCTCCAAAGTACGCTAATGTCAGTGGCCAAAGAGTTATATGATTTTTACCTTCACCCTTTGTCGACTAGAATGGAATATGGAAAACCCACCCCTCGTTATTGTCCCTTTACTTCTGGTTACATATAGATATATAAATAGATAATATAGATTGTTAATTTTTAATAACATAAAGCTCTTTAAGTCTGGAATATTATCCCATAAGAAATAATGGATTCTAAAAGTACAAATAAAAATATTCTTTGAGAGACTTATTTATATTTTTTACGAAAGTCATCCAAGACATTTAAGTGGTGCAATTAGAGATACATCTGTTACAGCAATCGAAATACTTCGAAATAGAGATTTACAAACCATGAAAAGCTATCGGTGTCTTTGTGCCTCAGGTGGTAGGGTTGCATCCCTCAAGAAATGTCAGTAAAAGAGGGGTGCAGATTCTAAACAATAGAACTGACCCTCCTACTTCATAACTCCATCGGGGAAAGCACTGGCAAAAATGTACATTACATCCATTTTCAGAGCGTTATTAAAGGTCGAAAACTGTACGTTTTGAAGTCATCATCGGTTTGGCGGAATTGTACGTGCGAACCGCTTAGAGGGTTAAGGGTGACTGGGGTACGTAAAATATGTTCGTGGGCACAATGTCCTCCAAGTTCTAAAACAATACCTCGGGGGGAACATACAAAGTCTTGAGTCTTCCGTTTGGTCCCTGCTTCTAAATTGAGAGGACCCACTTTGAGCAAAGTCGTTTTCTCACCCTTGTGGTGCTCTTTGTTAAAAGCGAAAGGCGCACCCCTTACTTTAATTCGAGTAACCTATAGCACATATCATTGACTTGTTTAAGGGGCATATGCAACAACAGCATTGAATTGTTTTCGTATTTTATGAAATATTTTAATATTTCAAAACAGTAAACTTTACAGGCATTCGACTTTTATTATTGAAAAAGTTTTCATTCTATATTCTTTGAAATATTTAATGAAACATATAAAACACCATATTTAGTTGTTTTATCCCACTTTAAAATTTAAATTTTTAATTATATTATCTACAGTTTGGAGCAACTATTTAAAAGTTCAAAATTTTCAATTATGATAAATCTTTAATACAACCTAATGTACATACTTTTAAACACCCCAACTTTTGCAATTTTACGCTACTGTACCTAAAATACAACAATTAGAAACTTATCTAATATCCTTAATGTAACTCGGCTATCGAGTACTAAAGTAAATACCCTCGAGGTTTATGACAAAAGAACGGAGCCTTCTGATAACTTTTCTCATATCAGTACAACTTCCGAGAGTAAAACACTTTTCAATTCTGGTGTTAGTGATCCATAAAATGCTTTAGCCATATTTCTCTCTCTTGTTCTTCTCTCTTTAAACTTCGAAAGTGTCAGACTGCTTCATACGCTTCCAGAGGTTATTTTTTCTTCGTTTCAATTATAAAAAAACAATCTCGGCACAAAATAAATTGATTATACATTTTGTATGAAAAGATTTTAATTTTTGATGGCTCTTTAATACATTAAAAGGATAAGAATAACAGCATTGTTAATTTTTAATATACAAAATTGGCAATATCTAAAATAATTACTTTCATTATTTGAAGAATTTTCGATGAAGTTAGGAGAATATATTTTTTATGTCTAAATCCTTGTATTAAGTTTATTTAAATTGCTTATTATAGAATATTATCTAAAGTTTTAAAACAAAATTTAATATCAAGAAAAATTTCTTCATCAACGCAATATTTAGAAAAGCTGTTAAAAACTGCCTTATTTAAACTCTAAATTTAAATTTCTCCAAACCTTATGTCCTTTGGTGACGTTTTTCGACGTCCAGAAACTTCCGAAAAAATAGTTTTCAGTGTTTTCCCATGGTCTTGAGGTAGAAGGGTCCTTAAAAGTGCTTATTACTTCTTAATGCTCTTAAACATTTATATCTGCTTAGTTTACTTTTCCCTAAACTTTAGTATTTGAACAGCTACTTTTAACTATCTTGATTATATTCCACCAAACAAAATTCTTTAATAAATCTTATTCAATTTACTGTTAGAATTATAACTTTTACAGTTTGATTCTGCTATACAAATCTTTCAAAAATTAAAAAATTAAAATCTTATCTAACATGTTCCATGTAACTTGTTGATTGGATGCTAAAACGAGTACCCTTGAGTGTTATGATGAAAGAACATATTCCTATAAATTTTCTTAAATCAGTACAATTTTAGGGTGAAAAGATTTTTTATTTCTCTTCTCAGTTATCCGTAAAAATCTTTACTATTTAATTATTAATTTTTTCAACTCTTACAGATGCTAACATCAATGTTTTATTGTTATTTAAGAGCCACAACATCCAATTATAAAAGGGAAATGAGGTACAAAAATTATTTTATTTTTGCCTAAAACTTGAATTTTGGGACAACTATTTAAAAATGCCTTTGTTTGTATATAAAAATTACAAAAAACAGTTACACGTTATATTTTTTACAATATGATAATTCCCCTTACATATCTTTCGAAAACGTAAAAATTAGAAACTTGTCTAACATGTAAAAATAATGTTACGTTGGTCTAGTGCTTGAGAAAGCAGAAATTAAAACTCATTAAAAAACACATAGACAAATATGTCTTGATTAAATAATTTTATGAAATTAAATGCCTAAGGCATACAACTGGAATACAACTTATCATTTGTAGATAT
>CM063502.1:56933053-57145553 GCA_032207245.1 Pardosa pseudoannulata | reverse complement strand
ATATATATATATATATATATATATATATATATATATATATATATATATGACAGAGTCCCAGTAAACACACTAGAGTTCGGAGTACCACTTCATCTCTTTATTTAAATCTCATCACACACTACTCTACAATGGCGTCTCACATTGGCGCTCAACTTCTAACAAAGGCAGGTTTAACTGCTTCGAGGAGCTGCAGGTCTAACTGTGGAAAGTGCTTACTGCTCTCTGCTCTTATCACTGCGCGTGAGCCGTATTTATGTTACTAACTCCTCAAGCCGCGTCACTCTCGTTAAAAGAATCCCTAATTAAAATCTCTTAAAATTAATCTATATTTTAAATCCTGACATATATATATATATATATATATATATATATATATATATATATATATATATATATATATATATATATATATATATATGGGTGTGTGAAAAAGTAATAGACCAAACAAATCTCAAATTACAATTGCATTTCTTTCCATTCAGTCAATAACATAAAAGTTTTTTAACCTTAGAGATAACAGGACAACATTCTAAAGTGCTTTTAAATTATGATTTTACACAAGCAGTATACCTTGGAAAGAAAATTTTAGTAATCTTAGTTTATAAAGTTTAGGATTGCGGGAGTAGACTATGAATACGTTGTGAGCTTTTGCCTTGTTAGGTAATCCCTTGTCGGTCTGCCGCATATTTTGAAAATGGCTAGAAGCCAATCTTATTAATTGTATTTTATTTTTAATTGTATTTTTGTGTTTCATCATGATCACCTAAAAAATAAAAAGCTTTGCTCGTTAGTGACTGTGTGTGTATACTTAATACTTATTTGTCCTGGATTAATACTTGTGTAATCCGAAACACACACAAAGACATATATATTCCCATATATATACTAATATATATATATATATATATATATATATATATATATATATGTGTGTAAATGAAGGGAGAGAGAGCTAAAAAATTATACTCAGACTAAGAAAAAGAACAATCTATTAAAATGTCACAAAGAAGACTCTATAAAGCGTTTTCATTAACATATAATGGTCTTCTTTACTCATTCATTTTTTATTTACAGAGTCTAGGAAATGTGTCAGAAAAGTGACAGATAAAACAATCGTACCTAAGTATTAAACACTAAGTACATTGATCATATATTAATCTACGTGGACTATTAGAAAAAATTTCATCTAAAGCTTATTCTTTTGGGAATCTTAAGACTCAGAGCGGAAGGTAAGCTAAAAAATAATAAGTCCGCCATTCTGATGAATTTGGCTCTATGTAATCTTCAGAAACTTCTCGCAATACTTGAACAAAAAGATGATTATATTTTTTATTAAAAGCTTTTCTAATTTAAGAAGCCATTTAATATAAGTATCTTATGTTCGCTATTCTATAGATATATTATATTATGAAAATTTTTGTAGAATGTGCTGGTCGCATAAAATTTAACTGGTAAATATTTTTTTAGATTTTGGGTATTGAAATGATTTGCATGAGACTTCTTACGATGATTAAATAGTGATTAATGTATAAAAAAATTAAAATTTTTTATACAATAATCTGCAAAAATTTCTACAGATTTTAATACAACTAGTGATACAGTACCTCAAATGAGGTGGCAGTTTCAGTGATTTGTTTAAATCATTTTTCACGATCCTCAATAAATTTAAATTTAGAATCTTTTTTTTCGGAATTCAAATGATAAGTTCTTGATAAAATTTAATTTTTGTCATTTAAGCATGAAATAATTTAATCATTGCCATTGTATGCTTAAGTTTTGATTTTTTACTAATAAAAACTTGGCAATTCTTATTTCCTTCATGATTTTACATATAAATAATTTAAGTATGGATTATAAATTACGTATACAGTAAAGATAGTTTCTTTAATTATATAAAAAACAAATTACATTGTGAAAATAAAATACCTGCAGGTTCTAAATTTTACATTCTAATATAGACGGTTAAAAAAAATCAGAAAATTATTTTTTAAAGCAATGAACGTTGTATATATTTTTCGAAAAATTACATTTTTCAATATATATAAGTGACAAATGTACAAGTTAAAAAGTACTCTTAAAGCAACCTTATTTTTAACATTTTTTCAATTGCTAAAAGTTGCTAATTTTCTTATTCTTCTGTTCTGAAACTCTTAATTTGGTTATGTGAATATATTATAAGCATAGATAGAGCCAGTCAGTAGGACTTTTTACATCTAAGATTTCATCCCTCTTTAATATGAAACCATTGTTAATGTGTATTAAATCTATTTACACTGTGCTGATATAAAGAATAATGAAAAAAACATCATTAAAGAAAAATAGTAAAGAAATGTTTTAAAGAAAATTAATCATAGCAATATGATAATCAAAGTAAATATGTAATTAAGATAAAAGCTTTTCTAATTTGAGAATCCTTGCTTAAAAGTAGTAGTAGATTATATTACGTATTAGACAGACATTGACTTACATTATCTTTCTATAGTATATGCTGGTCAAATAGATTTTAGCAGGTAAATAATTTTTTAGAATTTTGAGATTAAAATAGTTTTCTTAATCTGGTAAATTAAACATGTATTAAATGTTGATATGGTTAGTCTGTATTATTTATTTTCAATTCAGGTTTGAACCATTTTTATAAGCATCCGATATTTATACGTAGTCAAGCTATTTACTCCCCTTTGATTATAACTAATACTGTAAAAGAATAATAATAGTAATATCAATTAGTAAATTTTAAAAATAATGCATTAGAAAATTAAATATCGCTCAATAACATTTTTTTCTTTCAACAAGAGATCCACTTTTATAATAATCAATTATAGTAAGAGGCAACCCTTAATTTACCAATATTTAGAAAATTTAGAAAAATATGTAGAGGATACGAAATTTGTTTTTATTTTTCTTTGAATGATTAACAAAATAAAATCTTTCTGCCATACTTTTATGATATTTCTTTTTTTCTTGTATGATAATTATGAGTGACGACAATTTATTTCCTTGTTATCTGTAAATGCTATAATTGAATCCAATTAGTAAAACTAATTACACATGTTTGATTGAAAAAAAAATTCTTTGAAAAGAATACAAATTATGATAATATCAATTATTATTGCATATTATTCAATGATATTTTTTCTTCTAGTAACAGTTTCACTTTTATCATGTTCGATAATCGTAAGTAGCAATACTTTATTATAAATATATTAATTTAATCTATTTCATTAAGCTTTAAAAAAGTAATTCCAAGATACTTAATTTTCTTTCCTTGCAACTATTAACAAATAAAACTTTATATCAGATTTTTCTATTAGTTCTCTTTATTTTCATAATTATGACGAATGATGAAAATTGAATTGAATTCAATTAGTAAAGTTAGTTAAATCAGATGGATTGTAAAAAGATACATTTAAAGGGAAACAATAAAAAAAATATTATAACAATAATCTCTAGTATTTAGAATTAAATATCTCTCAATGATGCTTTTTTTCTTCCATTAAAAGTGTTATTTTTATAATGTTTTATAATAATAAGCAATAATTTATTTAACATTTTTTAAGAGAATCAATATCTTTAAACGCCTGAAAAATATATTACGGGTACGATATTTATTTTTATTTTACTTACGATTATTTGAATAAAATTTTTCTATCACATTTTTCTAGTACGCTTTTTTACGGCATAATTATGATGAATGATGAAAAATTAAGTGCTTATTATCTGCAAATACTGTAATTGAATCCAATCACTGTCGTGACGTCATGAATCTCACTTCTGTGTACTGACACGAAATCTCAACCGTGCTTGAGGCATGCTTCTTTTCTGACGTGCTTTTCAGAAATTTCGTGATACATGTCGTATTTTCTGATGTCACAGAAAACGAGTTATGTAAACCCTCGAGTCCATTGCGTGAAATACGTCGAGAAACATGGAAAACTAACGGAAAGCAAGGAAATTATCTCTTCAAATATTCTGCGTTTACGGAGAGGAAATATTTTCCCTTTTAGTAAAGAAAAAAGTCTATAGGAAATGACTTTTCATTTTATATGCAACAAATATTCTTATAAAAGTATTAAGAAGTAAAATACAATTCAGGATTAGTACAAAAATACGAAGCATGTCCAGAAAGTAAGAATGCTCAGTTAAAAAAGAAAAAAAGGAAGAGGCAATGCATGTTTGACTAACGTAAAAATTTATATCCCTACACTAAACTCAACTTTGTAAAACAGTCGCCATATGTTTAAATAAACTTTATAAATAGAGGGATAAGCTTTTTCTATTTTACCTCTTAATATGTCCTGCCACATCTTTGGTTCTTTTTCATTATTCAGGCATCTTTCCTATTCATAAAGGATTTCCGGGGTTTAAAAAATAAAGATTTGAAGGTCTAAAATTAAAACTTTGAGGAATGGTTTATAAGAGCTCAACAGAAAGAGTCCAAGAGTTGTTTGTGGCATTGGTAATGTAGTGATATATATTGTGAAACAATATATACTCCCTCTAAGTTGGTATTTCCTTCTTTTGTACAGTATCGCTCTTCTTCTGTACTGTATTTATTAAGCATTTCAAGTGACCATCTGTGTAACTTAATCGCTTAATTGCTTTGCTTGGGTCAAAACTTCAATGAAGAGAACCCTTTTATAATGTCCAAAGACAGTGGCTATGATTTTTCATAACGAATTATTAATTTTTCTGCGTTTAAATTTACGATACCTTTGCTTAATTAGTATGGTTCTTGACAACGTTCCCATAAACTTTCCTTCATTAAAGTTAGTTCATTAAAATCTGCAACTTTACATCTTCTTTAATGGAAAGAAACTTGATTACACCATTCAGTTTGCTGCTGATGGGATTCAAAATCGAGAGTTTACAAGAGTTTTCAACTCACTGAGACAAATAAGAAAACACTCTACTCTCTGAGGCATTGGTCTAATGTGTTTTATGGTCACTTTTCTTAAAAATTAATTCTCTTACTACTTTCCTACCACTTTCTGGGCGTCCTCTCCAATCCTTCTCAAATCCTCTACAGATTATATTTATATCATGATGCAAAGAGTAATACAACTGATATAATAAACATTCAAGTAAAGTACAGTTTTTATTAAATCCCTGTATACGGATAAAACACAAAACTCTTAATATGATTTTCAGAAAAATCTTCATGTCTAATAAATATTAGTTGATAATTACTAAAAAATATACTACTTTAGTTATTCAAATTAACCGCATGGAAACTTTTTAAAATTCGATCCTAAAGTTTTATGTAAACTATTTTATTAAGTCCATTCAAAGTAACTATGGTTTGTTTAAAAAAAAACTTAGTTTTAATTCAGTTTGTACTGTAAGAAAATATTATATCTTGCAGTAAGCGAAAAAAAATCCACCTCATTTATCCAATTTATTTCTTTCATTTGGAGCACAAAAGTTCTTTCAAATTCTCTTTTAGAAACTAGTTTTTTCTTTCAAAATTTACTTTTCTAGTAAAGCTGAACAACATTATGGTTTATTTAGCTTTTATTCTAAGCAAATATTTATTTTAAGAATCAGCAATAGAGTTTTTGTTGGCTAATTAATTATCAGGTACATACTCTGTAACATTGGTTTGCCTATACTATTTAAAAACTAGATGAGCATAATAAAATGCTTGTATTTTTGAAAGCAATAGGTAATAGAGTTTATAGTAAGAAAAAATTGCAAATAAAAGTATAATTAGTACATTTTTGTTGAAATTTTAAGTTTAATCGATATGTTAATTAATAAACAAGAAACTCTTGACTTTCAAGCGATATTTAAAAACTAAACATCAAAAATAAATATATCGATGCAACAGGACAAATTTATACCTAAGCATTATAAAATTTAGTAACTTAAGAGCGTGTAGTACTTGTGTAATTTCGGATATAAAGAAATAAAATGAATCGGGATTTTGTCACGCGATTATCTGATATACTCTGAAATGATACCTAATCTTTTTCTATAAATTTTAACATAATATGTAAGAAATCTTCACACATGAAGGGTTTAGATACTCCAGAAAACTGAGTTTTAGGGCTTCTCTCCTAACAAGATAAAGCATGGGATACATTGCCATTTTCCTTTTATTCAAAATATTTTTTTCGTTACATACACGGGAGTGTGTTTGTATGTCGTTGTCTGTGCCTTTGGGAATATGTATCATTATCGTAAAGTTTTAGATATTACTATTAAATAACCAATATATCTAGGTAAAATTTATTCTACTCTTTAATTTATTTTTATGTGCATAATGTTATAAATTGCATCTATTAATTTCGATTTGTTTAGTTTCAGAATACCGAAGATCTAAGTAACCGCAGTATGAAGACCACAGAGACTTGCAGTGCAATTATCGTAAAGTTTTTATTATTTCTAATAGATTATAATCTAGACATCCAGAGAAAATTTATTCGGTATATTAATTTATACTTACGTACATAATGTTGTAAATTGCACCTATTAATGTCGATTTGTTTAATTTTAAAAAGCAGTTGATTGAAATAACCCGCAGTACGAAGAAAATAAAGCTCAGATTGTTATTATATTATGAAAGCCTCTGAAATATCAAGAAAAGTTGCAGAAGTTTATAGGACTGGATGGCGTATATGTACAGAAGATTTAAAAATAACAATTAAAAATTAGATTTCTAACTTGACTTTTTTTAGTTATAACAAAAACTTTATGATACATCCTAGTATCTAAAGAAAGATCTCCTAATTAATTAATTTAACAGTATGAAACAAAAAATAAACAAGTACCTTGATATCTATACTAAAAATTTTACAATATTGCAATAATCTTTGTAGTGATCATTGTAGTAATCATTGTAATAATCAAAAGCAATAATTAAGAAGTTAGATAATTTTTAGCATGAATAGATTTATTCGACATTGATACGAAGTTAACTTATCATTTTCTTTTTAACAAGTACCTTGATATCTATACTAAATACTTGAAATATACTTGAAATAAACAAGTACCTTGATATCTATACTAAAAATTTTACAACATTGCAATAATCTTTGTAGTGATCATAGTAGTAATCATTGTAATAATCAAAAACAATAATTAAGAAATTAGATAAATTTTTAGCATGAATAGTTTTATTCGACATTGATACGAAGTTAACTTAGCATTTTCTTTTTTGAAACATAATGATCTATAAATCTATAGCTCGGATGCCGTTACATATAATAAAAGGATGTATATGGAAACAGAGACTTAATAAAAATTTTTCCATTTCCCCGTTCCAACACATATCGCAAAATTAAGACAGGAGTCCTTATATACTTAATTTAAAAAAACTTGAAACCCCTTTTTGTGTGTATCGTTAATACTATATATACCTTATTTTAATTCTGAATTGTGGGAATTATTTTGATAAAAAAAGTATTACGATTTACAAGAGAAATTGTACTTAATATTACCGAGTTAACTGAAAGCTATCAACTATTTAAAAATAATAATCTATAGATCTTTTAGTAAGGGCACAACTGTACATAATAAAAATTAGATCTACAGAAAATAATCTTCTTCCTTCTTTTAAAAAAAAATTACAATTTTTTATACTTTGGCCCAAAAAATTTTTTATAGATTTGCAGCCTTAAAATTGCATATATATCTTTTTCGTACTGGGGTATGAAAATTACTTTTAGCAAAGAAACAGAGCTACGGTTAAGAGAAAAATCGTAGTTTTCAGTATTAATCTGAATTTGACTTAAATATTTCGCTCAATTTTACATTAAAAATATACACATTTTAGCGCTGAAAAAACTGGTTATAATAAAAATTATTATCTGTGGGAAACTTTCTGTTTTTAGCATTAAATAAAATGTGCAATGTTTTTATCTAGAACATAATTCAAGTACAAAAATTTGAACCCCTATTATGTGCCCTCAAAACTGTATATAGTTTCTTTTCTTACTGGGATGTGCATATTATTTAAAGGGAAGAAAACAACTACGACTGAGATGGAAATTTGTGGTATTCAACTTTTACATATCTCCCTGTCTTTGGACATAATAAGATATCGATACAAAACTTTGAGATAAATATCGTTATCGATTTGTAACCTTATAATTGTATATTCCTCTCTTTTCTCCTATGGTAGGCAAATTATTTAAAGCAAAGAAACAGATTTAAGCTCATGAAAAAAATCGGGGTATTCAGTATTACTGTGAAATTAACTTGACTATTTTCCGCTAATTGACATTAAAAGTCTGTATATTTTTTAACACTGCTAAAACTGGACGGTATACTAAACCGTCGTTTTCAGATAATTTTGAGGAAAAAAAGTTATGATTCTGATGAAAACTCCCGGTATCCAGCCTTTTTTGTGAAATTAACATAGCTTTCCCCTATGAATATAATTAGACAAATTCTTTTAGTATGGATAAAACTGGATATAAATAAAAAATGCAACTATGAAAAGTATTTTTCTTTCAACGTATAAAAATAGCATAGTATAAATAACTGAGAACAGTACAACTTTTAAAAAAGCGATGCTTAATATGATTGCAAAAGAGCAGTAATGAAATAAGAAAACCCTAAAGCGGTAAATGAACCAAACCGTAGAGAATTCTGAATTTTTTATCAAACAGGCGGAAAAAGGTGCACTTAAAATGTTGCATTCTTTAAATAGCTTATTTATACTCTGATGATAACTAATGAATACGCTTTGGTAATTTATTCTTTTATACAAAAGATGGATTTCACTTTTATATTGGTTTTTAACAAATTAACAGAAAAAGCAGTGGAAATTTCACTTTAAATTATTTATTCTTTGCATTAAATTTTTTTATATTTTTTAATATTTTAAACTAGTAATGAAAACGTTTTGAAAGTTTGTATTTTACTACCATTAATTTGTTATTTAGAAGAATCTAATAATAAGAATAGAGTATTTGTAATATTTTACTTAAAAGCCTTAGAGTCATTAAAAATCGTAATTTAAAATCACAAACTAATTAAATTAATAAAAAATTATTTCTACTGTAGAGCAGAGAAACAAATTCTTCATATATTGAACTTTCTTTCACAGCTAATGATTACAGTTAAGCCATATCTATTACTAGGAAGTGCATATTTTCATTATATACGGAATATAAAACAGTTCAATATATGGTTGAAATAAAATATATTTAATATACTTCAATGTTTAATTTTATGAGCATTTTATAAAGTTCATTTTTCATGTAATTTTTAAAATCTTTGAAATATACACCAACTTATTGTATTTCAATACTGAACTCACTTTCGTAATTAATACATGCTACTTGAACTGCTAGATTATTATTTTTGCGATCTTTAAAATTTCGTTATAAATTTTTTTGTTCACAAATTCCATACACTAATCTTTTCCAAAACCAAAAACACATACTAATAAAGTTATTAAAAAATTAATTCTACTGTAGGGATGAGAAAACAAATGCTTCATATACTGAACTTTCTTTCACAGCTAGTGATTACAGTTAAGCCATATCTATTACTAGCAAATTCATAATTTTATTATATACGGAATATAAAACAGTCCAATATATGGCTGAAATAAAATATATTTAATATACTTCAATGTTTAATTTTATGAGCATTTTATAAAGTTCATTTTTCATGTAGTTTTTAAAATCTTTTAAATATACATCAATTTATTTTATTTCAATACTGAACTCACTTTCGTAATTAATACATGATATTTGAACTGCTCGATTATTATTTTTGCGATCTTTAAAATTTCGTTATAAATGTTTTTGTTCACAAATTCCATGCACTAATATTTTCCAAAATCAAACACACATACTAATAAAGTTATTAAAAAATTAATTCTACTGTAGAGAAGAGAAAACAAATGCTTCATATACTGAACTTTCTTTCACAGCTAGTGATTACAGTTAAGCCATATCTATTACTAACAAATAAATATTTTCATTATAGACTGAATATAAAACAGTTCAATATATGAATGAACTAAAATACATTTAATATACTTCAATGTTTAATTTTATCAACATTTTAAAAAGTTCATTTTTCATGTAATTTTTAATTTTTTTTAAATATATTTAACTTAATTACAACTTACTGTATTTTAATACTAAACGCACTTTTGTAATTAATACATGCTATTCAAATTTGCTCGATTATTATTTTTGCGATCTTTCAAATGTGGTAATAAATGTTTTTGTTCACAAATTCCATACATTAATCTTATCCAAAATCACTTCAGTCAAACATTCAATTTCACAAACTAACTTCTGTTTGTAGGGCTAGATGTTTTACTAACAGCAAGAATGCTTCTCTTACCATTTTTTAAGCTCATAATAAAATGAAAGTTTAAAAACATGGCCTCTGTAGAAAATTTAAGAAACGAAGTCACGCTCTTCAGAAATTTAGCACAAAAACTTAGAAAAAGGTCTCACTTGATTTATAGATAAATGATAGAATACAGCTAGAATTCTTCTCTTTGGTAAAGTAGTAAGTGAGTTTAAGTGCTACTGCTGACAGAAAAATCATTCGGAATCGGGTTTAAATCAAAAAATTAATCTACATGTAGAACAATTGTAGCATTAACAATATGTTCTACACAAAATTATTCGAAAAGTGAAAAGTCTAGTTACATACTTTTAAAATAAACTTTTATTACTAAAAAGGATACTTACCATCTTTTAAGCCCATAATAAAATGAAAATTTAAAAACATGCCTTCTGAAGAAAATTTTAGAAACGAAGTCATGCTTTTTAGAAATTTAGCACAAAACTTTAGAAATAGGTCTCATTTGATTTATATATAAATGATAGAATACAGCTAGAATGCTTCTCTTTGGTAAAGTAGTCCGTGGGTTCAAGTGCTACTGCTGTCAAAAAAATCATTAAGAATCGGGTTTACACCGGACCATTAATCTACATTTAGAATAATTGTAGCATTAACAAAATGTTCTACACAAAATTATTCGAACAGTGAAAATTCCAGTTACATTCTTTTAAAATAAACTTTTATTATTAAAAAGGATACTTACCATCTTTTAAGCCCATAATAAAATGAAAATTTAAAAACATGCCTTCTGAAGAAAATTTTAGAAACGAAGTAAGTCATGCTTTTTAGAAATTTAGCACAAAACTTTAAGAAAAAGGTCTCACGTGATTTATATATAAATGATGATATTTAAATCTTTCATTGAAAAATTATACAAACAAAAGTAATTACATTCAACTACATTAAATACATTTTCTCACTGATGTGATTAAAAAATAATAAATTTAGCAAAAAATATTCTTTTGATCAAAGATTGCATAATCTCATATATATGCAGTTTAAATTTTTTCTGCGTAATTTATCTAATACTCGTTCTTATTTCATAGCATGTTACAAAAACTACTCATTATATTCCCAAAAGGTTTTAAGAATTAAATATTTCATAAACTGTTTGATTCTGTTTCATTTAGTGAAAAACAATATTTTAAAAAATCACATATAATGAAAAATAGGAATTCAATCCTTTGAAACATTTAAATTTTTATTTAGATATGCCCAAATAAATACTCTTTCTACTCAATTAACCAAATTTTCTTTTCCCTTTCTAGAGATGTAAATTTCACCGACGTCTTATAGTTTTGTGTTTTGATAATCACCAGAGGAGAATTCATAAATATTAATAGTAAAATCATAAAAGCATCAAATCCCATGTCAAGTACAGATCGATTGCAAATATCCATTATAGTTCACTTTCATTGAATTTAATATTCTTAGAGCAACATTCATATATATTTAATGCAAACAAGTAAATTATAATATATTCGTTGAAGCACAATATTCAGATTCATTTTTCAGTTGTGTTGACATGTGGCCCTTATTTTGTATTATCGACAAATTATTTTTAGGTAGACTTATTTTAGAATAATTTTAGAAATCGATGCAGCAATCCTTTTAGGCGACACTTTGAAAATCCGCCAATAAATTCAAATTTATAAAAGGATTTATTGTTCCATAATGTGTGAAACTGTAATTCAGAGAGGAAGAAATAAATCTGTTTGAATATGTCAGACATTGGGATCGTTTTCTCTAATTTAATAACTAATTCTAAATATAGAACCGTATTAATATTATCATTTTTATTTCTAAAATAATGTAATTCGAATTATTTTAAAACTATAATTTAAAATTTCTCAAAATCTCCTCAATATTATTTCTGTTTTTCCCGTTTTCCGGAATTAGTAATGCTCATGTATTATATACTACTTAAAAAATTAGCAGTTTTATACTTTAAACACAATTTTGCTTTTTAGAAAGGTATGAGCAATATTGGACAGTGTTAGAAAAAATATTTATTCTTTTTAAATAATGTCGTCTATATAAATATAACTATATTTATATTTATGTGAATGGCGGGCTGTGACTTTTCTACATGGAGACACTGTTTAAGAAAATCAACTCTTTATTTTTTACCATAGAAAAGAAGAATGAAAACACTTCCAACACAGCGTTATACTAACCGATATGTGTAATGAATCCCCTATATAATAAAAGCCTAAGTTATAAGTCTGTCTATCCACGAATTTATGAAGCGGTTGAACCTGGAATGGATAGGTTCATCCATATTGGATTCTTGATGAGTTAGGAAAATTCAAACCGAGTCTTTAAAAAGCTCGAAATCCACCCTTCCCTGTGCATTATTTTCATAGGTTTTATCACTGAACATACATATTAAGCAAATAATTTTCTTTTATATTTGTGTAAATAACAGATTAGGTATATACGTGATAATTTCAATTTAATCATCGATTATTTTTTGTTGCAAGGTAATTCTTAGATAACAAACAAACCATTTTTTAACCTGCCTCATAGGGTACTTTACAATTCTGGAAAGTTAAAAATTTTATTGATCCCGTCATATAAAGGTCTGTATGCTAGTTCACAATAGTTAGCGCACCGTGGGTCTTAAACGACCCCCTACTGCGTATGCTCGAAAGAAGCACGGTCAAAGAACGAATGCATGACTCCTGCAAGTCTGAACAATGTAATTTCTCATTAGCATGATTTGCTGGGCAGCCGAATATTAGGTAGTATATGAACTTTTATAACATTCTAAAGATTGTACGTATAATAATCACACAAGAACGAATAGATGTATGTATGTCTATATAAGTATGTATGCATGCATGCACTTATAAATGTCATAAATTACTAGTATTATTGCATAAGATAACATAAATGTTCTATCTGTTTAGATAACATTTTACTGGAGTAAAAAAAATTCGTGAAATTTTATTGAAATGCTATTTTAGTAAGGAGTATTTTTCGTTATTAAATTCAGTTATGTTTGCATAAAAAATTCCATTTTTACACCGATTTAAAAATGCATCTCAAAGTTTTGCTGTTTCGTCAAAATTGTTAAGATGTAAAATTGTATTATGAAAACAGTAATTTTAATCTTTTACTTTATTTTTTTACTTTTATTTTTTGGAAAGGAATTCCTTTTTGCATATATTTTATCGCCTTTAAAGTTCAAGTATTTTCCTTACTTTTATACCCATTATAGAAATATTTACTTCCAAATATTTTATCCTGGACATTAACGAAAAATAAGCTTGTAAAGCATCTTGAAGTGCCTTAGTTAAAATAAGATGCCAAACCTAATAAAGTAGGGTGGCATTTTTTACATAAGTAAAATTTTGAAAGAAGATTGTCGAGCTAATTTAAATTTTTTCTCTTGTCTTAGAACCAGGGTTTAAAGAGAAGAAAATGTTTTATTGGTACAACATCCACTAAATATTTTTATTTATTTGAAAGGTTTATCAAAAGATTAAATTATTTAAAATTCCAAAATAAGAAAAAAGTGCAATAATAGTCCACGTTAGAGAAAATAATACAAACTTAATTGAATAATTAAATATGAGCCAATTTAAAATTCCAAAATCATATTTAATATAAATCCTTGCAATAATATTTAATTTATTTATAATTAAAATTTAATTATATCTCATATTATAATTAAATCTTATAACATATCGATATATAAGTTTTGCACAATTTACTCTCTTGTTACAAAGTAGTACCATAGAAAAGTTATATATAAGAAATAGAAAGAAACTTCAAGTATAAGTGTTTAAACAAAAATTATTATTGCATAAGGCATTTTATTAGGGTATTGTATAATATAGACAATTTATGTGAGTCAAGAATTATGTTAAAAGTTATTAGATACTTTGTGATTGAATTTTTTGTATTATCATTCTTATCATTTATAAGAATGATAATATAAAAAATTTAAATTAGGCATAATTAGACCTAAATTGGATAAAAACCATTTAAAACATCGAATTATTAATCTATCTCCTCTTTAATGGTTTGTTTCAAAGCACGAAGTTTTGAAATTTCTAGAAATAAATTCTTTATAGAACTGAAAGAAAAAAGCTTTAATTCAGTATTTTGTTAGACTTCTTTAACCTAGAGTTTCAGAAATGTTTACACTTGAAGTGTACACGTGTAAACAAAATGCTTACACGTGCACTTCGTACAGAGCAGTTCGAAATTCCTAAAGGAACTCTGAATGTAAAGTTTAAGTTTCAAATACTCTTAAAAGAACTCTTAAAAGATAAAGCTTTTCAAATCCATGTATTTTATAAATTATTCGAAGACTGTTTGAAACATTAGATATAGTAGTTACGATTTGCACATGATTTCTGTATTTTTAACCACGCAAATAAAACTATATCAATCCGTCAATGTAATTTCTTATAAAAAAATTTTTGCATTGCAGATACAAGGCAATAAAATGCACAGAAAGGAAAAAACTATTCTACAATCTTGAAAGTCATAAATAATTATGACAAGAGATTAAAGACAATTTTTACAAACAAATTTTGGTGGCCAACTTTTCATTTTGGCATTATAAAATTGATATGTCCAACAACTTTTAATATTATTCAATATTATAAATAGCATTAAATTCATAGATTCAGCTTAAAACAATACAATTACATTTCCTGGTTTGGAATGCATTCAGAATCATTTAATATGAAATACATTTATATACAATCATCAGCCATGTACCAGAGTAGAGTGACTAAGCAAGTAAAAGAGGATGAATCCATCAATAACTGACTTTTAAGCATGACCAGAAGCAGAGAATTTGCATTTCCGTATCATAAACCCGCTAAGATGGGGTAAAAAATGGGTTTATCCTAACTGGAAAAGGAAATGGGGCAATTATAGTTCATAGCCAAAAGCAGCAAGAATTTTATGCACATTTTCCAACGTTTTCTTATATTAAGCTGTAAGCAGAGACACTCTTTCATAAAAGGGTGACAAGCGCTTAAAGTAAGAAATATTCTCTGTGTTAGATTATCACTCTTTTTCAAATGAGCGCAGATCACTTAATTTTCCTTTTATGCAACCTTATTGTGCAATTTGCTCATAAACATATTGAAGCATTTAAATTAGTTTAGCAAATTTGAATTAGTTTTTTTTAAATTGGGAACAAAAAATTTTTTGTGTGGTGACTAAAAACCCTTAGGTTACTAAAATCACTCAGGCTTCAGATCTTGTTCTCTATTTGAAGATAGTACAAAGTTTAAATGGCTGTTTAACTTGAGGACTAAAGCATATTTTTCTGATCCCTAGAAAGCTGATCTGTCACCTTCGTCTTTTATGTCTTAGAGAATCCAAAGTGAAAACTTTATAGACAAACTACCATTCGCAATTTGGTCTATCGGTGTTCGTCTGTGTCATTTGAAATAGTCTTCGTGGAATATGTATGAAAATGGGATAAATAATGGTAAGAGAGAAAAAGTTATTTGAAATTAAATTTTAAACAATCCCCTATATAATAATAGCTTAAGTTATCTGTCCGTCTGTCCTCGAATTTATGAAGCGGTTGGACCTGGAATGGATAGAGGAATCTATATTGGATTCTTGATGAGTTAAGGTTAACAAAATTCAAAGCAAGTCTTTAAAACGTTCAAAATCCCCCTCCCCCCTTTTCGAGCGTTTAATTCTATTATTTAAAGCCCTATTTTCTGCGGTTAAGAGCAGGCGACTAAATTTATCAATTTATCACATAATAAATAGGTAAAAATAACATTTTTTCTAGCATTATGACGTCATTTCCTTAACCATCTCATTTAATCATTTCTATTTTTAAACTATTTAAATATCGTCTGCATTATTTTCATACGTTTTATTGCTGAACTTAGATATTACGTAAATAAGTTTCTTTTATCATTGGCTTAAATAAGAGATTAGGTACATATGCGATCATTTTAAATTTAATCATCGATTATTTTTTGTCGCATTGAAAATTTTATCACCGGTATTGACAACAAATTCTTCTCATAAAAGTCTAGGAGTCTATTTCACGGACTAATAAATATCTAGGTTTAAGTTATATATCTTTGAAAATTAAGAAGTTTGTTTGCTTTTTTTTTATGCATAACCACACGGTTTGACAAAATGAATTCAACGGGATACTAGACTACATTCACAGTATCTGGAGACTTTAGAGGAGTATGAAGATAGAGAAATTATTGTACCAGATAATTCTCAGCCAAAAAACAACCCATTGTTTTACAAGCCTCACAGGTTACTTTAGAATTCTGGAAAATTTTAAATTTTACTGGTCCCGTCATATGACGGGCTAAATGCTAGTAAGTTATTAATATAGAAGACATGAAAATGTGTTTAAGGAGTTGATCTGTGTAAATATCTAATTTTTATCTTGTAACTATATATATATATACTAGTTTTCTTGAAATATACTGTTGAAAACAACTTATTGTGGATAGTTATGATGAATTAAATAAACATGAAATATATAATTATGACTAGTTTAATATTTTCTAAATCCACAGCGCTTCTAAATCCCATTTTTTTACAAGCCTCACAGGTTACTTTAGAATTCTGGAAAATTTTAAATTTTACTAATACCGTCTCGAGAAAACACCTTTATATTAATTACATTTAAACAAAGACAGTAAATTATTTTAGACTATAGATTAAAAAGAACCTATACTTTTAATGCATTTTCTACCAAAATCTTCAAAAGTTCACAAAATATATGCAATAATGCTTCTTAAATAATCGTATTAAATTGATGTAGTCTAATGAATACATGATTCTTAAAAATATGAACTATGAAATAAATTTTATTAATTCGAATTTAAAAAAAAATTAATTTAGATATCTAAATTTAAATCTCTAAATAGTTAATAATTGCATTATGTTTAATTTTTAAATGCATAAATATGATAGTTTTCTAATAACTTATGCTATAAATTCTACCTTATAATTTCGCAATTATTTTTCTGAAATTTCAAGAAGAGAAACTTATCTTGTAGCAATTACACAGTGTCTGAAATTGTGTATGAAGGAAATTAACTTTACCATGAATTATAAAAGCGTCTTTTATTTTCTTCATGAAACCAGATTAATGCTACGCAATTTAATGAATATTTATTTTTATCACATATTATAATAATGTTTCTTGTGTAAGACTGGGTACAAAATTACGAAAGTACTCGGGGAAGAATTTGAAAGATCATAAATTATACCAACTTTCTTGTGGATAATTTTTTTATAAAATTCATTTAAATTAGAATTTTGTTTTAGTTATGTTCATAATTTAAGCCATTGTTAAAAAGGAAATATAATTTAGCAAAAATGTTATTTTTGAAGTCCATTACTTGCTATTTCAATAGTTTTTGAAAATCCAAAACGAGGAATATGCAGCTGTGCCAATATTCATATATGAATGGTTTCATTTTTCTAGTATATTTTCTTTACTAAGGGTCTTGTACAAAGAGATTTCTTGGGGAAAATACTTTATTTAACTATTTTATAGTCAATGATGCAACTAACAATACTCAGAAGAAATGTCTAAATAACAGAATATTACATATGCATTATTTATGATTGCATAATGCACATACCTGCATAACTTGCGCCATTTTATTTACAAGAGAAAATGGAAGTTCCATTTTTTTTTTTTTTGTTTACAGCAAAATAAAATTTTTATTCTAGTATAAAGCAATGTAGCCTATAATTTTCCTCGAACTACTAATTATTGCAAAGTTAGTATAAAGCAATGTAGCCTATAATTTTCTTCGAACTGCTAATACTGCAAAGTTAGTATAAAGCAATGTAACCTATAATTTTCTTCGAACTGCTAATTATTGCAAAGTTAGTATAAAGCAATGTAGCCTATAATTTTCTTCGAACTGCTAATTATTGCAAAGTTGGTATAAAGCAATGTAGCCTATAATTTTCTTCGAACTGCTAATTATTGCAAAGTTAGTATACAGTAATATAAAGTAATATATAAAGTAATTAAATTGTTGGTTTGATTTGGAACTTCTTGCTGCACAAGGGCTAATTTGAATGGAACCTACTGTTTAAAGCAGATATCGAATGGCACCGTACTATGGATTTGAACCCGATGACTTCATATTTTCATACTTACCCGAAAGCAGCTGTAATAGATTTTGAAAAAAGAAGATTCTTTTTTTGTTTTATTGAGTTTAGAGGGGAAAACTTGTTTAGTTATTTATTTTCCTTCTCGTGGTTCATAATTAGATAAAGTAAAATTTTAAATGTTAAAAACTTTAAGTTAAAATGATAACTTACATAAAGTAAAATGTTTAATGTCTATGATTTGTTTGTCTCTATGAAATGTGCTTTTACTAAAGCTGCAATATATATATATATATATATATATATATATATATATATATATAATATATATATATATATATATATATATATATATATATATATACATATGTTCAGTTTTGGTTTTCGTTCAGCCAAAAATAACGGTTTTTTATCTGTACAACACGAGCATGTTTAAAGTCAACACGCTAATGAGACTGGGACTTACTACTGAAAGCCGATTCCGAACGTCTAAGAACATTCATGCCACAGTGGGATACGAACTCTGGTACCGAAAATCAGCGCCCTAATCATTCGGTCATCGTTCTGCCCAATGTACACGTAATGGTGATAATTATATAGTTGACGTTAAATTAGAAAATACTGATAAGCTGGTTATGGTATCAAAATGACTGAAGATATATCAAACCGAAATAACCCAATATTTTTTGGTTCATTTTCGGTTCGAAACCCAGACATAATATTGTCACGTGAATGAAAGTACTGGTGGCACACAATGAAGAGTCAAGTTTAAGAAATAACACCGTTTATTAAATGCCAAGCTACCTAGATCGTACTCAAACGACAACTGCCGATCGCACTTTATATGGTAACAGAACATTCTAGATGTATTTTAATGGAACAGAAAATTTGCATAATTTAGAAGTCTTCTTGACTACTTAATAAATCGAACATAAAATTACTGAAATAAATTTGTCCTGACTCAAGACCGAACCGGGGACCTTTCGGTTTGTAGCCCACGACTTTGACCATTGTGCCATGGACCTCGGCAAACTTCGTCTGAAATGTGGTAATATAAATGAATGAATTTCGATGTCATTTTAAATATCAAAGTTCGCAGCATAGCTTGCTCAATAAGAATGCACAAAAAACTGAATGTACATTTATCTCGATAAATTTATTATCTTTCACTTATTCAATTAACTATTTTAGCTTCAATAAACTGTACACTCTGTAATCGAAGATTAGAAACACTTTTTTTATCCATTCGAAATCAAGTTTATGCCTTTGATACAAAAAGTAATGTTCTAAAAATACTACACAAATATCAAAATATACTTTATTTATGTTTATTTTAATCATTGTAGAGCAGTACCTCAGCATGAATGTGGCTGAACTCATGTCGGTGCAAAGAAATTCTATTTTATAATTTTCTCTTCATGCACGAATATTTACTTTTTAATATAAAATTATAGTCTCAAAATAAGAAAAGAAAGCATAAAGCTCTGAAAACTTTAAGTATATTCAGCTGGTAACTACATTTTACAAAGTTTAGATCATTTCATTTTAATATGTATGCAAATGCTGCTTTTTAAAAACCTGATTTTATTTTTTACGTATTTAAACGTAACATCTTTTCTAAGGATTTAACAGCAAAAAAAATCATTTAAATAAAAAGACAAATTGTTCTAGATGTCAAAAAAATGCACGAATAAAATTACTGATATAGACACAAAAAAGGATTGAAAATCATTTAAATGATTTAATATTTTTACTTTCTGCGACGTGCTTGGGACAAGAGAATTTTCAGCAAAGGTTGTCACTGTAAAATCTATTAATTACTTCTGGCACATTTCCAATGCTTAAATCGATTAAATAGAGACCTCCGAAGGGAACTGATAAATGCATTTTATTGAATTAAGAACCTGTATTAAAGAAATTTATAAGATTCATCGATATTAGATACAGAGTTTTAATTTGAAATCATAATAAAGCAGGAAAAAATTACTTTAAAAATATTTTAACCATTTAAAAATTTTAAAAGCTTAAAGATTTATCAGAGTTATCTCAAATAAAAATCTATAAATAATTTAAAAAGTTAAACACAAGTACTTTCTTTGTTAGGGCAAATAGAAATGATTCCAAATTTTAGTTTGATAAAAACAGTTAGTTTTTGCATTTTCTCCATGCTGTGTACATGATTACGTGTAATTTATGAATTCATATATACATGTATATATTCTAATTAGATTATTTATTTCTATGACTAGACACAATATTTTATTTGAAGTTAAATCATATAACATGAATTTAAAAGGAAGAAATATGAAATTAATATTATAGGTTTTTCAGAATATTTAAAATATATTTTTAGAAATGTAGAAATATAAATAACAATTTAATCTATAGATAAATTTCGTGTAGTAGAAATAGTATAGTATTTAATTAATAACACAGTATAATTTAGAAGACTCATTATATTTCTTTAACTAATCATACGAATAAAAGTGCAATGTTGAAAACAGTTAAATAATTTTAAAAAATAGTCAGCGAAAGTATTATTTTTGTATAATTTTCTGTTACATCTACGAACTTTTTCACACAATCTAAGAAGAAATATAAGTTAACACTTTGCAAAAGATCCTTCTTCTAACTGTTTAACTTTTTAAGTTAAAATAGATGGTAAATAACGCTGATTTTGTGGCAGTAAAAATAAGTCAAATTTCTAAAGTAGTTTCTGAAAATCTCTTTCTAACATGTTTAAATTTACCATTAAAACCTTTGTTTAACTTTATTTACAGAACAGCAGCAAAACTTTTATTCTTTTGCACACTTTCGGATAAATTTCAATAAAATGCTTATATGCATCAGACAATATAAGTCTTTCTTTCCTAGTACTTAAGAAAATTTTATAACACTAAAATCAATCAAAGTTTAAAATATTATGCCATATCATATTTGTTTTTATTTATATCTTTTAGATATAGTTCATAGAATTATATGGAAATTTATCTCAATATTAACAAAAAATCATTTTTGTATAATCTGTCAGTTCGATGATTCAGTTATTTGTAAATTTATAGAATCTCGAAAACAAATCTAAAAAATTCAAAGGTGTGGTCTTTATTTTTTTCTAAGTTTTCTCGTGAGGAAAACAGTAGACTATAGTGAACCAAACCAAACCAAACCAAAAACCTTTCTAAGTTTTCTTATTAAAAATATCGAGTTATGATCCAATCCTCAATCTTTTCTCCACCGTAACAAATACAATTTTTAATTTATTTATTTGTTAAAATTATTTTGTAAAATCTGACTTCATTATTTTTTGTTCAAAACACGAAGTTTGATGCAATATAAATAAAAACTACAGACCGTTTTCACTCTAATACCTTAAACTGTCTTTTAGAAACGATCTAAATTAAACTAACATTGCAATATTATATTTTTTATGCTTAAATGCTAACTAGTTTTCACTATACATTTTTTAATTCATAAAACTAAGTAATATGAAAAGGTAATTTAGAATAAATATTATCTGTTTTGAACAATTGACTGGAAATAATTATTCATATCGTGAAACATAATAACTACTATATAAAACGAAATTATTTAGTGCTTGAATAACCCATTACTCGTTTAATGATACACCTTAATAAATATTTCGTACGTTGTAGTTACTTATATAACTATTTTTAATCTTTAAGATGTTTAAAAGTTTGCAGAAACTTCCTGGAATCAATGCTTCAAGAAAGTAAAACATCGCACATGTATATTTTAAGAATTGAAATTTAATTCTTACGCATAGCCACAACAAAGGCTTTCTATTTGTATGAGTTCAGTTATACTTTAAAATCAAATTCAAAAAGAATAGTTCTTAGAAAGTTGGTTAAATTTTCCTTAGTTATAAGTTACGTACCAAAATGTGAAGCTTTCTAGAATGAAAGAAATATTAGCATGATTGTTTTTTAACAACATGCCAGATGTTAGAAATATTTACAGTATTTAGTTATATGTGGAAAAAAAAATTCTTGAATAATTTTTGTGGAAAAATTCGTTGTGGTGTAGAGTTAAATAGTTTCGAAGAAAGGGTAGAAAAACAATTGCTCGGTTATTTGCTTCAAAATGGGCATTGTCTAACCACCTCAAGCAAAGTACTTAATTCCTTTAGATCTGGGAGGGTAACATAACATTTAATTCATTCTCATGTGCAATCAAAATATAAAATTTATTAGTTATTATTATTTATTAGGTTTATTAGTGTAAATTCTTTTTAGATATAAATATATTTAATTCCAGATAAATTAAACTTATTTATATGTTAATATCGACAGCAAAACAGAATAGTACTAATTGTTGCAACTTCTTTTACTTTTCTTTTACCCCGAATTGCAACGCAGTTTTTCATTTGCAATATCTTATTAACTAAAAACATAAACATTGAAGTAATTATGGTTCATTATATTAGATGTAAAAGAACTTCATTCCGTAGCTTCATTACGATACATTCACTTACTAAAATGTTTATCATGGCAAAAGTTTGCCTTAATAAAATAACTCTTTTTATATCTTAATGCGCATATATATCGATGTAGAGAACTGTACGTAATTTTGCCACTAATTCAGTTATAATATTTCTACAAAAATATAAATGTTTTCTAGGCTTAAATAATGTTAAAAAATAACTATGTATAAAAATAGAAAGCATTCTGAATATATAAATACAAAAAAGCAATAATACTAAATAAAGACCAGAAAATTGGCGACAAAATAGATCTTATTTTTTGTCTGCTTAAAATGAACGTAAAACAAATTACGGTTTATGAGAATAAAAATGTATTGTCTTCTATGCAAGAAAATATAAAGTTACAAATAGTTATTTTTACGTCTTTTCGTGAGATAAATATGGAAAAAGGAGAATTTTTATTCTTAAAGGTCTTAGAATATAAATTAAACACGTAAAATATTTTTTAAATACACTTATATTACCGTCTTAAACTTCAGTTATATATTCATACATTTAAATCTCAAATATTTCAATTCTTGTCGAAAAAAGAGATTTATTATTAAGTTAAAGTTCGGATGTTGGTTTTACTTTTAAAGCTATTAATTCCTAAAGTAAAAATGAAAAATAATGATACATATTGAACTTACGTTATTTTGTAGGATCTTAAACTCTTTCTACTATTTTTTTGGAAGTTAAACACTGGAGATTTAATAACAGGCGAATGAAATAAAAAATATCTAATTGCTTAAAATTGCAATTTCTAAAGTAAAAATTATAAATGATAATAAATATTGTACTTGCATTGCTTTGTAGCATCTTAAACCCTTTCTACTATTTTTTATTTTTTCTTATGAATTAAACACTGGAGATTTAATAAACTGGGGAATGAAACTAAAAAATCTAATTGCTTAAAAATTATTATTATTAATAATAATTTTTAAGCAATTAGATTTTTTTTATATAATTTTCACTGGTTTTCTTTATTTGTTACATACGTAGAATGTAGATGTATCTTTAAATACTTTCAAAATTTTTGTTTAAAAGCTCCCTCTACTTGTATGTATTAGCATACCTACAAAATTAACCCATAAAGTAAATTCCTGTACATATAGAGTGGAACCTCTAAATACAGGACACTTCGGGAGAAACAAATTTGCCCACTATTTGGAAGTTGTAACAATGAGTTACTCTGCTTGACAACGCCAGCGCGGAAGACTGACCAAGGGACGAGGGCGATGTCACTGACCCCCCCCCTTCGACCCCATTGGACAAAAGGGGTTGCTAACGCGGGTCAGTAATCTTTGGCCCTGGCAACAGTAGTCTTTGGACTTTGCTCGGCAGAGTTGAAGGCCTCTTCAGATGAAAAGCAGTCCAAGACGGAGAGAACGGATAACTTCAGCAGAGGCAGGGAATGCTCAACCATTTTTTTCATCTTCACATAGCGTCATCAGCGGCAAGGAGTTGTTCCAACATTCCAGCAGTTTACGGAGTCTTCATATTGAGATTTAATATGTCATTTGCGTCACCAGATTGTTCAAAAATAGAATTGTAAATAGTCTGCAAAAGGGTAGGTCTTCGCTCATTTATATCTGGTGTCTTAATTCTTTGTGTTATCTCAACAGGCCTGGTATAACTCATTGGTACGTAATAGAAGTATGCCCTATTTGGTGGCTTAGATAAAAAGTTCTTAGTAAATGAACTAAGAAAGTATTTTACTATTCCATATTTCCATCTTATAATTTTTATTATTTTTTAGTTACACAGTATGATCACTATAGAAAAAGAGTTATTTCAGCTGAAACCACGAAAATAATGTAAATTCTTCATGAAATAAAAAGAAAATATGTGATGGAATATGCATGTATATATGTGAGTGTCTGTGTGTATAAGAACAGATATTATACTATCGATAATTAAGGCATATAACACTGATACATTTATTTAAGAAATATCTGAAAATAGATTTTATTACTCAATTAAAGTTCAGAAAAATTTTTCTCCCGTTGGGGTTTCCAGAAAGAAAAAAGTTCCAAATGAAAAGAAACTAGGCTATATAAAAAGAAAAAGAATAATCCAATTTTAGTGTCAGTGCCCTGAAATGCCACAAACTGCGAAAGAAACACGGAGAGTAATGCGATTTTATAAAATTACTGTCATCCCAGTCAGGGTGGTAAAAAAGAAACGGCTGCACTCATCTTCATTTATCCGACCCACAATCGATGATGGAGGCAGACTTCAGGGTCAGTGGATTGGCAAAAGAAAGAGTCCAATGACGTCACGGGGAAAAAGCAAATCGGTAACTTTTCAATTGAGAAATATGGTAACAATAAATATTGTTTGATACTTGGGTTTATTTTAATAAAAACCCAACAGAATAAGTAAAAATTTAGATGTTACAAAGTTTAGAAACAAAATCCTTGTCGATTTAATGAATAAGCAACTAAGCATTTTGTTCTATCTAACATATCTTTTACATTTAAACTACAAAAGGAGTCATTTTGACCTCTTATAGGTGTTTTCTGGTATAACGCTTGTATTTTCATAAAACATATTCTCTTTTATAACTTTTTAAAATCAGTGTGGTTTATTAACAAATTAAATTTTAAGTAAAGGAGTACACCAGAAAGAACAGTTAGGTTCAACCACCCTGCAGTGAAAATTAAATATGGAAATGTTTACTAGGTACAACACACTTTTGAATAATAACAGTCCCTTTTATAAAAGTTAATGTGATTTTATAAAATTATTGCCATCCCAGTCGTGGTGGTAAAGAAAATTCTGCACACTTTATTTACCCTACAGTCAGTCGATGACTTAGGCAGGCTTCATCATTGGATTGGCGAAGAAATAGTACTGTTATGCCACAAAGGACAAATCTGAAACTTATGACTTCCCAGTTAAGAAATATGGCATAGCAATAAATTTAGTTGGATTAAGCTCTTTTTCTTAATAAATCATGAGGAAATCAAACTTGAGATATATTACCAAGCCTTGCAACAAAATTAGATTTAATAAAGGAGTTCTTGACCCTTTGTATTACTCATATCAACTACAGACACAAAAAATATCAATTCCAGAATGAGCTTTAACAGATAGTTTTATTATTTTTCAAACCTACAATAATCTGTTAACTTTCGTTCCTAAAATCTCCAGAAGATGAAATTTGTAAATTTATATTTCATACCGAACTTTCATTTATCGATTCATCAGTTTCACACAATCCTACCTAAAATACCGAGTGGCCATAATTAAACTGACAGTGCTCACAGTGTTCTGTAGCACGATCTGTTTGCGAGAATGACGCCACATTTTGTAGGAAGATGTAACAAGACGGGGGACGAAGGATTCCGCGAAAAAACAAATTAGTTCCAAAAGGCACCGCTAGGGGAATATTTGGGGCTGTATAATAGAAAATAGAGTGTTAACAAATTCAGATCAATACGGAAATTAATTTCTTAAATGTGCCAATGGATGTAACGTGAAATTTGTATAAAGAACTTCTTCTTCTGCTCAGAGTACATGATATTGTAGATCAAGAGACTTTATCGGTGTTTATGTAGATTTTACGCTTACTTAAAAGTGTTGCCATATTGCACTTGAACTAAAAGAGAAAATGTGCATAATAAAAAGTAATTTTATTCAGTATTAATTTGCATTTGTTAACACTCTATTTTCTATAACACAGCGCCATATATTCCCCTAGCGGTGACTTTTGGAACTAATTTATTTTTTCGCGGAATACTTCGTCCCCCGTCTTGTTACATTTTCCTACAAAATGTGGTGTCATTCTCGAAAATAGATCGCGCTACAGAACACTGTGAGCACTGTCATTTTAATTATGGCCACCCGGTACAAACGTTCAATTAGTTTCATTTAAAAAGACTTGAGGTTTCTAGAAATAGAATTTTTTCAAAAGTATCTCCAAATTCATTATTGAAAGACAGTTTGTGGGGAAGAAAGTTTGTAATATTTATAAAAATTATGCAATATTTTAGGTTTGACCACGATTTAGAAAAAATTAAATATAAAAATGTTTAAAAACTACAACAAACTATTTACCGATCATAGTCAGTTTTATAAAATTCGTGCAATTTAAAAAAATACTGTCATCTCAGTCATGCTGGTAAAAAGGAAACGGCTGATCTAATCTTCATTTACCTGACCGTCACCATATGCAGCAGGCTTCAGGGGCATTGGAATGGGAAAAGGAGGTGTTCAATGACATCATGATAAAAGAGTAAAATAGAAAACAGTTCTCAGTAGAAAATATAATGACAAATTTAGTTTGATTCTTAGGTTCTTTTAAATAAATCATACGTCAAACTTCAGATATATTACCAAGTTTTGTTTCAAAACTCTTTTAAATTTAATAATGACGAATTTGAGGATATGGTCCTGCGTAATTAGGAGAGAGGTCATTTTAACCACTTTTAGACTACTTTATGTATAATGCTTGTATTTTATAATTACAGTTTTCTTTCATGACTTTTCTTAATTTTCTATCGTTTGATATTGCATTAGAATTCAACTAAAGTACACCTGATATGACAGAGTTCCTCTGTTATTCAGGAAAAAGTAAAAATATTAACTAATTACAACACTTACGCTTATCATAGTCAAGTTTATAAAAGCTCAATAAAAAGGTTTTATAATACATAGTTCAACGTAGCTCCTAGCTGTAAATATAGCTTTGCCAAAAATATGTTCATTGCAATGGTAACGCTTCAGGATCAAATTATCAGCGTCCTATTAAAAATAGTATGTTAATTTTATGTGGGATATCTATTTCTCCTGTATGATTTATTGTTCCCTAAATGTATCCTATAAACAACACAAAACAAAATAATGTTTTATTGAAACTCCATCAAGGAAAAGACATAATGTACTTATATTATCCGCAATTTTGCTGTAATAACGTATATTTTAGTTCCTTTATTTCATTATGAATAAGCATTTTGTAGGCTCTGGAATGTTTTTTTTTTCTTATTTTTGCTTCATTGTTGACATTTTATTAACTTTTATAATGCTGCACACTTAGTGCAACGTATTATTCATAGCTGGACCAACTTTAATATATCTGTAACAAATAAAGTAATAAAAAGTTTTAGGGTGCAAATATGAAAAGTATTAACAAATTTTACAGTTACTTTATTCCTCTCACTGTAGTCTATCCTTATTAAATTGCAGTTCTTTAAATATGGAGAACAATATATATACAAGAGAGAAGAAAAGCCCCTTTGGAGGGAATCGATATTTCTGCCAGTTAGACAGTTTGCTGACAGATGTCTAGAAAATGTCATTTGTACAACATCTTGTCAAGTGTAAAAGTCTTTGTTTTTTTCCTTCTACCTAAAAAGTAAGGACTAATACTGACAGTCTGCGGCTTAGCTTGTAATCAAATGATTTAATCCATCGAACCGTAACACAGTGTTCAGTAATTCTCTGAAAGTCTAATATTGTAAATGCTGGAAATATGCTGATATCCTTAATAAATATTTAAGTTCTTTCGGCCTCAAAATGAGTAGGCCTGGAAGGAACATTTCAGAATTTATGATTCCCTCTAATGGTGCTCCTATCATAAAATAGCGAACAATTTCAAACTGTATGTATGTGCTTAGTCCTCAGTGTACAGACATGTAGAGAAAGCAGTATGTACTAGAATATCAACAATTATTGTTTAGCGCAGTAGAAGCAATTCCTTCATCACTTTTGATTCTTTACGTTAAAAATATTTATACATCGTGTAATCTAACGCTTAATTTTGTGGGTAAAATATTTATCACAAACTTTTGTTGACTAATCCTGTTTCCAGTAAAACAGAAATGTACTTAAATCCTACAAGTAAAGGATTTATGCAATCTCAACTTTTTTAACTCTGCTCTTTTTTTCATCTTGACAAATATAATATTTCCTTAGTTGACTTTATTCTTGTTTGTACAGTATATTAAGAGAATTACTATTGCTAAAAATAGTTCTTTTGTTTTCTCTATAGTATTATTTGTTATAGCAGGGTAACAAATTTTGTCTTTACACTTTGTTTAAATTGTTAAGTTACCAGTTTTTTCATTTCCATTTTAATCAGCTCTAAGATTTTAGTTTTCAACATGGAGAAAGTTTCAGTTTTATTTTATTTTTATACAGTTCAAATAAACAGTAAACAAATAATGTTAAAGAAATTCCTCTTGTACCGGAAAACTTCCAAAGCAGTAAAATCAATTTAAATTATTTTAGCCTTATTTCAAGAGAAATACTAAAATAATTTTTGTGTAAACAAGTTGTAAATGTCAGTAGCTTTAATTATTAGCGGGTTTTGTTGGTATAGATGGTTATCTTGTTACTTCTCTAACTATAGTGAACTTAATGCAGATTAAAATTAGAAAGCAGTAATTTGACTTCAAATTCTTTAAAGACATTCTCCAAGTCAAACTGTTGCATACAAAAGGATGAAACTTAAAACTGGAAAATATTTAGTAGCACATATCGCGTGATTCTGGGATAATCAAACTGGTGAGAAATTTTAACATACTCAGTAAAGGTTTAAATTAAATTTTGTGTTTAATCCATCTATTCTTTGGTACTTTTTCATTCGCCAGCGCATGCAATAAAGTCGCCAAAAATATTACTACACCAATAGAAATAGCTCCTCTGGTAACCATTTGCCACCATGTTTTCTATATGAGTCGCGGCCATTTCTTATCAGTGACATCTTTTTATTAAAAAATACGTAATAAAAGCATCTTGCAAATCAATAATAATGATTATTTGCCACCAATAAAATATGTGTGGTGAAATTTGCGGTTCTTTTAACAAAAAGACACTTTTTTAGTTGCGATTTAACTTTCAGAATAAAATTTGAAATGCTATACGGTAATTATATGGAATGGGTTGTCTGGGAAGTCCAGTGTTTTAATCATCCAGCATATTATTAAAGGGTTCAAGTATAGATATTACTGAATGAATTTAAGTAAGAATAAAATCTTTTTTCAATTTTATATCGAAAAAATTTTTATTTTTGGATATCATTTAGAAATTGAGGTTAAAGATAATGTTTATCTTGAACACTGGACTAAAGTTCAGATACTTTACTTTAAGATGTCAAACTTTATTGGAAGGTTTTTATTCGAAATTTTCGTCAGAAGTTTGTAATCAAATCAAGTGTCAATTAAGGTTTTCCTGTTAAGAATTTCTCGAAAGATACAGCATTAACTATGTTACAAAGTATCAACTAATAGTTGAGTAGTGAACTGTCGACTTATTTTGAAAAGATACTTTAAGGTATGAAAGAAAGTTGAATATTAGATACCAAAATGTTTTACAGGTGTATTTTAAAGAACTATCAGTGCGAAGTACAATGTAATTTCCCAGGAATGTTTTTAAAAATTCTGTAATTGTTTAGCAAAGTGAAAATTATTTTAACATAATATTTATTTCTATTTTTTCAGATACTATTTAAAAGAAAATCCAACTACCCAAGATTGAAAAGTACATTTCAGTTTGAATAAGGGCATCTCATATGCAATTCTAGAGCTATAAGAGTCTTAAAATAAAGGATTATGTAAAAACATAGAATTTAAACCAAAAGTTTAAATTATGTTGTTTTGAATACAGTGATAAATGTTCTGGTATTAATTATTCAAAGGAAATCTTAAACGTCCTTCTTGCTAAAAAACAGGAATGAGATCTAAGATTTGTTTTCTTTCTCAATCCCCTGTTGAGGCATATTTTTTACATAGAGTTTTTAAAATGTTCATTAAGTATTGGACAAAACTTCGTATAAACAGAATATATATATAATTATTTCCTCTTACACAGATTTTATGAAAAGACTTTTAACTGTCGTTTAATTATATTAAAATGAAATTTACAGAAATACATTTGCGAAGCATAGAATTTTGAAAGTGACAATTTCGTGACATATGTAACACTAGATCTGGGATTCTTGAACTTTACTTTCTTCTGTAAATAATTACTTTTCGAACATATCACGTGATTCCGGTATAATCTGATTGGTGAGAAATCTTCGCATACTCGGGGTGAGAGTGACTAATGGTTTCGTGAGCTACTCCATTGAGACAATCTTAATTACCTCCTCTAAATCGTCGTGTTTTTCCGCTTTTATTCTTTTTTTAAGAATTAACGACCTTTCTACTTTGTGAGTAGCACAAATAACTCTTTACTATCTTCATTCCAAATAAATCACATTCAGAAATTTCTACCGAAATAACGGCTTTATCTGCTGCAAACAAATCCTTTTATGAATTTAATTAATCCCTTTTTCTCCATCTTTCAACTGAAATTCTTTATGGTAAAAAACTGACTTTGGTGTTTTAATAATATTTCTGATGTAGATAAAATCAAATCAAGCCTAAAAGCTCAGAAACTTTTAAATGTATTCAAATAAAATGTTTTTAAAATATAGAAACAAGTTTCTGGTAAGAAAAATGTGTTGTTAAGAAAGTTCTTTTTTGGGGATTTAACTTTATTAGGATTATTAGTTTTGAAGTGTGATAAAGGCTAATGCAGTTTTTATAACTTGTGAAATCTACTTTTTTTTTAAATTACAATAATTTTAAAAAGCCTTTGAAAACATAATACAAATCATTTTTTTAGCAGTTTTGAATGTTGGTTGTTAAGAAATTTTTTTGAAAACAATAAATCATTGGGAAATCTTGGTTAGTTAATTTTCTGTTTTAAAAAAATAGTTTTAAGTAAAACAACACATAATTGAATTTTGACTTCAAAATTTGATTTATCGATATTATAATTCACATCAAGTTTTGAAATTAAAAGCTACGTATGTGTCATGTCAAAAATGCACTTAACATGAATATGTTTGTAATGAAATAATAATCGGTACTATTACACCCACTTTTTCTTCGTATGTTCTGTGAAGAAAATTAAGGTGACTATTTGAAAGAAAACAAGAATCAATTCTGTCCCTATTCTTTATTGAGATCATTTGAATTTTATTTGCAAATAAGCAGGAATTGGGACTATGAAAACCGAAGAGTAAATATTGATCAGAGGAATAATCTGTGATCTAAATACGTCGTATAAATCTATTCGAGAATAATTATCAACATTATTCTTTGGAAAGTGGTTTTTCACAGATATTTCATTTATTTGTATCGTCAGTTTAATTTTTTAATCATGATAGAATAGAAGCTTATTTTTGCTTAAATACTCAAAAGATCAAAAGTTTGAATTAAATGTTAGCTTATTTTAGTGTTTAATCGATAAAAATTTGATGAACCGATATGATAATAACTCACATCAAGGTTGGAAACGAAACCACATTTATAAAACGTACTAAAAATGTACTTACCATGGGGAAATTACACAGGAAAATGTTAATCGATACGATTACATCTTTTAAGGGATTTTTTTTCACATAAGCTCTGTGAAGAAAATCACTGGCCCATTTAAAAAAATTAGAATGTAAAAAAGCAGTTATTTTCCTAATCTTTATCGGGATCTTTTTCCAAGCTATTTGCAATCTTACCGGAATTAAGAATACGAAAACTGATAGTAAATATTCGCAAGAGAAATAATTAGGGGTTTAAACCCATCAAATAAATTTATTTGAGTATAATAATCAACATTATTCTTTAGAAAATAATTTTTTATTCAGTTAATTAATTTCAGTTATTTCTATCGTCTATGAAAGAATAGTAGCTATATATTCTTTAAAGGTTGAATCGAAAGGAAATTTGAGCTGTAAGTTAATTTATTTTAGCATACTTTCATCAACACATAATAATCTAATTTAGCAGTATGATAGTAAATTCCATCAGGTTTAGGAATGAAAGAAACGCACATATGTATCGTGTTAAAAATGCACATAACGCATGTCTGTTAGGCAAAAAAATATAATCGATACGATTACATTTTTGGGGGGATTTGTTTACTTAAGTTATGTGTCGAAAATCACGGGAACACTTGAGGAAAATTAAGAATGTAAAAGTTATATTCACATTGTTTATCGGGATTATTTAGGAATCTATTTGCAATTTTACCGTAGTTGAAAATATGGAACATAAGCAGTGAATATTAGTAAAAGAAATATTCTGTTTTCTAAACCTGTCAAATAAATCTATCTGAGAACAATGAACAACATTAGTCTTCCGCAAATGATTTTTCACAAATATTACAACCTATTCTATTGTCTGTTCAATTTTTTAATCATGAAACATATTGGTTTTCTACCTTTAAATACCTAATTGGTAAGGAGTTAGAGCTATAATTTAACTCATTTGAGTGTACATTACTAAATCGATAACAATTCTAACAACACAAACTTTCTGTTATGTTCATTGCAAGCTTTTCGGTTTTTATGGAGCTTGTTCTTTGAAACTTTTAATGACTTAGAAAGATATTTATCATACAGCTTAAACGATATTTCTTGAACCTAAGTAAGTTCAATCACGATACATTTGCCTCACTTTTTTAGGTCGTGCTCTTTTTGGGAAAAATGCCAAATGCAAACTAATTTAAGGAAGTTCGATACTTTACGTTTATAGCTCTCTAACACAATTATAGTAATATTTAGTTTGTACAATTTAAAAAAAAGTTGAGCAATGTCGAAACTATTAAGTGTTTAGATCAGTATGAGTATCCTGTATTCGTTTCGTAAAGAAAACGATTTGAAAATGTTCAATTATACGCTGAGAATTTTTAGTATAAATATTCATATAAGAATCAGAAATATAAATCATCTATGTTTGTTACAAGATTCTATGCCTGTCTAACAATAGTTTTAATACAGCAATCATTTTTCTTCATTAATTATTCCTCAAAAAATAATTTACAAATGTAAAAAAAGTACATTTTTTTCAGATGTGAAACTTTTTATTCATCTCTCATTTTTTCCCTTTCCTACCTGAAACTTTCCTGTTTAATAACATACATTTTCTCAATATATTACTAAATTGTTAGTGTATACTTTAATATATGTGTATTAAGTGCAGATGTTATAAAATGTGCTTAAAAATTCTTTTATATCGTATTTCTTATCTCACCAAACCCAAACTCGTATCTAAACAAGTCTATACATGTTCTAGACATGCTATTGAAACAAAATGCAACAAAAATTTATCAGCGTATATCAATAGAAGGAATTTATTGAAAGTCCAGAACGAAAGTAAATGGATAAAACTGGATATTGGATGGGGAGAACAGGATGGATATAATGGATATTTTGTGAGACATTCATTGGCCACAGGTGATCCACATCTTGACATACAACATCCCTGGACCTTCCAGCTTTCGATTATTGACTCTAGAGTCTTGTTAAAACATTCGTATATTCTGGTAAAACGTGTAGATATTGAAGACATAAAAAGTTAGATCAATAACAAAACAGAAATATCTCAGATAAACACCGTCTATAAAATATTTCTTGCCTTTCCAAAAAAATTCAGACATTGCTTAGGCAACCATATAATAGAGCTGAGGGAGTGCGAGTAAATAAAAATGACTGTATGGTAAACTTATAAAGTTTTTTCTATCATATACACTTTACTGCAGCAAAATTCGATTATTTGTTTTCCTGTTTTCTATTATTTTAATTATGGTCGTCCAATATTTTAAGCTTCAACGCAATAAAAGATGTAGTGTTGTGTTTTGATAAAAGCAATGCAATATATTAAATTAATCAACAAGAGTTTATCAAGGTGAAAAGCTTAAAATGGAAAGATAAAAGTTTAAGAACAGGGATTTGTGATGTCAGTGTTGTGGAGACAGTCATCGCCATGCAACAAACGCAGTCCCTTCTTCACCATTAGTCAGCATTGCTCATCTATTTTTCAGCATCATCCTCCTTAGATTTTATGTTATTTTTATTTTTTCAAAATCTCATCTCTGGTCACAAACTTTTTACAACCAAAAAGATTTTACAAAAGGGAAAATATGAGAATTTAAAGATGAAGGTGATTAACGAACACGGCTAGCGAGAGTGGTTATAGTAAATGCATTATGCAATTTAACTTCAATACCAAAAGCATATCTTTGAAATTGTTATTTTAAAAATGCCCGAAAAGGCTGCAAAAACTTTTGATAAATGTTATAATACTATATTTAGTTATTTGAAGTCAAAGCCCAATTATATTATAATGCATCCGTTCAGGGCTAGTATGATCCCGTATAATAACTATCTAATTATATCTATAAAATATGAAAATATTTTATACTAATAATCAGTTAATAGTAATTTGATTAAGAGAAAAAAATTAGCTGAAGAGACTTAATTTGTTTTTAAATATCATTTGTTTTCGACATATTCTGTTTTTATTATTGGAGTATCTTACATTCCAAATTCACTTTAAATAATAAAGTTATTCTTATTAATGAAATATATATAATGCTGACCTATGCAAAAATGAAATAAAAGAAAAACAAAAGTTTTTTGTGGAATTCTCTTAATCCAGATGTTTAGGTTTTTTTCTCAAAAATATATTGAGTTTTACTATATAAAAGTAAGAATTTAATTGTTTCAACAAAATAAGAACTATATTTTATTAATGATCAGTCATTAATAATCTGATGAACGGAAAAAAAAAAAAGCTAAAGTCAACTTAATTCCATTCCAAACATTTTTTTTCTATTCGCATATAAGCTGCTTTTATTGTTTCAGTATTAATATAGAAAACTAAATTGAAATGATAATATTTTCCTGTTTATTAACTTTGTTTAATCCTGGAAAATGTAAAAATACTATAATATAAAATAAAATAAAATCTTTTTATGAAATTATCTTTATGCAAAATTCCAAATTATTTCTTCAAAATTATATTAATTTATATAATTCAAACTTAAATGTTCAATTATACGGACGAAATATACATAATATATTTATCTAACGATCAGTTAATTAGTAATGAACAGCAAAAAATAGCTATAAAGAACTCAATTCCACTCATATTTTTTCTATCTGAGAAAGCTGCTTTATAATTTAAAATTTAACTAAAATTTAACTTATGTGATAATATTTTTCCTATTTATGAAATATATGTAAACCTACTCTATGTAAAAAATATAACAAAAAAATTAAACTTATGATGAATTTTGTGAATCCAGACGTCAATATTTTTTTCAAAATAATGTTAATTTCAAAGATGAAAATATAATTATCTAACTGTAGAAACAAAGTAAGAACATTATGTCTCTCTAATTATCAGTTATCAATTAACAGCAAAAAATAGCTAAAGAGAACTCAATTCCACTCGACACAATTTTTTCAATCTGTATAACTTTGTATACAGATTGAGTATAGCTTTGGCGAAGTTTGTCCCTAGAGGATTTAGCGCCACTAAACTCCAATCCACCTTCCGATTTGAGTATAAGCTGCTTTTATAATTTCAATATTTTTTATTGAAAATAATTTGAAGACATAAAGTTCTTCCTCTATGTAAAATCTATATAATCCTAACCCATACAAAAAATATAGTAAAAAAAATTATGAGACTTTCTTAATACAGAAGTGAATATTTGCTCCAAAATTACATTAATTTCTATGATCCATAAAATATTATTTTATCAACGAAGTAAGAACAATACACTCCTCTAATAATTAATTAATAATTATATCATTAACAGTAATAAATAGCTAAACAGAACACTATTTCCCTCAAAACAGTTTTTCTATCTGAGTATATTACTTTTACAATTTCAATGTTTTATATTGAAAATTCATTGAAACAAATAAAGTTGTTTCTATATTTAAAATCTATATAATCCTAACCTATGCAAAAAATATAATAAAAGTAATTTTTGGTGAAATTATTGATTCAGTGTCCTATATTTTCTTCAAAATTATATTAATCTCTAAAATGTAAACATAACAAACATAAACACTATATTTCTCATCTATAGCAAAACAAATAAAATAATAATTAAAGTTAACTTAAATTTAAATCCACATATTTTTCTGTCTAAATGTAAGATGTTTTTATCACTTAAATATTTTATATTGAAAATTAATTTAAATTTAATTTTTTTTTTCCTTTGTATGAAATCTTATCTAAGCCGAGCCTAAACTCAAATATAATATTTAGAATGTAAAAGATATAATTGCATCGTTTATTAAAGAAAATATTAAGCACTTTACAAAATAAAAAGAAGCATGAATGCTTAGCGTTAATACTCTTCTTCTTTTACAAGTTAAGATATACAATGTCTTGTAGAGGAAATGAAGAAGAAAAATATTCTTTTGTTCTCAGTAAAGAGTTGTTTAAAGATACCTCGAATTAAAATGCTTAAAGATCCATTTCAAGAAAGAAATAACAACAAAATCCGAAACATTTTTTACCAGTTAATTATATCCAAGTCGTATTATTCCGCTTAAATATTTCGGAAGCGGAATTAAAATTACTTCTTTTGCATAACTGTTGCTCTTTTGTTTCTTTACTTTTTCGTTGGAAAAGAAAGATTTAAATTTCTTTGAACTAAAATTATGTGTATACATACACACACACACACACACACACACACACACACATATATATATATATATATATATATATATATATATATATATATATATATATATATATATATATATATATATATATATATATATATGTATTATATATGTAATTGTATATATATGTATATGTATATATATATGTATATGTATATATATGTATTTATAGTGTATATATATATATATATATAATGTGTATACTATATATATATATATATACATATATATACATATATATATATGTATATAGCATATATATATGTATATATATATATATGTATATATATATATATATATATATATATATATATATATATATATATATATACATATATATATATATATATATATATGTATATATATGTATATATATATATATATATATATACATATATATACATATATATATATATATATATATATATATATATATATATATATATATATATATATATATATATGTATATATATATATATATATATGTATATATATATATATATATATAAATATATGTATATATGTATATATATATGCATATATATATATATATATATATATATATATATATATATATATATGTGTGTGTGTGTGTGTGTATATATATATATATATATATATATATATATACATGGGGGTGTATTTGTGGGTAAGTGTGGGGAGTGTAGGTGAGGTTGAGAGTAGTGTCTGAAAATTTAAACAAAATTTCAAGTTAAAAGGGGAATTCATTTTTCACATGGTCGGTTGTATAATTTGGAACACTACGGTCTACTTTATACTACTCGAGAGCTAATTAGACGGGACCTATTGATTAAAGACGTTTCTGAACGAATATGAATACGCATGCTAGATATGGGATTCGAACCAACGAACTCCTGTAACGAAGAGCAGTTCGCTGATAAACAAGTTTAAACGGCTTTGAACTATCAAATCGAAACTCACCAGTATGGAAATAGAGTCGCTCTAAGTACAGTTAATTGTACAAATCAAATCATCTGTATACTAGCAGGGTTCTGTATATATAAGACTTTAAAAAATAATACATTCCTTTTTGGCTGCTAGTTGTACGATGCTGATCACCCACACAGGTGTAGGAGCTAATAAAGAAAAAACGAACCTCCATATTGGTACAAAGGGTACTCGGTAATACCTAAATAAAGCATGTGTCACTCAACTGGGGCTCATTGAATATTCACGACTGAAGATGAATGATACGAATTCATTCTTGAAGTCGTTTGATCAAGACTTCAAGAATATTTTAGGAGTTACTTTTAGTTTAAAAATAATAGATATAGTAACAATAAGGATAAATCCAGTGTTCCCTTGTAGATAAGTATCACATATATACACACACAACACATATTAACAGTGGCTAACAATATTCGCATTAAGTGTTTTTGGGATTTACTGTGTTTTATACCATTTTCTTTCTATAATATGGTACTATAAATGAGAATATAATTATGAGAAAAAATTAATGGTTTAAAATTTTAAACATTGGGACTAAAACAAAAAGAGTATTGATATGTTAGAAATGTAGCACCAGAAAAAATCACAACTATAAGAACTGTAGAGTACAAAAAAATAGCTTAAAACTTTTTTATCTTTACTGAAATACCCATAGAAGTAATTTTAAATACTATACAGCTTTGATATTTCTGAATTGAGTTTGATATACTTACTAAAAATATGCAATTAAAAATTTTACAGTTAGAAAAGAAATGTGGTTTCATAAAAAGTATAGCATTAGTACTAAATTATTTAGTAATGATTTACATCGTAACTTCATAAAACAATTTTTCTTACTTTTAATCTCTCTTTTCTTTTAACAAATAAAACAATATATAATTTATCACATAATTTGAAAAAAAAATTAGATATTTAGATAATTTATCTAAGTGTTTAGAATTAGCATATTATATATTTTATGATATTCATATGTCTGTTATTGAAATTTTTAAACAGCGTTAGAAGCAAAGTGCAATCCATCAACTAAGTAATTATCATCTAGCGAAGTTTGTAGTTTCAATAACATTTTAAACAACAATGCTGATAAAAGCAATTAACTTTTTAAACTATATTAATGATTGTTAAAGGAAAGAACCCTCGATACGTACATATCCTTTAACAAAAGATTTGTTTCTTATGAATGTAAAAAGAAAAATGCTATCGCTAATAAGTTATAATCACTTTTGACGAAACTAGTGGTTTAACCATAAATCATTTTAAGTGTGAAGTAAATTCCACTTCAAACAAGTTGAAAGTATCGAAATGCATAAAATAATTAGTATACTGAATATGAAATTTCATAAAATGTTATGAGAAAGCCCTAATCAAAGAAAATTATACTCTTTAAATTTATGGGATTTGCATTTTTTCCAAATGTTACTCCTTGTTCGCAGCATAGGCATTAATCAGTTACATAAATTTAGGAAATTATTTTCTGAGAATATCCAGTTTCCAAAAGATCTAATGTCTAAATTATTTATTGCGACTACAACATAATTTATTACTGATATAATGAATAATCAGCCAAATAGAAAAATAAGAGTTGATACACAGGCTTAAAATAGACTCTTATAGAAAATTTAGTTATGTTATAAGGAAGCCAGGGTCATTCATCTTGACTGTCTCATTCGGTCGTTATAATAAATAAAATATGCCCACCGAGAACTTCCATGCAATATAAAGAAAAATAGGCCATGTTTTAGATCATTTAAACAAATGTATTTAGGATCCCGTAAAGTGTCAAAAACTTTCAACATTAACTACCGTCTTTCCTATTGAACTAATGCCAAAAAATCTGTCGCCCTACTCCCTGGAATTTTTCAACTCGTTAATATGAAAGACACGTTAATCGAGATCTTTTAAGGCCCTCGTGCATCAAAATGATGTGAAAACGGTCAATGTTCAAAGAATACATAACACTGGATAAAAAAGAAAATTATTCAATGGCATTATTTGGATCAATACAAAATACTAGTTTACCTCCAGGGAATGTCAAAATACGATAAAAAAAATATTCTTTCCCTTTGAATCTGGTTTTTAACATTTCTGAATTCTTAACATTTCTGACAGTTTTGGATTTTTAACAAATGTAATTGGATTACAAGAATAACGATGATTTCTTTTGTACTTCTTGACTTGATAAAGACATAGAATAATGTTTAGCATTTTGAGCATAGATTATTTTATTAATGTTTCTAGAACATATCAACATTTTATAACTATTGTGGAAAAATATTCAACCATTTACCTCATTTTTTATTAGAATTATTATAGTTACCTTATAAAAAATTAGATTTAAACCTTTATTCTCACTTTGTCTCGTGGTAAACATTAACATATTCTTTAAGACTCAAAAAGTATTAAATGTTGCTGTACTCTGATTTACTATTAAAATACAGTAATGATTAAAAATTATACAAATTTGCCAAAATAGAACTCTCTATTCAATTTTTATAACCAGTAATTAATGTGGTAAATGAACTAAAACTATTTTCAAGCTAGATTTTAACGTTTATCTACAAACTAAACTAAACTGAACTCCTCGGTGCAACAGCCCAACTTCGGGTTCATGGCCTACGGTGTCAATCTTCATATTAAATGTTGCTGTACTCTGCCTTACTATTAAAATACATTGATGATTAAAAATTACATAAATTTGCCAAAATAGAAATCTGTATTCAATTTTTATAACCATTTAGGAATTTCTACAGTGTAATTAATGTTGTAAATGAACTAAAACTATTTTCAAGCTAGATTTTAATGTTTATCTACAAACTAAACTAAACTGAACTCCTCGGTGCAACAGCCCAACTTCGGGTTCATGGCCTACGGTGTCAATCTTCATATTAAATGTTGCTGTACTCTGCCTTACTATTAAAATACGTTGATGATTAAAAATTATATAAATTTGCCAAAATAGAAATCTGTATTTAATTTTTATAACCATTTAGGAATTTTTACAGTGTGATTAATGTGGTAAATGAACTAAAACTTTTTTCAAGCTAGATTTTAATGTTTATCTACAAACTAAACTAAACTGAACTCCTCGGTGCAACAGCCCAACTTCGGGTTCATGGCCTATGGTGTCAATCTTCGTATTAAATGTTGCTGTACTCTGCCTTACTATTAAAATACGTTGATGATTAAAAATTATATAAATTTGCCAAAATAGAAATCTGTATTCAATTTTTATAACCATTTAGGAATTTCTAGAGTGTGATTAATGTGGTAAATGAACTAAAACTTTTTTCAAGCTAGATTTTAATGTTTATCTATAAACTTAACTAATCTGAACTCCTCGGTGCAACAGCCCAACTTCGGGTTCATGGCCTACGGTGCCAATCTTCGTTTTCGAGAACAAAGGTCCTGAGGTTCAAAGCATATGTCCCGGTTAGCTGACCAAACTTGTGGTATTTAGTTCACAAGCATAATTAGTCCTCAGTTTGTATGATCACTGAAGTGATAAAAGACTGAGTCAACCATGCCCAGACTGGAGAATCGAACCTTGGAGCTGTGTCGTGGGAGCACGAAGTGCTACTCCTAAGCTAACGTTTATCTATAATCATTAGTAATTTTTATAGCATTCGCGGGTTTCTTTTATCTCCTTTTATGTAGGTATTTCCAATTCTTCATTCATAGTGATGAATAATAAAGGTATTTTTATTAAATTGCTCTAAAGGTCTATTATTATAATGTTAATGCGAATAATTGAACTTAAATAACTGAAAGATTTATAGCCATTATATAAGAAATGACAATCTTTATAGCTTGAAAATATTTTTTACTGGATTCTTTCTGGCACAAACTTTTTTTGTGTGTGTGTTTTTATGTCGGCATATAAAAATTATCAACTTAATAATTTCATGAGACTCAGTTATTTATTTATTGTATAGATAAAAAGATCCCTTTAGCGTAAAAAATGCTTGTATCTTCTTTATTTCTTTATAGTAAATATCTAACCATTACCCTACTTCAAGAATTGAAATATAATACCACTTTCATATTTTTAAAACAACAAATACCTTCGATTATAAAAAAATTACCCCGAATAAAGCGGTATTAAATATATTTCTGAAGTCTTGCACTGCTTGCTAATTTTATGCTACACAAATTCAACAAACGCTTTGTTAAAATGAATTTTACGCTTGAAGTATTCGTCAAGTTTAAAGCAAGGAAATGTAATTAATGGGATACAGTCTTATGTCTTTTTAAAAGATAAACTTACTATCTTTAAACGTTTGAAACGTTCTTGAAGTAAGCAAAAGCCTTAATCTGCAAGAAAATCGAAAACGGAATCCCTTTGAAAAAGTATTGTTTAAAAAGCATGTAAACTTACTGCAACATTTCCTTTTGTTCTTTTATAAGCATTCTTTCAGTATGCGTTTCTTGAGAAAAAAAATTTATATTACATAAATAGATACAACTTTGAATTGTTTGCTTTGCTGCCCTACTTGTTACATAGATTTAGTACTTTCCTGATAATAACTCTCAAAAAATCATACACAACTCGTTAATTAAACAATTAAAATAACGGATTTTGCCTTATGACTTGTTTAGATACGGATACAAATAGCACATCTACTGCATTTATCTTTAAAAACATGTCACTGGAAAAATATTACATTATAAACTAAACTCCTCGGATCAACAGCACCTAGGGACCCAGGGCGCATGGTGCCAATCTCTGTTTACGTGACCAAGATACCTTAGGTGCGAAGCATATGTTCCGGTTAGGTAATCAATCTTAAGCGGAACCCCCAGTGTTTAGTTCCGAAACACACTTGGTCCTCAGTTCATCTACCCACTGAAGGGATGAAAGGCTAAGTCAGCCTTGAACAGCCCGGGGATCGAACCTCGGACCTGTGACTTAGGAGCGCAAACCGCCAACTCAACGCCACTGGGCTTCAATATTATATTATAGTAATATAAATAACCGGATGAATTCTGTTGAATATTAAATTAATATAAAAATCAAACAGTATTCATTCCTTAATCAATTAGAAAAAGAAAACAAATATGTCTTTTAATTTGTTTTTATACGAATGAAAATTAGCACATGTATTGTATTTAACTTTAAAAACATGTAACTGTGGAACTAATATATTATAGTAATATAAACAAACGAAAGGATTCTGTTGAATACAAAATTAAAATAAATATATTTCATAAAAAATAATGCAATCAATGACTTCCATTAATAGTTTTATAACTATGTACTATGTTATTTATTTCTTATTTCTTTCTCTTTCATAGAAATGTTCTGTTAATAACTCTTTGAAAACCATGCATCACTTACTGATTAAAAATTTTAAAACACAAAATCTTTCCTTTGATATCTTTATATACAAATAAAAAATGACACATATACTTTATTTATTTGTATAAACCTGAAACTATAAAAGTAGTATATAAATGAAATACAATTTTAAAAAATAATCCTGCAGGTTACAAAACTGAAATTAATATATTTTACAGAAAATAATGAAATCAAAAACTTCCATTAATAATCTTATGTAAATATGTTACTTCATTTCGTTTCTATGAAAGGTATTGTAGCGGAATAATTATAAAATCCTTTTTGATAAAAATAATTTTTCTCTTTTGTAGATTTAATAGCAGAGAAGAATATTAAATTTCTCTTAATTCAATTACTTGAATTTTGAAAGTAATATCAAGAAAAATCAAAGGATCTTTTGATAATGTTCATCTATCTTCGTTAATATGACAGATTTATACTGCATTTTGAATAAGAATCACTTTTCCTTAATTGGTTGGAAATGAAATTGAAATCGTGGAACTTAACTTCAAGTTATGCTATTTTATTCAGTCTTGACACTACCACATTTTTATAATAAAATAACATTAATATATATATAACGTGAAATTTCTTCTAAGTTACTATCACATAAATGATGAGTGACTAAAATTAATGCAATTTATATTAAACTAAATTAAACTTACTCTATAATTTCTGGCCGTTTTTAAGATTTACGGTTCTTTTGGTATATAATTTTATGAGTCTTATTGAAGTAAATGTTTTTGTAGTAATGTTTTAAATGGTTTGTCGAACTAAACTTTGAATTAAATCATATCATATTTTTAACAGTTTGGTTAATGCTCTTTTTAAAAGATGTAAAAGAGTTTTCATGATAAAAGGACTACACTGTTTATCTTTTTTTACTAAATATTACTTCGTTCATTTGTAAATTTTAATTAGAAGTGTTTCCTATTTGTGTAACATTTACTTTTTAATTCTAGCCATACCTATTGCTGTTTAAATATTTGGTTTCGTTTTTGGGGAAAAGCCTTAATTTTAGGATTCTGTGGTAATTTTCATGTGCTACGTACACTAGTTTGTACGGGTCTTTGACCAATTTAACCTCTTTTAGAGAAACTTATATATTGCATAGAATGGCTCAATCTCCCTGGACCTCGTTTGGCAGTGTAGTAGTTGTAATTTTTTCTCACCCTCCATTTATTTTTCAGCAGTTACAAGTATGTTGACTGAAGTTGACTGAGGATGCAGGTGTTTGAGGTCCTAAGCAATCCTATTCCCGTTTTAAAGAGGTAAAGGACAATCCTTTAAACAAAACCTAAATATTCAAGTATTTATCTCTCATCTGTATCACCCTTTTATGAATGTTTTAGAAGTACAGTTGTAACACTGGGTTTTATATTGCTGTGGGACGCCAATAAGCCAGCTACTAATGAATATGTTAAGACTTATCTACACAGGAGAAGAGAGATCGACACCAGTTACGTAAAGAAATTATAAAAAAAAAACAGTTGAACTAAGCAGGAATTAATTTTGGTGTTTGCAAAGATCTCATAGATTACCACAATCAGAAGAGAAACAAAGATATCTTGCAAAAGTTACAATTTAAGGGATAGGATTGCCAAAAATTTATTTTAGAATACAATTATAATTAAGTTACTTAGTTTTGAGTTAAAGTATCATTATATATATATATATATATATATATATGGCATGGATGAGTGGTTAAGGCATGGATAACACATTTGATTTCATATATAAAAACTTCTTTATTGTAATCCTTCTGTCGATGGCGATACCATTTAGATATCTTTTGTTCTCATCTTGGAGCAACAAGCGTGGAGGATGTTATGAGCCCAAGTTCCCGCTCAGAACTGACTCTTTTGGCGTTGCTACCTAAGAAAAATTCCTGTGTATTTCCGGGTCGGCTTCTTCACTCTGTATAGTTCCGCTCTAGGGTATGTCTTTCTCCTATTACGTTATTGTTAATGAGTTTCAAAAATTTTTAATTACAAGTCGCTTAATTCTTACCCCCATTTTTAAACCTGACATATATATAATATAATCATATATATATATATATATATATATATATATATATATATATATATATATATATATATATATATATATATATATATATATATATATATATATATATATATATATATATATATATATATATATATATATATATATATACAATATATCTATGTTTGAGTATGGGAGTCAGTTATAGTTCGATTTATATTATATGTCAATATATATGTAGTAGAAAAGATTTGGGCACTAACAGTTTAAAGTGGCAGTTGAATTTCAACTATGTAAAGTTTGTGGAAAAACATGATATTTTTTGTCTCTTTGAATTAAGAAATATAGGTAAGAATTAGAAACAAAAATCGTTTTTTTTTTAATAATCACCTTTGTATAATACATGTAAATCTTACTGTAGCGAAATATGAAGTTATTAATAATTTTAAGTTTTAGTTATATTTTATAAATACTTGAAAGAACATTGCGAAACACAACAGTCGTTGAAACGAAAGAGTTTTTCAATGACTATCGTCATAAAATGAATAAAATCTTACCACCACATACATAAAAACTAAATTTAAATTTCTTTTATAAAACAAAAGTTTTATATTTAAAAATTTTGTAAACAATGCCTATGGATTTTTAACTGCTATATTAAATGCTCTTTGAAATTTACAGCACTGTTCGATAGGAAATAAGGCTTTATCACGAAAAGTTTCTTTATTACAAATGACATTTCATGATGTCATTTGTAATAACTTATCACTAATGTAGACAAGTTTTAATATTCAAAGTTGTTTAAATTTTATATTTGTTTTACTCCCATTAATCCGAAAGCACTCAGATTTAATATAGTCCTCAATATATTTTCAGCAGAAATGAATCTGGCGTTGGTGGTTTAATATGTATTAGGTGAGAGAGGATTTTCCGCTAGATGAAATTTGATTGAAAATTCTGTGTCACTGAATTTCTAAATAAGATTAAGAACAAGAATTTAAAGAAGTTACAAATAGTAATCATTATTTAAAATATATACTTATTAACACATACAGTTCTTAATATCAATAATAACTTTAAATATTTTTAAAACGATTTTTTGTATTTTTAACTGTGATAGCTTTTTAAAATTTATCAGCTCTTTACTTTAATAAATGTTAATCTGTTTTAAAATAAATAAATCGCCACTTCTGCATTTTAATAAGCTATTATAATGACATTTAATGAGAAAATGGACATTTACGCAATTATTATTTTTCCAGTTAATATGCCTTACAATGCTAGTCATAAGAACTAAGATTTAATAAAATGGCATAATATTCTTAGTCACTTAATTAATTAATACTAAATAATTTACACATGGTTGAATAGTTTTAATGCATTTAAATTTTAAAAGAATACAGAAAATAGAAAATGGTATGCTATTCCTAACCGATTAATAGATTATTATTAACTTATACATGATCGTATAGTGTAGCAATTTAAAATGTTATAGGAATATATATATATATATATATATATATATATATATATATATATATATATATATATATATATATATATACATATAAATATAAATATAAAAAAATATTAAAGTGATTTATATTTTATTTACCGTTAACAATATTTTAGATAAAGTTGTCTCTTTGAAAATGTCTTATCTTCTCTTCTACTAGGTTTAAAATTCTTCACGATATATTTTTTTATCCATGATAAAAAATGTACTATCTTCCTACTATATGTTACTAAGCAGTAAAGCAAGACGAATATATGATACATAGCACGATATTTCATGCAAGATTTAAAACTTTGAGACAAATCTTTCACTCTATGAAAAATTCAAAATGGAAGCTTCTGATACTGTTGTTTAAAATATTTATTTATAAAATCATTTCTTTAGAACCTCAAAGGACAAAACTTTCATTTAATAAACTTCCATTAAAACATTTATCATGTATATTCATTTTTACATTGGAATTCTTATAAAATAATTTAATAGTGATAAACATTTAATCTGGATGATGATGTTAATAACGACCACTCGCATTAAATTCAAGGAAATAAACTAGAAAAAATAATTCAAAATGCGAGATAAGTCTGTAGACTTGCTTAACATCTCAGAGTATTTTTCTCCAATCAACAGAGATTTTAAAGTTAAATACGATTTTTAAATTTGCAACATCATTTAAGATTAACATTTATTTGGTACTACATTCTTCCTTTAAAAATTTTGTCTTTTTATATTAAAAGACTGGGCTTGATCTTAGCAGTGATCTTAGAAGCAATTATATTTTGGGGTAAACAATGAAAAAATGGCAAATTTTGTGGCCTTTAACCTGCTATTAGAATATTTAAACAATAAAAATTATTTTAATGTGTTTTACAGTTAAACCATAAACTTATTATAGTACAGTTGAAAATCTTGAAAAATAACAGACAACGTGTACCATAAATCGAGATACTATTCAAGCAGACAATAAGCAATTTTTAATTTTCTTTCAGATATTGGAAACTAATTCTTTGGGATAGAAAATTAGACAGAAACTTAGTAAAAAGTATCAAAATATTGGATTCTAAAGGATACTATTTTTTATATTCTTTTAAAATGTAAATGCATTAAAACTAGGCAATCATATGTAAGTTATTTAATATTAATTAATCAAGTGATTAGGAATATTAAGCAATTTTATAACATTTTAGTTGTTATGACTAGCATTCTAAGGCATATTAACTGGAAAAATAATAATTTGGAAAATGTCCATTTTCCCATTAATAGCTTATTAAAGTGCAGAACTGACGATTTTTTTATTTTAAAACAGATTAACATTTATTAAAGAAAAGAGCTGATAAATTTTGAAAAGATATCACAGTTAAAAATACAAAAAATAATTTTAAAAATTATTTAAAGTTATTATCATTTCAGAGTATTTTTCTCCAATCAACAGAGATTTTAAAGGTAAATATGACTCTTAAATTTGTAACATCATTTAATCTTAACATTTATTTGGCACTAGATTCTTGCTTAAAAAATTCTATTTTTTTATATTAAAAGAGTGAGCTTGATCATCGGTATCAATACACAAACAAAGTATTCTAAAAACAATGCGTGTAAATATGTCAAAGTATGTTAGCAGCAATTATATTTCTGGCCAACAATGAAAAAGTGGTAAATTTTATGACATTTAATCTGCCATTAGAATATTTAAACAATCAAAAATTCTTTTAATGCCGTACAGTTAAACCAAAAACATATTGTATTACAGTTGAAAATTCTTAAAAAATAACAGACAACGCATGCCATAAATCGAGATAATACACAAGCAGACAATAAGCAATTAATAATTTTCTTTCAGTTATTAGAAACTAATGTTTTGGGATAGAAAATGAGACAGAAACTTGGTCAAAAGAATCAAAGTATTTGATTTTAAAGGCCTTATCCTACCACAACCTGTACATATTGAAAATACAACGTATTAAGTTTAAGATTCTTTTTTCTAACGAATAATGTTTGAATTTCTTGTGTTAAAGCGAAAAATTTTCAACCAATTTATTTTAGGTCAGCTTGATATTTTACAGTCTTAAATCAGTTGAAACGTTTTCCCCTTCCCAAGAAAAATCCGCACATTCTCCATTGAAAAAAGGAATCGTAAATTGAATCTATTGTTTTTTCAACGTGTTTAGGTTGACGTGTGATAAGGTATTTAGAGATTTTTTTTACTCTGCAATTTACTTGACAGATTCATTTTCACTCTAGGCAGTCATCCTTATAAATTTTTAAACTAAAATTAATTGGTCTTCTTTGAAAACGTAAATATGTTGATGTCAGTTCATAAAGCAAAAGATTATTTACTGTGCTCAGTTGAGAAAAGATGGGGCAGACAACAATATCTAGAGTTAATGCAGAAAAAGCAGAAACTTTGGAGTCCACGAAAGATCGGAATGACAAAAATGTTTCTACAACAACTAAAAATGACTTGGTAATACTAATAATGTAATTTACTGTATGAAACCATCAATGGAATTACTAAAATTTACTTGTTTATATGGTACAGTGATTTGCTGTTTGTTATTTACAATCACTAACGCTCTAAATTCCTCTGTACTTATTAGCTATCATCAAATTTAAAAAGGCAACTGGAAGTACTCATTAAGTACTCACAATAAAAATATCGCAAAGCAAACTTTATTGAGATTCAAAATACGCATCAAAAACTGTAAATTTTTTTTCTAAAAAGTAATATTCCAAACATTAACATTTTTCAAATCAAGGAGCACAGCATGAAGTGTTAGGAGAATTAAATTTTTAAATAAAATACTTTAAAAATTTAAGTTTTAAAAAGAATATCAACATGTTTATTTTCTTGAAAACTTTTTTTTTCGTGTCGCTTTTAATATTTAGTTCACATATGTAATAAGATTCTACAAATATAGAAAAAACAGCAGTTTATTGTAGAATTTTACATTTTCCTCAAGCTACCATTTATTGCTTTTTCTTAGCTATCCAAGTAATTCTTTACTGATACATTTGCCTTATACAATGCTCCTAAAATGTCCAATTTCTGAAAACTGACACGTTATGCATTTTTACAAAGAATTATTGTACAAAAATATACTATTGAAGTTTATATTACAACATAAATATGTATATTAAAGTGCTTCTCGTAATACAGCTTAACTAAGAAGATATAAAGTTGTAAAATTTGGATCAGATATTGATTTTCCGATTCTAAAATGAAACCTAGAAATGACATTTCCATCTAATCATGCTCCAAGAGCTTTAGTCAGCAAATGAATTTTCTTCCTCGGTAAACTTCATATGCAGGACAAACACCAGAAACGTGTTATAGAATTGCTTTAAATGATGTCCTCAAGCTACTATCGACGATAGCAGCTTTCATGCGTTTATAACTCACCTCTAACTGCTTTCCTCTGTGTGCTTAATATGATTCCTGATTACATAGTTTGGGCCATGTTAAAATACACTGCACATGTTTACTGAATGGTTAACTGATTACATCGCAAGGAGTAGAACTCTTGAAATCATTATGTCGGGAAAGACAAAATGATCCTATAAAGTTTACTGAAGCGAAAATACGTTATTTTACAGTTATGGAATTCTATAGATGCACGCTTCTAAGTTATTTATGATTTCTAAATGAACAGAAGACAAATCTTTGGTACCAAAGTTTGGAGGTTCGAGTACAACTGTTGGCATGGATTTTCGTAGCTGTTCGGAATCGGTTTTAAGCACTATGTACCAATATCATTAGCCCTGGTGTAGAAAAAAATGTAGACCACAGGTTAAATATAAACTATTTACTTCTTCAAGTAATATCACATACTAATAAACTGCTGTAGTCAGATAGAGGATTACACCTTTAAATATTTTTTTTCTTTAACCTTATTTTATAATTTTATCGTATAATGTATATCATATCATATTTACTTCACAGAGTAGAATTTTAAACATCTAATTTCATCTTGATTCCACTTTTCAAATTCTTCAAACCAATTTTTTATTGAATTCCTCAGTTTCTATAAACTAAAACTTTAAAACAAATTAAATTAAAAAACTAAAATTAATTTGAAACAATTATTAGTTTAGTTAATGAATTTACACAGTGTAACATTTTATATACATGTGTATAGTCTTCTTAACTGCATACATACATGCATATAGAAACTCGCACATATATACAGTCAACAGGGAGGTGTTCAATAAAACACTAGTTTTGAAACTTTTTTAGCTCGATGGACCTCTTCAGCCTTCTTCTCATGTTTAATATGAACACAACTCAATTCCAACTTGGATGACCGTAGTGACAATCAGCCCATTGTTTAGAACTGAGCACATGACTCTAACGTGCACTCCTACATAGATAAAACCGTAACTGATAAATCACACAAGCAGTTACATTTATATTCCTATGTGATATGCATTAAATAGAATCTTGTAATACTTATAATTTTGTAAATATTTAGTCAACCTAGAATACATGTTATTTCGCTTTATGAAGGTGTTTTTAATTTGGGGAGAGAGAAGGGAGATTTACATACCACCTCATACACCACATCGCAACTAAACCATTAGAAATATAATTTTTTTTCCAGGGAACCTCATCGTACCCTTAAAAAATAATATTTTAAGCAAATCAATATGGTAAGGTACTTTATGTCAGGCAATTAAAGAAAAAGTTTTATATTTTATTAGGAATTTAACATAAAATAGATACAAGATTACTCAGAATTTTCTATGAGGTTTCTAAAAGCTAGAATATAAAAAAGAGGAATACAACAAAAAAAAACATTGCTTTAAATACAGAAACAGTTTAAGTATTTTTTCCTAATAACAGTTGTACTCAAAATTACCTCGTCGTTAGATTGGTCAAGCATCCTGAGGATGACGCATCTCTTTTGCCATCAATCCCCCGCTCACTGGATCTAAGACCGTATGAGTTTTTCTAGCGGGCTGTATAAAAGAGTTTTCTTATTCCCTTTGTCGTGATTTAGCAGAACTTCGTAAAAATAAATAGTGCTGAGAATACCGTTGTTAGTACCACACTGAATAGTGTCTGGAAGGAGCTAGATAATTGCACTGATGTATGCCAGTTGACCAAAGGCTCACATATGAAACGCTTGTAAGTGCTGTAAATAAAACTTTAATTGTTTCTGTATTTAGTACAACGTCCTCTTTTGCTGCATTCGTATTAGGTTTTCTAACTATCGCCTTCTGAAACCCCAAAGTGAATTAAAAATAGCCCTGTATAATTTGCTTCATAATAGCATAAACTAGTGCTTGGGTGTCACCTGGCTACGTAAACAAAATATTTCTGATTTCATTTCATTTATTCTTAAATGTATCGTAATATTTTTAATTAATAAACGAGTCAATTAGTCTAAGAGCTGAACAGTTGTTTTTTCAAATTTTTATTTTGATTCATAGAATCCTAGGAAATCTACGGTAAACTGTTTTAAGACTACTGCAATGAAGTAAGCGAAATGTAATAATATAATATTCGCTTACTTTATTGCATACTTGCTCTCGTTCATGCATAACATAAATTTATAGGGTATAGCATTTTAAGAAAATGTTCAACATACTTTCTTCAATAAAGAATACTATTAAATATTAATATTTCAGTTATAAAAATTACATCCATATAAAATCAGTTTTAATAGAGTAAAGTAAGAACTTCAAATATATATTTTATCAAAGTTTAAAGAGACACGAAACTTCGTGTGATCAACGTAATTTATAGATACTGCAATATCATAACGAAAGCTTCACATATTGATTTTTAGTTTGATTTTTAGAATTACTATTCTTTTTCCAGTATAACGTTTTTTTCTCTGAGGCCATAAATCTCATACTGAAATTGTTCAACATCATGTATTGCATGAGATGTAGAATTACATCGGTAGCAAAAGACCCATTTGAAAAGTTTTCCATCCTTTTATTTGTTTTTATCTCGAACTGAAATTAAGTTATGTTTTGGCGTTAAGTACATAACTTTTGGAAAGGTTTTAGAAATATTACGCCTGAGATGTATGATGAGATAAAGTTGGCTTCAAAGGAGGAAAAAGCATCTGTTGAATATGTTTTCTCTTTTTGAAAGTACGGCCAACTGAATCATAATGTTCTTTTGGATGAATTGTGGAAATAAAAGAAATAAAATATTTTACCATCTTTTACTGAGAAGATAATTTGAAATAATTTGTTTCCTGTGGGATTTAAATGTTACTGTGCTGTGATGTATAACTTAAACTATTGAATTTTTGTATCAAAAGTTCATTACTATGTTTAAATCGCCTAAAGTGACATATTGCCTTTCTTTATTCAAACAGCCTATTCTATTAAAATTATATTTATACTAAATAGAGGATATCTTTTGTCTTACACGACAAAAAGTTCTCCTCTATTTAGTATAAATTTGTCTTCGATTATTAATAAGGGTTAAACTTTAAATAGAATGTGAAATTTTCCAGGGTAATGAACGACTAAATTTTTAAGAAGAAAGTAGAAAAATATATTTTATTAATTACAAATTATTTGTAAAATTTTTTGATACGGTATTATTTGCACGTAAATAATGACATTTTACTTAAGTAGATTTTAAAATGAGTCATGCAATAGCCTGAAGAATATTCTGCTCCAGGTTGTTGATATGGATCCCTACAGATGATATGGAACTAGAGGAATCCAATACAGATGATGCCCCATCACCGTAAAGGAATTTTGTATCATGCGTATCGTACTACAATGCAGTAACTGAATTGTTCCAGAATTAACAACATTACATAGCTGATAAAATTTGCGTTTTTAAAGAAAATAAAGCAATTGTTAAAAGTTAATTAAGTTTAAAGCAATCTTTAATTGCAAAAAGCCAAAAAGTACAAAATTCCTTTACCCCCATTGTAAATACGGAGCTGCAAATTAAAATACAGCTAGTTTTGCTCCACCATAAATTGATTTTTTATGTGTATCGTACTTTTTTGCAGCAATTAAATTGTTTCAGTATTATCAATATCAAATAGCTGATACATTTTACTAAGAAAAGAGCATTTAATGCCTTTTTTAAAGAATAACTGATAAAAATTCTTTAATTTATACATTAAGATATGTGATGTGGAAGACCCAGAATAACTTGGACTTTTTGGTTATATTACAAGAAAGGTCATGTACAATTGCAGAAAATTACGAATCTTCTAAGTGTATGTAGCTATTACGCCATATCATCTTTTGTTGATTTCAGTACTATAGAGTTTTATATTATAGGCGTTTTCTAAACGTTTATATTTTTCTTTTATAAAATGTTCAAAATTTTAATATTCACTTTTATTTTAATGCTTATAGGCTATATGCTTTATATTTATATGTTTTTTAATGTTCTTTTAAACTTATACTTCGGGATTATATTTTATGTTTAAGGAAAGCTATCTTTCTTTGAACTTACTTTCGGGTTTTATTCCATTTTTCTTCCATTTCTCTAAAATAAAAAAAAAATAACTAATAAACCAAAACATTACTCTTATACTGTAGGTTGTTAAAGAGGGTATGTAATTTTATTATAATTTTTGTATTAACTACTTTTATATTTTTGAGAAATTTAACAATTCAATTAGAACTAAGTTACAATACCTAATTGTATCTTCAACATATTTTGTTGTTATTGTTAGTTTTATAATTCTGAACTCGTAAATGCATAGATACTTACCTATAATCTCACAGTGAATTACACTACTTAAAAAGTGATATTTAGCTACAACAAGTAAATATTATTGTAATACAAATAAAAATTATAATATATATGACCTTTAATACATATATGCTAGAAGACAAACTAAAAGAATTGAAAAGTGTAAATTAAATCATTAGTATTTGTCTTTCATTGCTCCTAAATTGATTTCATTCTCTATATTCTTATGGATAAATACGTCCACAGCTAGGACATTATTAATTAAGGGTTAGGACATTATTAATTAAGGGTAAATTGTAGTAAATATTCAGCCTTTTAAACACTTGAGGATTGTTGAATAGCTCTCTTTATACGCTTTTTATCGTTGTGCATTTAATTTTTTAAACATAATATATTGAAACACTTAGCTTTAGGATAATAATAGTTTTTTCACCATTATTTACTTTATTTTGTTTTCTATATTTCTCTGAATAAATATGTTTGCAATCAATACACTCGTAATATAAGTTAATTCATCATAATTAATAAGATTTTTAATCATTAACTGGGGCTTCCTGAAAAACACTCTTTCCACGTTTTATCGTTGTTCATTTAGATTTAAAATTAAAAAAAAATTAAAAGTCAAACTACAAGTATTCATCCTCTACTGTTGCTAATTTTACCGTAATAGATTTCCTACATTCATCTGAAGAAATATGGTCGTAATCAGGATGTTTGTAATTTAGCTAAAATTATCATAGTTATTAAGCAATTTAATTATTAAGTGGAGGCTTCTGAAAAACCTTCTTTCCACCTTTTAATTATTGCTCATTTAGGTTTTAAAAAAGTAATAAGGAATTGGAAAATATGTCTTTAAATTACTAGTATTTTTCTTCGTTTCTAGCTATTTTTGTTTTAACATATTTCCTATATTCCTTAATAAACATGACCCTAATCAGAATATTTGTCATCATAGCTGTTCATCCTTTTAAATATTAAGTGGGCATTGTTGGAAAACTATCTTTCCACTTCTACCCGAAGTGGAAATATATATTAGATACTAGAAATGCAAACTACGCTATCTGAAATACTCACCCATCCTAGCACTCAAATCAGCACAGCAGTATTTTTGTGTAAGTCACGAACAACATTTAATACTTTTAACATTTTCCTTCTCAGATAATTCTGTATTCGTATGTAAAATCCCACTCCACTTAAGGCAGCAGATGGATAACTTTGCTTAAACAGAATGATTAAGCAATTTCTTTTAGAAAAGTAACATAGTTAAAAAGACTTTTTTTAATATTCAAAGAATGTGAGTTAATGGCGTTTTCTTAGTTTAATAATCTTTTATGACATTCTAGTTTTTTCAGGAAATGTTTTCAGTTATTTAATTCATTTTACCTTTCCATATTCGTTTTTAAATTTTTCAACAAATTTTGCGCACATGGATAGGAATTAGCGTTCATTTGCTATGTGAACAGAACATTATTTACTTTTGTTTCAAAAGTTTAAGTTGTTTGCATTCACAAATATAAAGATTAGATACTTATTACTGCTCATAAAATTACAAGAATTTATAATGTTATTCATTTTAACTTAGAGCAAAAAATTTATAAAGTTAAGATAAAAATATTTAGTGGAATTGTGTTCATTTGCTGTGTCATCATTATTTAAATACCAGGGAATAAAAACAGAAATAAAACTTGTTTTATATTAAATAAAACATTTTATAATACCTATGTCATATGACCGAACACACACACATACATATATATATATATATATATATATATATATATATATATATATATATATATATATATATATATATATATATATATATATATATATATAATATATATATGTATATATATATATATATGTATATATATATATATATATATATATATATATATATATATATATATATATATATATATATATATATATATATATATATATATATATATATATATATATATATATATATATAGAGAGAGAGAGAGAGAGAGAGAGAGATGTGCATATTTCTGAAAATAGATACTTTAATATCTCATTTTAGTAACCCTTTTTGTACAAAATAATTGTTATAGCTGCAAATATTTGCATACCACATTGATATTTATAGGTATTTATTTATAGAAAAATCAATAATTTCCAGCTATTTACAGCTTATTGTTTTAATATATGTACGACTAAAGTCTTACATTGTTTTATACATATAGGTTTTGTCTTTCTTTAAAATTTTAAATGATGAGTCATTATTTTAGGCCCGTAAATGGTTTGGTTTTGATCAGTATAATTAATATTTTGCAAACATGAATGTCAATTTCTCCGGAGTTTACTGTTTAAACCCAATTTGGAACTCCAAACTAGCAACAAGATGCAAACCCACAGACTACAGCAGCAAAAAGAGTTCCTTGCTGTTTTGGTTAGTTTCTGTCTAACCATAGACGGCATTAGAATAAGCTTTCTTTGCAAAAGTTTCATTTATTGACTTCAATCAAGATTACAAGATGTTTAGCGCCCAGCATTCCGTTTGGATAGTTGGATTTCCAAATGGAAGTTACACTTATTTCAAAGTTTATATTAGTATTTTGATTATGTTACGTGGTACCGTATATTTGCTGATTCTAGTAATCAGTCTCAGTTATTTAAGACTAGATTTAGCATTTATGTAGAAATTTCTAACGTAAAGCCAAATTTTTACTTTCACGTTGTTATTATTATTATTATATAAGCTTTTTTGAGTAAAAAATGTCATGGCATATTTCTTCTGGATTCCACCTTAGCTTCTGTTTTCTGCAGTTTTATCACCATTTTTTTCATATTTGTGATTGTATGTTAATAACTGAATTTTATGATAAAACTATACTTAGATTCTCGGTTTTTAATGTAACATTTAATATACTAAAAATTATAAATAAAACACAAAATTTAATACTTGTCATTTATAAGCTTATTTTAAAATGTAAAGGCAGCAAATATATTAAAAAATTGTTTAAATCATGAGGCTCAATTTCAGAAAAATATGAGTATTTTCCACTAGGCTTAAGTTACTTTAAAATTCCCCAAAAAAAATTTTCTGCTTAGTCCTCGTCTTGCCGCAAAATTACCGTAGCACTCTAAGCCAAACCAATAAAAATTATATGCTCGAATACATGGATTATTTTACAATATATCATTTTTTATTATAATGCTGGAGACCTTCGATAAAGACGTGTTTAATTTCTCTGCTTTTTCTTAATCCAACACTTATTGCACTAATATATAATTTTACAAATTCATGCATAATTCAAAATAATTTCTTTTATACATTCATATAGAAGATATAAAAGTTGCAAATGTAATGAAAAATTGTTTAAGCAATAAGGATCAATTTCTTAGCAATTAGGCGATGTCTTTTATTATTGTTTTATAAGTCAATATTCTCAAATATATAGAATATTTTGCAAAAGTGCTAAACATTGGGAATTAGCAATTTTCAAAATCTGGTTTGGTTTGCCAGGTATTTTTTTTCTTTTGTTAAGTTAAAAAGTATTTTCGAAAACATTTAAAAAGAGTGAAAATTAAATCAAATAAGAGTCCATCTTAAAATAAAAAGTCAAAATGTTTTGACTTTTACATGTTACATGTAATGTAATCATTTAACAAAAAAAATTTTACAGTGATGTGAACTTAAAATTTAAATCATATAAAGCAAAATAATGCGTAAAAATAATCACATAATTAATCACATAATAAGATGGATATTTAAAAACTTCATAATGTTCTTCGAACTTGAAATCCTTCTTTATAACAGTCTTTTCCAATTCATCATAAAAATATAAAGTTTTGCTATTTTTAGAATACAAATTTTGCAAGTTCTTTAATAATACTCCTAAACGTAAAATATTTGACATGATGCTTGTAGATTATGTAGCTTCAAGTTGGTTAAAAATAAGTGTTTAATTTGTACATGTTGAAACTTACTTTGTAAGTAAGCATAATTCATTTGTTTCCTCTAATGTATCTACTTTCTGTTTTAAAAGATGCTACTTGAAATGACAAAATTAAATATTCACTGTATAGTTTGAGACTTATTTTTCGAAAAATTGTAAAAAAAAATTTCATAAGCGAAGAGACTTTAATTTTTAATTAATTGAACAGAGGCTAATATAATAAACATTTTCCAAACAGTAAAGCACTATGTTCCCTTAAAAAAATTATTCATCAAAATACGCGTTGAATGTATCGTATGAAATTTTAATGACCTTCTTCTTACATATTTTCAGACTTTCGGATAATAGATTAATACGCCTCAAGATTTTTTCCATAATTTAAACTTTTTTTGTGTTTTATTTTGATAAAATCCAAAATATATCATCTTTCTTTCAGGTAAACGAAAATCATATTTCCTGGGGCAAATTTCAAATTATGCTATCTTTCTTTTCATAATAAGAAAATATATTTTCATGAATTTAAGAGACAAAGTTTATTTTTTGATAGATATTACAAAAAACAAAATAAAGAAAGTTCTCCCGCTGGCAGGAAAACATAGTTTATTCAACTCTTTCGCGCCAATATTCATCAAATAAAAATGGATGAAAGTGTAGATTATTTGGTCTCTATAGAAACCCTTCTTGTTCAATAAATTAATACTTATCCTAGCCCGTTTCTGCTTTCAGAGAAACTGTAGATACCAGTAGTGACCCAAAAGATCCATTATTGATTAATCTATTGATCAATATAAGGCTTTGGTTGTTTTCTTCTCACTGTAATGCAAAATGTGACAGAAGCTACTGAAAGGTATTCATTACTTTCACAAACGCTCGGATAATGTTAATGGGGTCATACTACCTGCCGAGACTTAAAAATCATTATTACAGCCTCATTTGACTATCGTAAAATAAACAGTTCTGTTACTTTAAAAATAATTTTTTTACAAGATCTATAATAAATTTTTAAAAAACTATTAGTTTTGTCACTTCAAAGAATATTTTTTGTAATAGCAAAAAATACATGGTAATGAAAAAGAATTAAATTTACATACTCATTAAATTACAATAACTTTAGATAAAACATATTAGAAACTAAATTGTTATTCCAGATAGACAAATAATATCTTTTACATTTTGTAAATCTTAAGTTTTAAAAATGTGTGACATTTTAATATTTTTAAAACTAAATTTTTAAAATTGAAAATTGAAAAAAAAATTCCTTTTATCGTGCTATGAAATAAAATATATCTCTCGCATTATTATAATCGAGACATTAATTAGTAGCTGTTTAATATAACAAATTATAAATTACATATTTCAAAAGATAGTTTGCAGGTAAGTGAATTTATATCTTCTTCACTTGTTGTATATATTCTAGTTTTTTTCTTAATGTATTGCTTCATATAAATTCATATAAATAATTTTCATAACTTTATGCCTTAACTAATGATCTATGGAAACTTTACAGTAACTATTCTAAACTTACAAACTATTCTTAACAGTTGAGAACTTTTTATTATACACTGATGAACTTTTTATACACTATTATAATAAAAACTTTACAGCTTGGTTATGGACTGTACAGCTTGGGTTTTGGCGTCATTTTTAATCTTCTATAGCTTAAAATACTATTTATTTATAAAAATAAAATTTTTACTGAATGTTAATTACTGAATTTACTTTTTTTATAGTACATGATATAAAAATTTTGTTTATTTAGCAGATTTTTTTTAAATATAAAAATTCCAATGATTGTCTTGATACAGTTATCCAAATGCTCACAACATTTTACAAAATTAAAGTAACATTGTATTATTTTAATATCTAAAGAAAAATAAATTTGTTATTTATTGTTGTGAAAATTGATTCGTCTTTTTATTTTAATTTAAAGCAATATATTTTTCAAACAATGCAATATGAAAAGAATTTTTTATTTTCTTCGCTAAAAAATTAATTTAAAAAAATTCAGAATTTTTAAACATTTAATTGATAAATTTTTCAGTAACCATTTTTTCTTTTTTTTTTTTAAATAGAAAATTTTAAAAACACATTACGGTACTTAAGTTTCAACAGAGAAAAAAAATGTGCGTAATCACAAGAGAAAGTGTATAATTAAAGATTATAAGTGTGTGTAAAAATTAACAATACCTGAAAGTTTATTTTTTCTTAATTTATATGAAATCTCGAAAATATTTGAAGTCGCATTGTCAAGGATGAAAGTAAGTTTAACAGTCAGTAAAAGTAACATTTTTCTTGATACATAAATTTTAAGTTATGATAGGTTATACTGTATTTACTCATATAACGAGTACATTTCTCTTAAAAATTTGGAGTAAAAACTGAAGGTGTACCTTATACTCGGGATAACATTGAATGCTTCCTGTAATTACATGATATACGCATAATAAATACAGGTATTCAATGAAGAAAATAAAAAGAAAATACCAATAGAAAAAACAATATCAAATTTCAATGATTGTTTTCAATAATTGTTGTTATCAGTTATCAAATTTCTCATAACGTTGAATAAAATTAAAGTAGCATAACATATTTAATCAAAAGGAAAAATTAGCTTAAAAGTCGGTAAAAATGTCATTTTACTAAATATGTACATTTTAAATTATAGAAAGGTAGACTGCATTTTCAAGTACATAACGCTCTTTTTTATTTATTTATTTATTTATTTTTCAAAACTTTAGAAAAAAAGATTCGAAGTCCAAAAAATTCACACTATACAACAATAATTTATACTGCTTCCTGTAATCACGCACATTATAAAGGCAAGTATTCAAAGAAGAAAAGAAAAATAAAAAAATCTTGCTCTTTAGATGTATTACTGCATTAATATTTTATTCCTATTGCCTCTTTAAAATAGTAATTCTAGCAATACTATTAACTTTAAAGACAAATTTACAACTTGAAGCACGTGTTTTGTGTCCTGATGCACGTCGCATTGATCACGAATGAAATGGTACAGTAAATATATCTAGATCTCACCTGTATCGTATCATACGTTGTCACAAAATATCGTACTTCCCCGTTTTTCCTTACAGTAAAACGGGGAAGTACGATATGTATTCAAAATCAGTCTCCACGTTCATTTTATAGCAACCCCCTTCCCCCAAATGACTTCAGAAAACTGATAGTAAAAGCAAAGGACTGAATTAAAAATGAATTCATCATTAAAATGTCATTGAAAGATCGTCGGGGCTTAATTCATTAGGTCCGAATAGCAATTGGTTTACAATTTAGCTGGTTGGTTGGTTAGTTTGGACTGCTATGGTCTATTTTTTTGCTACACGAGGGCTAATAAGACCGGTACCTACTGATCAGTGTCAATTCTGAACGTCTACTAACATCCATACCAGTAGTAGAATTTAAACCCGCGAACAGCACTCTACACATGATTCGGCAGGTTTACAGTCTAAAAATTCCCTTGTGTATCAAAGTTAAGGTGTGTGTTGTATGCAAGATATTATTTTAAGAACAAGATTCGCGAGTAAATGGGGTAAATAGGGTTAAGTTTAAAAATAGTTAAAAGGTATGAGACCCCTTTAATACATTAAGAGTATCCTATTGTTTATGTAAAGTCATATGAGACTGATATACATTTCAGATTTTTTTTTCGACTTACCATATCAAATCATAGTTTTAGCTATTTTTATGGTGAAGCGACATTTAACCAAACAGAATTGAATATATTTTCTATATTACAGGAAAAAATTTATTGAATTTCTGACTAAACTGCGCCCATTATTCCTATTTAAAAATTAACTGTAATGATATGAAATCACTCAAATTGTTTCCTCAAATTTTTTTCATAAAATTTTAATGAATTTTAAATGAAATAATATTTTAATCTGAAAATTCATATTTTATTAGCATTCGCCTTATAGATCTGTTATACTAAAAGCTATTTAAATTTTCATGTGAAATAGATTATATTTCATTAATATGTTATAAAATTTCTATTATTTATTTTAAATTCCATGACCTACTATAGTATTCATAATATCTAGATTTATGTTTGAATTTTTACTCCCTATTTAAATCTTGAAATTAAGTATTCTTCTGCGAAAATTAATAAGTTAAACATTTTAAATAATATATGCTTTTAGCATATCATATTAAGAGCTTAACTATAATATTTTATAATAAATGATATTATTAATATCGTAATTATTATTATATCTCTAATCGTAATTATTATTATATCTATATCGTAATTATTATTATATCTATAATTATTATTATATTGTAATTATTATTATATCTATAATTATTATTATATCGTAATTATTATTATTATATTCTCGTAATTATTATTATTATATTATATTATTATATCGTAATTATTATTATAATTATTATTATAATATCGTAATTATTAATATCGTAATGATTATTAATATCGTAAAAACATTACAGTCCTCGCTTGATAGTCATTCAAAAATTAAAATGAGTCAATCTATTTTGTTTGTGAACAAATAATAATCAATATTTTGTTTATCTAAAGTTCAAATATATATAAATTGAAATTGAAACTTAATACCAGAAATCAAATCGAAATTTAACATAAAAAATATAATTATTTCTCATAGTTCAAACTTAATAAATGTATTTTTGTTCTAATAAACTTTATTTTCTAAACGTGTGCATTATTGACAGTATTGTAACAGAAGCAGATGGATTATAACTTATTCAGCTGTTTCAATTGCTATCGATTTTCTAGAGCGCCTCATGCCACTGATAAGCCGGTATAACTGGCGATGCACTAAGTAAAGGAAGACACCTAACGGAATGAGTTGACTCGGCGAGAACGAGAAAACGTACGCTTTTAAAGTAAAATACCGTTCAAATTGCATTTCATTGACATTCTAGAATATTTTAATATATTTCACCATTTTAACATCCTTTTACGTTTTACATGGATTTTAGCTTTTAATATTCTATCTACGATGGAGAATTTATTGAAACTGACAGCGAACTTTCAGCTGGGTTAAATTTGAGTGAAATTTCTGTCTCGTCGAATACTGAAATATAGCTAAGAATGAGAAGAAAAAAATTTTAATCTTCAATATTCATCTACGATGCATTTTATAGAGTATAAAAGAAAAGAGTTAAAATTAATATATTTCAAAATGAAATATATATATATATATATAAATTTTCTATTGTAAAGAACTATTATAGGCATTTTATGAAGAAAATATGGACTTTTTATTATTAGTATTATTTTTAATATTTTATACAAATGCGTACGATAAAAATAAGCTTATTGTGAAGTCTAAAAGGTATCCTATAAATAAAAATTTTCATATTAGGTTTAAAAGGTGAAACGTTTTTGATGAATATACTTTTGAAATAGTTAATTATTGACGACTTTCAAAATAATTAATAATGTGTCGCGCAATCTGAATCCCTATTTCATCAATATATTACTGACATATTAGTTTACTGTAAAGATAAAACGTATCCTAAACATAAAAAAATAGTCATACAAGGTGTAAAAAAGATGAGCATGAAAAACTTTTGGTGAAGTTTCTTGAAATTATTAATAATTAATAACTTTAAACACTATTACATCAATATATGCTAATAACATATTAAATTTTCGATCTGATTGAAAATATCAAATAAATTACTTTTGAAAGTCAATTGTTGTTTTAACCCATTAACAAGCCTCTTATTAAATTAAAACACTGCAAAAAAAATAATAGAACTTTTGCATAATATAACTGTTTTTACAATTCATAAAGGGAAAATAAATGTAATTTTTATAATTTTGCGTATTTTAGACCAATACAAATTTAAAATTTTACCTTTGTACATTTGATCGTAATATTACAGACCATCATAAAATTGACGTTTTTTTACACAGACATCGAAACTTATTTTGAGGAAGAAATTCAGCACATAAAAATCAAAACTGGATAATTTTGATAAATTATAAAGCTATAAATCAGCATTTGTTAGACACATTTTAAATCAGAGAGAACCGCGTAAGGTATCACTGCATTATTTACTCTGGTGTCTCAAAGTTTTTCCCATCTGGGTTTTTTTCTGGTTCAGAGTAAAATATTTACCTTGTTTTTCGAAATATTACGTTTCAGTCAGATTAATGATCTGGGCAATTACGTTTATATTCGTTGAGGGGTTAATAAAAACACTGTTCATAGATATTCAACTAGAAACTAACCAAAACCCAAAACAAATAGAGAGTTCATTTATGATGCAATTAAAATATGTTTAAACAGATAAATAACTGTAAAAAATCACCTAAAATTTCCTTGAAATAATTTTACTGTAAATTTGATTAAGATAATTTTTTTTTAAAAAGTTTAAATAAATTATAAATAATAATTTACGCTTAATGCTACAATCTCTATAGATCTATAGAGAAATAATTAGGTAATTTATATCTCTTTTGATAGTACTTACCAGTGTTAGAATATATAGACCCCTTTAACAGATTGTGTTATTTTATTAAATTGTCTATATTAAAATTATTTTAGAAATAGAAAACAGTTACTATAATTTAAGATTTATTTCATTATATTTTGTTATTTAAAAGTAATTCTACAAAATAAGTTAATGTTTGTATAACTATTTTTAAGCTTAAATTACATTATATCCTACTTCATATTAAAATAATAAAGAATAACTTATATTATTTATTGATTTGAAAAATTATAAACACAATATAAATGTATTAATAGATTATTTCGCTCAAATTTTTATATTATAGCTGGGAATTTAGTTATTTAGAGAAACTTGAAGTTTCAAATGAAAAATAATTCAAAGTAGCTTTAACTAAATTTATAAAAATATTTATGACATAATTCATCAAAAATACTTTAATTTTTATTAAAGTAAATATCCATGTATGGATTAGTAGCTTTGAACAATGTTCTGCAAAAAACCATGTTATACATCCAAAAGATGTGACACTTCAAAGCAAAAGCTTACACACCACTTCTAAAAAAGGATTTTCAGAAACTTTCGGTTACCCATTAAATGGGTAGGTAGCCACATCACGTAAGCTTATGAGTGTGTGAAGTTGAGATTATGACTAAACTCCTTTGGGAAAAGGTAAACGAAACACTATCGCATAAGTAGGAAATGGGTGGAGAAGCTATGGAAAAAAAAATTGCATGCAAGTTCATTTTGAATTTTTAACTGGAAAAAGGTAATTTTTCTCTCTTCCTTGTGATTGCTATTATTAGCATAAAGAATTACTTTATAAATTATGCGTGAATGCGTCATCTCAAAGATTTTTGAAAATATATTTTTCTTTTAAGAATATTGTGCTTTAAAGGATTTTATCAAAATTCTTTTCCTTTCATTCAAATTAAATTTTCAACTACATAATTTTTAATATTTTTATTTTTTTAAAAACCCAAAGGTCTGTTAGTAATGTAGTTAATCTGAAAATTTTGTAATCAGTATTGGTTTAGTTCATTATAGGAATACAACGTCTGAGACCAACCTCTAAATTAAAATAATAAACCTCTAAATTCTAACCTGTAAATCAAAATAGGGGCTACTACTATATGCATTAAATATGTGACATTTTTTATAAAAATAATTTTAATTTTAACTACAGTAAAATTAAAATTCTTTCATTTACAAAATTTTTATTTTATATTTAGATTGATATTTAGTTCTTAAGACTTTTTAAAGTACTGACATATTATTCTTTTTTCTCTGCAAAAATTGCAATTAAGTTATTAATCTTATGTTATATTTGACTTTTTTATAATACCATAAACATTTTTAAACTGTATTTCATATAAAATATAAAGATTCCTATTCCCTGTAATTTGAGTTATTAGAAATCAGTGTAGCATTTGAATAATTAAGCATCTGAAATTTACAAGCTTCTAACTCATACTTAACTATCTGCTGTTTCAAAAGACAGTCTGGAAGTATATCATTTTTTATTCTGTGCATTTATTTGGAGAGTTTTTGAAGTCTCAACACTACATGAAAACCGTATTTGATAATTTCAGTTCGATTGGCTTGTTGGGAGTGGTCAAGTGAAAATACACGAAGGCTTATTATGCTGCAACTTATTACTTAAGAACTGGTTTATAGTTTGATTATAGTTTAACTTTATTAATTGTGAAAACTACTGGCTCTATGTTATGCCAAATTTTAGGCTGTGATCTAAAAGTAATTAAAGTTCGGATTGTTACTTTCTCCATTGCCTTTTATAAGGGTTATTCCCTCTTGATGAATTATCATATCTTAATTCACATTCACTTTTACATAGACAATAAATATGCTAATGCTAAATATATTAAATACATATTTCCCTTTATATAAACCCATAGTAAAAGTACATTTGTTAATGCTTTTGAAAAAAGTTTAAGTAACAAAGAACTTAATTTATAGTTTAAAAAATGCCTTTAGATTAATCAATAAAATTATTAATTTTAAAAAATTACTTTTTTTGTTACTTTTCAAATTTTTAAATGAAATATATATATATATATATATATATATATATATATATATATATATATATATGTATGTGTGTATATATGTAGTGTGTGTGTATATATGTAGTGTGTGTGTATATGAAGATGGCAACGCTAACAATTTTACTATAGGACAGGGTTTAAATATAAAGTAATGTATATAATGTATGCATTAATTTTAACATCATTTGGTTGATCCTGTTTGGTTTTTTGAGGTGTATTTTTAATAACTTAAAAATGGCATGATTCAAGATGATTCTAAATCTTTAGTAAATTATCTATGGAATTTGGAGAAAATATTTCTATTCCTTTATTCGAATGGCAACACCTATTTGGGAGGGTGTATCGCTTTCTATTAATAGTATATCTGCTGATGTGGTTTGAGCTTGTTTCATAGTTTCGCCAATGCTCCAGTTTACTATGTGGTAATTTTCTCAATATTATATGTTATTTGGGTTTTTGTTTAACCTATATTTACTAGTTTTTTTACTAGTTGGGGTGAGTATTGAGGCCACACATTCATGTTTTAAGTTCATACTGGAGTCTAAAATCTCTAACAGTATAAGCAAACATAGTATTCATTTTAATTCCTTTTCAATGTTATTTGACGTCAAGTTCATTTTTAGATTCTGCTTATAATTTGCCTTATTTCTATGATTATATATATATATATATATATATATATATATATATATATATATATATATATATATATATATATATATACCTATAATTGTTAATTTCTCGGTTATCATCGCCCGTCATTTTAAAGTAATTACAATTAATTCTAAGCAAAATTTTTTGTTCCTCAAAAAATTTAATTTTTTTTATATATCAACAAATACGAATAACCAGTTACTTAAAATTTTTTTCTTTAAGAATAAAGAGAAAAAAGAAAAATTCGAAATAATAATTATATACATTCATAAAAATATGAAAAACGTGAAATATATATTTTATTATGCCTTATATGTATTTATTACTTTCTTTCTGCTTTAATTTATAAAATCATTTTTCAAAACTCTGTATAAAATTGTTTTCATTTCATTAAGTTAATCTCCGAAATTTTCATTCCGAAATTTTAATTGTGATAAAAATTAACTTCTCTTTTTCCTACAACAAAATTAATGACTTTATATAGTTATAAACATGAATGCTTAATTAAAGAGAAGCATTTATACATACACAATAAAGGACTTTAAATTTATGGATCAACAAGTGGCCAAGTTGTCAGGTGGTCAAGCAGTGTCTAGTCAACAATTGTGATACAATATATATGTTCCCCACAAATTTCGTCTTTGTAGCCAGTAGGCAAGTTTAAAATTGCTTTATTTCATACAAGTACTCTTAATAATGTATGTCATAGTTTTAGAAAATATTTATTCTCAGTACATTATTTCTTATTCTATGAACGTGCTAGAGTTTCGGAATAAAAGGTAAAGAGACTTAGTTATTGAAATATACGCGGATAACCCCAAGATATGTAAATCAAAGATATTTTTGCATTTAATATTCACGTAAGCCAGTTGTAGTTCGTTTAAAATAGTAATCACTTTCAAATATGCTCCATGAATCTGGAAGGTGATTACAGAGACTTTAGTCTCCAAAACGTTACCCCCCTTTAAAGTCATGAATCTCCCCAGAGATTTTGCAACCCCACTTGTGTATAAATAAGACATTTAGACATAGGAGCTGTAACTTATTTACCGAACTAGGACGAAAGAATAAACTGAAGTCATGCAATCGATGTATTCCCACTCAGAATATTGATGTAGTTTTAAGTTGTAGTTATGTTGTAAAATGCATATATTTTAGAGAAATTATTCTTATTTTGACGGACTACTAATATAATAGTAAGTGATACAATTAATTTAATTTTTGCTCTTGATCTACTTAAAGTTTCTTTCATCTTTCTCCAGCTTTTCATTCAGTTTAGATTTTTTTTTTTTTGGGGGGGGGGAATTATTTATCACTACTGTATAATCAAGCGAATGGAAATGCACTATTATCTGATGAGCAAAGATCAGAGAAAAGAATTGCATGTTGCATAATTATGAAATGTTTCCTCTTATTAAATATTAAAATCACTCTAAACTCTTCAGGTACCCTAAAAGCCACAAACTGTACATTTTTATACATTTTGTACCTGAGCTTAAAATAGTTTAACAGAACAGTAAATCTTATTACTATTACAAATTTGTACGTATCTAATGTCAGAAGCAAAGATGAAAGTACACATGTATAAATTTATGCTTCATATAGGAGACTGTATTTTAAATAGTCTATGAGAACTTCATAAAAGATGGATTAAATTAAATTACATATTAAAAGTTATATTATAAAATAATTTATATTTCACAATAATATGTAAAATTACCTTTAAAACTACCTTTTTGTTAATATGTATGGAATATTCTACCCTTCTAATTTTAGTCATATTTACGACGAATCCAACAAATTCAACATATATCAAATCTGTGGTAATATTTATATAGTCCATCTTTTAAAAACATTTTTATTAACATTTCAGTTTTATCAACACTTTTTTAGAATGCGTTATAATATTATTCTTCTACACTTATTTCTGTCATTATATAAAGAATATAGAAAAGGTAATTACATAATACTACACAATATACAAAAATATGTATAAAAAATTAAAAATAGACAGAAAGAAACGTACATGAAACGAACATAGTATGAAAAATACATTTTGTATAATTAATATATAAAAAAAAATTTCTACATAAATACACAAAAATCTAAAATATAACAATAGTTGTTAACTGTACTTAATTTTTACTTTTGTGTACAAAGTAATATGTAATAGTTTTTAAAATTATTAAATATACTTTTTCGGACCATTTACTTCAATGAAAATCATTTATTGTAATGCAAAACTTACCTTTTATTGTAATTTAGAAAAAAAATGTTTTTCAAAAATGTACAAAAATAAAGCAAGTTCAATAAAATTTTCTAAATGGCTATATGTATATATTTTTATACTAAAAAAATATTTTTTTAAAAATTGTTTCGTACCTATAGAATCATTATTACTAAATAAAGGCTAAATATAAACGTAACCAAATATTTGCCAAATACAAAATACCTGCAACTCATAAAAAAAAATTTATTTTTCATAATTTCAAATACGAGACGTAAAACGTTTTCTATAACGGACCTTTAACGTCAAAATTCCTTGAAACGTGAGAAACCGGTCAAAGTTAGTTTAAACTTAGGGAAATAAGGAAAGAAAAAAAAAGATTATTTCGTATACCTGAAAATTTTCGGAAACAAAATTTTAATAAAGTTTTCTCTTTGAATAACAATTTTAAAAAACAGAGTTTTAGTAACACTTTAAAACTATTCTGAAATCTTCCCAAAAGTTTTGTTACGATGTGATACAAAATATTAAAATGTTTCGGGAATGGAGATCTTAAGGTTAGGCTTAATACATACCTGCTCCAACCTAACCACGCCTTGTAATTAAAGTATCATCTTACATATGAATTTCAACCAAATGTATAATCCACTTTCATCTGATACCTTATAATAAATACTAAAATGAAGAAAGCTTACCATGTGGAACGGAACAAGCTCTCTAGGATGAAACTCGTAGAGAAGACGACCTTATGAATGACACTTCACTGCAAAGCACAACCGTCTACCACTCAAATCCGGAGGGTAGCTTGCGCGCCATCTATCGGTCGCCGGGTTAGATCCAAAATTTCACCATTAATTTTTCCCTTGGTGATTAAGTGGCCTGAACTGAGCGGTCGACTTTGCGGCTACAAATAGTGCCGTAAAGTCGACCGTCCGGCGCCAAACATTGAAATATATGAGGCGGAACCTCATTCACAAACATATACGAGGGTATATAACACAGAAATGGTTTTTGGGGATGTTAACTAACACGATGAGCCCCCTATTGACCCATTGTTATGGTCTTGCTTAAATCAAAGATCTTAGAGAACCCCATTGGTTTGTCAAAGATAAAATAAATTTTACTAAATCACATGTTAAAATTAATGCAACTTTTAGAGAGTACTTATTTTGAAAAATACACTCATAAACAAAAAAAGTTTAGAGAAAGTTGTAAGCCTAAAAAAAATCCAGTTGCTATCTATCTAGCTCTTAAAGGTATTAACTAAAAAAATTTTCTGTTAAATCCAATAGGGGCATATCAAAACTACTTTAAGTCGATATGAAAATATAAATTTTTATCGGAAAACCATAAATCAAAACTTGTGTAAAATGGGTGCTTATTATTGAAAAATATATCTAGAAAAAATATCCAAAATGTTCTTTTTTCCATTAAAGAAGCCAAGAAAGATAAAATACTCAGGGGCTTCTATTAACTTCCTGAATGATTGCCTAGATAAATTTAGGAAGTTGGACACTTTGAACTCCCTCGCCCAATGATTATGATACTGAACAAACTTTTCACTATGCCTCAAAAGAAGTTAAATAACTTTAAACTTTAAAAGAAAGCCTACCATTTTATATTTCTTAATTTAAAGTTTGAAAGACAATAAAATATATTTGTGACCAGGGTATTGCTAGATAATGAAATCATAGCACTCTAGGTGTTTTTTGAAATGAAGAATTAAAAATTATAAATAGGAGGAATAAAACGATGGCTAAAAAATTGTAATGGAAACCTATAACACAGTTTTACAGGTAGAATAAAGCACTCCGTAACAAAAGTTTCCGTGAAAACAATACCTTTACTGATTTACAAATATTCAATTTACTTGGAAGTTTATCGGTTTAAACGATGGGTAAGAAACAATAGCCGTAAAAAGGACTTGTAATTTATTTAATTTTTATAAGAATATTTCAAAGAAGTCAAATAATTCAGGAAAATATTAACCATTTTATACTATTCCTTAATTTATCTGAAACAATAAGGAATGTGAGGTATATTTGTGGTCCGGATATTGCTTGGTAATGAAATAACAGGGTTACCTAGATAACGAAAGGTATTTTTCTGGAATGAAGAACAAAAAGTAGGGGAAAAAATCGATAACTGTGAAAGAGAGGTAGCTTTAATGTAAGGGAACAGTATAACATTGTTTTACAAGCAGAATAAATCAAAGCTTTTCGAGCAAACCATACCTTTATAAATTTATTTATAAATAAATTATTCAATTTCTTCGAACATCTGTCAGTTTAAGCCTTGTGTAAAGAACAATAGGCGTAAAAATGTACCAATAAATTTTAAAAAATTTACTGGGATATTTCAAAAGAGAATTATGCTTAAATGCAAGGAAGGTTTTAGCATGATAATTAATTAGAAGTGTAATCAGTATTCCTTTTTCGTTGAGAATGCTGAGTGGGCATCTTGCTTGCTTTAAGGATTAAGGGTAATATGACGACCACGTTTAAGTTTTAGTCATAAAATTTATTTTTTCGATCAATGAAAAAGTAGTTTATATAGTTTTACAAACAGAATAAATTTTTAAAAAAATTTGAAAAAAAAGCCCATATCTTTTTAAACTTTTTTTTTATAAATATTTAATTTTTTTGAATATTGGTCAGTTTAAGCATTGTGTGAGAAACGATAGACGTAAAAAAGTAACTATAAATTAAAAATTTTCCCAGATATATTTTAATAGAGTATGATGTATTTAAAGGAAGGAGTTAGCATGGTAATTAATTAAAAATGTAATTAGTATTACTTTTTCTTTGTGAAACGCTGAGTGAGCATCTTGCTTGCTTTAAGGATTAAAGGTAATATGACAACCTCGTTTATAGTTTTAGTCATGAAGTTTCCTTTTACGATCAATGAAAAGTAGTGTACATAGTTTTACAAGGAGAATAGACCAAAGGTTTTCAAACCATGCCTTTATAAACTCATTTATAAATATTTTTCTTCTTTGAATATCTGTCAGTTTAACCTTTATATTAGTAATGATAGACGTAAAAGATACCTATAAATTAATAATTTTCATAGGGATATTTTAAAAGAAAATAATGTCAAACAAAAATGCTGTTTCATGGTAAGAAATACTAATTCATAATTAAATGATTTGTATTACTCCTTGATTAGAAATGTTTAGTGTACATTTTGTTTGCTGTAAGAGAACATAATACCTTTCGAACTGAAAAGTCACTGTAAAACGGCCTATTTATCATGCAATATAAAGTAAAGAATTGGTCTCTGTATAGAATTAATTTTTGTTATAATTAACCCCTTGACATACAAGTAAAATGGAATCTGATGTGTCCGAAAAATACTATTCAGTTCTGGCTCATCTGAAAAATTTTGTGGTAGTTGAGAAAGGGAGCTTTTTATTTTGAAATGTGCATTGCTATGTAACATTTAATGAGGTTTAACCCTCTAAGCGGTTTGCACGTACAATACCGCCAGCTGTCACAGACAATTTTCGACCTCCAAAAACGTTCCAAAAATAGATGAATTGTACATTTCTGACAGTGCTTTCCACCATGAAATTATGAGGTAGGAGGTTCAGGTCGATTGATTAGGAACTTCTCCCCTCTTTGACTGATATTTATTGAGGGATGCTCCCCTACTCTCTGAGGAACGAACAAAGACGCTGATAGCTTCTCATGGCTTTGTCAATCTCTATTTCGAAGTATTTCGTTTGCGGTAACATATATATCGCTAATTGCACCACTGAAATATCTTGGATGACTTTAGAAAAAAAAATATAAATAATTCTCAAAAAAAAGTTTTTTTATTCGTACTTTTAGAATACATTATTTCTTATGTGATGATCTTCGAGACTTGACGAGCTTTATGTGTATTAAAAATTAACAGTCAATAATGTCTAGTTATATATCTATTTATTACCGGAAGTAAAGGAACAATAACGAGGGTGGGGCAAAGGGTGAAGTAAAAAATCATAGAACACTTTGGTGACTGACACAATAAAGCTTTAGCGTATTTTTTGGAGACCTTTTTTCCCCGGTATGTTCCACTTGGAGGGTTATATATGATGCTAAAGTACAATAATTCAGTAACAGTATAAAATTATGATTTGATATAATGCTACACGATGTCTGTCGGAGAAAGCAATTGACGTCTCGGAGACGTCAAAGTCTACTTTCGCACATGAGCTGACTGACGTCTCACAGGGATCATCGTATGTCAAGGGGTTAATAAGAGTCTAACTTTATGAAAACTATTTGGTTTTATTATATTAAGCTATAAATTTTTTAAAAATCATAAAATGTATACACGAAAAGAAATATAGGAATCAATCCACTCACACGAAAAATAGCTTTTGAGAATTGTAAATTAGAAACTAATTTTTATATATCACGTAGAAGCTAATTACCATTTTAATGCTTTGATCCTCTTATATTAATAAGAGCAATGTATTTTATTTAACTGCATAATAAATACTAATTTTCTTTAAGATTTTCATTTACTTAACAGTTATTTTTTTATTTTAAAATGCCACACGTCGCTAAAGTTTTGGTTTACAGAATAAAATAGATATTTTATTTCAATTACATAAAAATTTAGTTTTTAATGTGCTTATTTTAAATGTTATTTTGCAGGTTAATGAAATTCATTTTTTTCATTTGGTGTATGTCTTTATATTATCAAAAAATGTACTACTTAAAATGATAAAACTAAATACTTTTTATGGTAGATTGTTCTTGACTGGCAAAAAAAAAACATTCTCAAAGAAGCAAAACATTTTCTTTTATAGTGAATTGAATAAAGGATATAATTAACATTCTAAGTCTTAAAAAGTACTAAGTCCCCCTAAAAGATTTAGCGTAATATACAACGTTCAAGTTTTGTCATAAAGTTTCATTAACTATCAATGAAAAAGTACAAACTCGCTTGATATACTATTGCCGAAAATGGCGGGACACTTTGAATTTTATATATTTTTTGGAATATCTGAAAAACTTCTGGTAGAATTATTCTGAAACTTAATGGGTGTAAAGAACATGTCAAACGCCATATATTGAAACGAACGTTGCATCCCAAAAGCAAATAGGAAACAAGAAATAAAGCTTAGAAAAACTATAATTTTTCTGATCACAGTGTAAAAAATAAAGCTTGAAACACGTTAAAAGACTTGTACATAATTATAAAACAATTGTCTCTGTTAAGTTTAATGGAAATTGCACGTACATTCAAGGCAACTTCATATGTATAAACAAAAACCAATTCGGAAAAATATCGATTTTTTTAGAAAACTTAATAGTTCCATAAATTTAAGTACAATTCTTACAAAATTTAGAACAGATAATTACAAAGAGCTTTATAATCATATGCTATAGATATAAAGTGTTTCAAACATTACTTTTTTTATAGAAGGATTTCAGAAACTATCATTACCTTAAGCGATAGTTCTGGTCCCCTATTTTTGCTGAAACATGCTCTTTATACACCTGATGCTTTAGAACAACTAATCATTCGACAAGATGTCTAAAACCGGAATTATCCAGTCTTTTTTGTCTATGAATATAAACGTTTATATATTAATTTAAAACGATTTCTTTAAAAATCTTTATTTTACTGTGACGAACGCTGGCCGATTGGTTAGGGCGCTGATCGTCGGTACCAGAGTTCGTGGGTTCGAATCCCACTATGGCATGGATGTTCGTAGCCGTTCGGAATCGGCTTTAAGCAGTAGGTCCCGGTCTCATTAGCCCTCGTGTGCAAAACGGTAGACCGTAGCGCTCCAAACCAAACCAAACCTTTATTTTACTATAAACCTGTTAAATGAACTTGAAAACTAAATTCCCGCAAACACAAACTTCTACATTATCGGAAATTATTATACTTTCGGGATGAAATTATTGATTCTCGTGTGAAAAATTACAATATTTTTATGTACACTCGAACCAGGAGATTTATATGATTGTTTTCTCCATCTATATCATTTCGTACAAATTTAGATTAATATCTCAGTTAATGATTTGTAAAATCCTTTCTTATAACTGTAACATATTGACTGGGAAACAAGTAATGAATAATCTTAACACAGAATTACCATAAAATTTTTAATCAAATTTTGTATCTTTTTTTATGCTTTGAAAAAAAAAATTTTTACCATACGAAGTGGCAACTTAAACTGTAAATATTACGTCAGAATCAAGTCAATGAATAAAAATTTTAAAATATTACCCACGATAAAAATAGCAAATGGTATAATTTAGTAACAAATTTTTAATATCCATAACAATTTCTGTTGCTAACGTAATTTTAACGCGTTTTTATGAGATTTTAATTCAAATAAAATATGCGGAAACTATCTAAATTGATTTTTCTGTAAATGTTCAGTAAATTTTCAAGAATTTTAAATCTAATTTATTTTAATATGTTTTTGTATTATTATTTGATTAACAGTCTTTCCGCGTCCATTAAGTACCAATAATATTTATAACTTTTCATCACGCATTAGTTTCTCAATCATAATAATTGAATCATGAATTAAATTATTTCCCTGTATAAACTTATATATATTCCCTGTATACTGCAGATTACCTTTAGTTTTTTTTTATTTATTTTGATAGACAGTTTAAAATGGTGGCTTAGTATTATAGTAAAATAATTAATCTATGCAAAATGTGTGATATCAGCTGTAATATTTTAAACACAGTTTTCTACAGGAAATGAATTAAAAACTATTTTCACGGGTACTATTTACAATACCTCTCGCAAGTAATAATTAAAGGCTTGTTTCTTAAATATTCGTGAAATTATAATTAAATATACAATCGTTCATTTTTCTCATATTTTTTTTTATCTCTAGAGGCTGGGTTTGGGGAATATGTTTCGTTATCTCTGAAGTAGACAGGATAGTGTATCTTCCCTTGTTATCTAATTAACAATTTTCCCACTTCCATTAAGTATGGAGTAACAATAATTATCATTTTTCATCATAAATTAGTTTCTCAATCAAGAGAATTAAAATATATCCTGGTATGAACTTACAGAGCTCCAAGTAATGTTGGAAAGCCCTTTTTATCTATTTGATAGGCAATATAGTTTTAGTTTAGAGTGTTATGGTGAATGTTTTGCTATGCAATAATTAATTAGACCGAAACCTACTGTTGATAGGCAATTCAAATTGTTGGCATTAGTAATATAATAAGATAATAAATCTATGAAGATTTATGGTGTCAGATGTAACATATGCCAACATGGTTTTCTGCAGGAAATAAGGATTAGAATAATATTTGAGAGAAATATTTGCAATACCTCTCACTAGTAATAAATCCTTCGAGAATTAGAAAATATAATAAATGCTTGTTTCTTAAATATTCTTGCAGTTATATTTAAATACACTATCAGCTTTCTCAAATTTTTTTTATTCCTAGTGGCTGGGTTTGATGAATACATTTCTTTATTTCTGAAGTAGACAGGATAATGATACAATTTTCCCACTTCCATTAAGTATGGAGTAGCAATAATTATAATTTTTCATCATAAACTGGTTTTACAATCAAGAGACTCAAAATATTTCCAGGTATAAACCTACAGAATTTTAGATTACGTTGAAAAGCCTTTTATTCTATTTGATAGGTAATTTAGTTTGGTTTAGTTTCGAGAGTTAAGCTTAATATTTGAGCTGCCCTATATTACAGTATTCAAATTTAAATTTAAAGACAGCAATTGTATTGATAATACTTATTTTCCTACTTTTTGTAAAATTTATTACAGTTTGTATAATCTATTACAATTTTTTTTAAGAAAAGCAAAGAACATTTTTAAATCAATTTAAATGGGATTGTACCGGTAGGAACTTATAAACTAATGAATCCGAAGTTTAAAAAAATATAGGTTTTACTTATTTAGATTTAAAACGTATGTAACCCAGGTAAGCTATCTACAATGCTGAGAAAGAAATTTGGGTAAGATACACGTGAACTATTCAGCACTGCATTATGAAAAAGAAAATAAAAAACAGCACTTATATCGATAATCCTTAGTTTCCTACAAATGATAGAACATACTCTCTTTTTTAACGAAAAAAAACTTTTTTAAATCAATTTATATGTGATTGTGAGAGTAGTAACTTATAAACCAATGAATATTACTTTTCAAAAAATTATAGGTTTTACTTATTTATATTTGAAGCTTGTGTAAAATCATGGCTTGGTGTAGCGTGTTATAGGAGAAAAAAGTATTTATTCTATGTCTTCGAATAGAAGACAAATCGTATGTTTGTCCGTTAAGCAAATAGTACAGAATTCTATTTCGAGTATTGTTTGTAGCAAGAAGGAAGTTTTATTTCTTGGCCCTTCTTTTCCTAAGTTAAGGGGCTTTATAAAATTTAAATTTTGCAAATATCGACCTCATTTTCATTAAAAACTGCTAATTATATTCTTTAAACACTATTAATTTTGAAAAATGAAATTATTTGCATGTTAGTTACTTTATTTTACTATGTGTTATCTAAGTTTTCTAGATAAGGTTAATTTATTTAAGATATCAAAAAATTTCAATGATTCTTTTATTTTACAATTATTAATTTGATCCCAATTTTGTACACTTATTCACGTGAATATAAATAAGTTTATTGTTTAAATCAAAATAATTATCTTAAAAATGATTATCGTTAAATATTCTATACTTTAAAAACTACTAATTCCAAAAAAAATTTTTTTCAAGCTATGCTACATTATTTTATCATCTGTTTTCTAAATTTTCTGGATTAGGTGAAATTTTTAAGGCTATCAAAAGAATTTCAATTATTATTTTCTTTTACAGTTATTAATTTGATCTTAACCTCGTACATTTATTCGCATTAGTATAAATAAATTTGTCGTGTAGATAAAAGTAATGTACTATATCTTTAACATAATGAACTGTAAAATGAATGTTATATCTTCATTAAAGAAAAAAAATTTTTTCATTATTAGGCACTTCAAATATTTAAAATTTTTATTTTAGCTGTAAATTAAAGTTTTACATGCAACAGTAATTCATCATTTCACAGATAAATGAGATATATTAACTTAACTAAAACTTTTATGCATAATATTAAATGTAAATGTAAAATAATGTGCAAAATCAAAAAACTGAAAAAAACAATCATTGCAGTTTTGAATTTTTTAAACTTCTTTTCATCCTTTGACTAATTGTAAATAAAATATAAATAATATACTGCATCTCTAAAATATTGTACTGTAAAGTAAATATCAAAATAATTCAATATATCAAAATAATTTTCAATAATATATCAAAATAATTTCAATGATTCTTTTCTTTTACAGTTATTAATTTGATCTTAACTTTGTACATTTATTCGCATTAATATAAATAAATTTGTCGTTTATAAAAAACGATAATTTGTTATTTTAAAAGCATATTATGCTCATTAATTTCCCCTAAAAAAACTATGCATAATAAGTGTAAATGTAAAATAATGCGCAAAATCAGATAACTGAAAAAAAAAACAATCATTGCAATTTTTAATTTTTTTTTTTTTGTTTTGTAAATAAAATAATAATATGCTGCATCTCTTGTTTAATTTTTTCTTTATATGCTCTTTATAAAGTCAGCTTAACAATCAGAATAAATATAATTTTTCAAGTTATAGAAGATTAAAAATACGGATGATTCTGAAACAACTAAACAGTAACACACCCCGTAAATCAATATTTTACTTTTCATTATAGAAATTGCTAGGAGGTTTTTTGTTTACTAAGAATTATTAAAGAATCTGCGTTACAGTACGTGGCCACTACGTGCTTTCGAATTTCCAAAGCGTAAACAACAATTACTTTTAAGATAAAATAAACAAAATGTGTAAAAATTGATCATGCCCAGATGCGAAAAAAGGGTAAAGATTATGATTTGAAGTTTCTAGAGAGACTCTTCTTTAGATAAAAAAAAAAGAACTTACTCTGCATTTCTCTCCTGTAGGTAAGCTCTACCTTTTCTGTACTAGTAACAAACATTTTATTAACTTTGAAACAAAATGTTTATATTTCAGATGTCTTTATGTGTACAATATTATTTATTTCAAAATTTGTGCATATTAACGTTGGCCTTTTTCTTATTTTATCTACTTTTTCTAAGAAAATCTTTACGCAGCTACTTTTAATATTTTGATATACCATTTTTCAAGATGTCCGAACTCTTTCGCTAATAATAGCCTCAAAATATCAAAAACACTTTAAAGGCTAATTTTTTATCATTTATTTGTAATTTCATTTAAATACAGGGTGTTTCATATTGAATGAGACAAAAAGAATAGCGCAGTATGACTGCCGTAATGGATTTATTCAGCCGAAACAAATTTATTCTGCAACTACAATTATACAAGTTTTATTTAGCAACCAGCATGAATGTTTACGCATGTGCAATTTTTTTCCGATGCATCTAGCAATATAAACAGATATCTTTATACAAAAAAAATGGCTGCAGAGCTGTTTCTCTCTTAGCTCCATCCGGGAAGCAAGTGCAGCTTAAGAAATAGTACTAACCCGAGTAACAATGTACACACTGGGTCTTTGTAATTTATACCAAGCAGAAGACCTCTAGGCTTGGCCTACCCCCTCCAGATTTTTCCTTTAAATGTGTTTAAAGTAGTTACCCTTGAGTAGAGTTTTAAAGGCATCGAATGTTTATTAAATAAGCGCTTTGAAATTCTTTTCGTAACAGAAGCGATATCTAACCAGCATGAATGTCTAAGCATGTGCAATTTTTTCCGATGCGGCTGTCAATATAAGCAGATATCTTTATACCAAAAATAGCTGCAGAACTGTTTCTCCCTTAACGCCATCCGAGAAACACGTGTAGCTTAAGAAATAGTGCTAACCCGAGTAATAATGTGCACACTGGGTCTTCGTAATTTATACCAAGCAGAAGACCTCTAGGCTTGGCCTACCCCCTCCCGATTTTTTCTTTAAAGGTGATTAAAGTAGCTGTCCTTTAGTAGAGTTTTAAAGGCATCGAATGTTTATTAAATAAGTGCTTTGAGGTTCTTTTTGTAACAGAAGCGATATTTAACCAGCATGAATGTCTAAGCATGTGCAATTTTTTTCTGATGCATCTGGCAATATAAACAGATATCTTTATACCAAAAATGGGACAAAAAGAATAGCGCAGTGTGACTGCCGTAATGGATTTATTCAGCCGAAACAAATTTATTCTGTAACTACAATTATACAAGTTTTATTTGGCAACAGGGAAAAATTATCGAATGACGAACTCGCCGCTAGAGGCGCTGTTAAACAAAATGTCGTTCATGCAGGAGAAAGCGTACTGCGTTTTCGAATATGCCAAAACCTCCTGGGTAACTGTTGTGTAAAGACATTTTCCCACTAAATTTCGTAAAGAACCATCGCATCGGCATAACATAAGCAGGTGGGTGAAGCAGTTCCAGGATACCGGCTGCTTAATGCAAGAACTCCATCACAGGGATACGCTATCACGAGTGTGGCAGGAGCTTTATTACCGTGTAGACATTTGTCGTGTCACCCTAGGGAAACATATTGAACGCCTGTACAAACTTTAATAAATGTAGTTTTGATGTAAATTCAAATTTTCTAAATATACTACAACGTTCACAATTATGTTTTAATTTTGTCCCATTCAATATGAAGCACCCTGTACTTATTTAAAAATAAAAGCATTTTAATAATCATACTAAAGTAAACTACTAAGTAAAATAAAATGCAAAAAATTAGTTCTATTACTAACTATAGTAAGCATATAACAAAATAAAACAATACTTTAGTTCATTTGTTCAAAGAAACATTGACGTAGCATCAGAATTTCTTTAACACGAATGATCTAATATCAAAGTAAATTTAGAATCAATATTAAACAAAGATACGCATAAACATATAGATATATACAATATGTCCCTGAGTCCATAGGCCAAAGTTTAATAGTAGATAAGATGCATACAAAGAAGCTGTTTTTGTATAGCAATATAGGGTAGGAAATCAAAAGTGTACCCGGAAAAAAAGTATATTTTTAGAAAACGAAAAAAAACCACTTTATCTACATAGTATCTACAAGTATTATCTACAAGCATTGTACTACAAGTATTATACAACAAATATTATTTACAAGTTATTCTCTACAAGTATTACAGTAAGTGCTGAAACGTTTAACTATTAACAGAGATACAGACTTGGAAGTGTGAAATCAGGATACATTATGGCTGGATACATAATGATCAGGATACATTATCGCTGGTAGAGGGTAGTGTCACAAACAGTTACGCTGTATGTATTTTTGTAAGAGATTTATTAAATATTAATTATTAAGGGGCAAGAGCCCTCAAGTTGGCCCTCAAGGCCTTCGAGATGACCTCCTTGTTGTTCTCAAGGCCCTCCGATTGACTCCAATGAAGACCTCGATGCAAAACTTTCAGTCACTGCGTGACTGTTCATGAACCACCTGTCATCTTCGAAAGGATATGCCATTTACTTGCTAAGACTGTATCGATGTTAGTGGTGGTACAGTTTAACAATTACTGTAATGCAATGTCGATAAAGAGATTTATTTCATTTTTTCACCATCTCCTGTTTTTCCGACCCTACATTATTTTACAAAAAATGTTTCTTTATTTTACCTACCCTTAAAGTGTGGCTCGTGAATTCAGGGGCACCCTGTATGTATAGTATATGCGTTTCCATAGTCAACCTCTCTAAGGCAAATCAAGTACATCGCTTTTATAAAGCGATAACATATTTAATATCAATTTTATAAAGCGATATTAAAAATATTACTAAATAATGATTACGTGAATCTAGAGCGATAAAACAGTTTTTCATGAAATATTGATTATGGAGCGAAACCAAATTATTTCGAGTAAAAAAAAAGAAAAGAAAAAAATGATAGAAAACTCAGAAATTCGAGAATTTTTTTTTTCCGAATACGGGGAAAAAATGCGATTATAATATAATTTAAATAAATGCAAATGGTTTCAAATATCACTGCACAGGAAATCAGCTTCTTTGGAGTGAGAAAAAAACTCGAATCAATAGCAAAAAATCGTTTAAATAAATTGTCATGATTTAACTGGATATAGATATGCACACACATACGCGTATATATACATTTATGTGTGTGTATGTATGTATATATGCATATGTGTGTACGTATGTATATAGGTCTCCGTAGTGAACCTATCTGGGGAAAACTGGGCAAAATAAGGATATCTCTTTTATTAAGTGATATTAAATCTATCACCAGCAAATGATTACGTGAAGGTAGAATGATGAAATGTATTTTTAGTCAAATATTGATTATGGAATGAAAACGAACTATTTCGTGTAGAGAATAAATGATTTATTAAATATTTTTTTTCAACGCTCTTTTCAGAATAAGCGAACATGTGACTATAATATAATTCATTCAAAAGAAATAGATTTCATGTATTACTGTACCGGAAATAAATTTTCATAGAGTGAGGAGATGACACGAGTCAACGGCAGAAAATCCATTAAATGAATTGATAACAATTAACTGAATATATATAATTTGACGCATAATTATTCATTCTGAAACGTACTGAATCAGTTTTTTTTTTCAAACTGTTTAATGTATTTTATCAGTATGTACTATTTTATATGTCTCAGATTATAACAGATGAATTTGTTAGCTTGGGAGTACTAAAAAATATAAATTAATGATGTGAAATTTCTTTACACAAAATATATTTAGTCTTTTCTTTTTCAAAATTTATCACAAATATCTTTTGAACCCTTTATTCAGATGATTATTCGAAATAAAATTTTCTTCCTATTATAATAAATTCTTAGTTGTGATAACATTGTTTAGTAACTAGCATGTACTTAAAAGAAAAACCAGTTCATTCACGTCAAACTGTATAAGCTAGTGATTTATATAAAATACACAAATTTCTCCTTTTAAAAAATTAAATGCAAACAATTTTTGAAACATTTATTCAAATCATTAATCGAAAAGGAAATAATTTTCCTCCGAGAATAAATTCTTAGTAGACAATACATTATATAAAAACAATTCTAAAACGTCAGATATTTAAAAAAAAGTTCCGAGCATTTTCAGCAAACTATGCAAATAATAAAAATAGCATTACACAAAATGCACAAATTTATCTTTTCCAAAAAATTAAATTCAAACAGTTTCTGCACTCTTTATTCAGGGGATAAAAAAGATAATATTTTTTCTTCTGTAATAATTTCTAACTCGTGGTTACATTATATAATAACAAGCCGAAAACGTCAAATATTTTTAAAGAACTAGTCAGCTCGTTTGCTGTAAAAAAATATGCTCAAATTTCTCTTTTTCAAAATTTAAATGCAAGCAGTTTTCGAAGCTTTTATTCAGGGTTGCTCGTAAGAAAGTTTTCAGCCTTTTTAATAAATTATTAGACGATTACATGATAACATAAACTTATTTGCTTTCACAATTAGTTAACTTTAAAAGGTCTCAAATATTGTCATTATTCTGATTATATTGTTAGATTCTTGACTTCCCTATAACCTAAACGTGGGCTACCTATGGCTATGATCGAAATAAATATCCTCCCTCACAGGTGCAAAAAGCTGATTCCTCTGCTATAATGTAAGAGCAAAAGGATCTGGAGCAAAAATAAATACAAGAAATTGTCCTCCGTTTGAGCATGTATCAGTCGAGTAGATCTTCCTCTTTTGCTAATATTAGTTATATATTCCAAGGTAATAAATTATCAATTGTTAAAATATAACTCTTACAAGTAGAAAATATAATAATTTACAGTAAATTCAGAATTATTACAGCAAAACTTTGAAGATTTATTGTGAATTTATAGGAATAAACTTAAATAATCTCTCCTTGTAGTAAACTCTCAGGTTCATTCTGGTATATTCTTCCTGACCACATTTATGCATATATCGAGAGAGAGCCTGCTTCTAGTCTCGAAATAAAATGAAAGAAAAGGGAACGAGACTCATAAAAACGCCAGTATGAGGTGGAAATAAGGATGAAAGGCCAGCAGACATTATAAATTATTGAAATACTTTCATTTTTCTTTTTATAAACATTTATGTAGCTGCTTCAAAAGATAGTCTTTATGTTATCGTTAATCAGAACAGTATTTTTAATAGGCAAATGATTGATTATTCTTCCCACTTCCAATCGTCTTCTATAACGAATATCTTCTTTTGATTACCTCAATCATTCCTATGAATGAAAATTTAGTTTACCTTAATTGAATGAGTAATTCAGCATAATTTAATAGCGGGTAATTTAATATAACTCAACTAAATAGACTTCTAATATAATTTCAAGACTAAATACCTTTGTGAACGCTAAGACATTAAATATTGAGAAGAAAAAGATAAAAACGCAAATAAGCAAAGATGTATAATCGAGTTTAAAATATCTATGAGATTAAAAATAAGTAAAACATTATAGCAAAATTGTTACATCACTTTTTTTTCTTCTTTAATTCCCTTCATTTTTCAACTTTTTTTCTCTTCGTGTTTCTATATCATTCCCTGTTTCGTTCGCAGAGAAAAAAACTTTAAAAAGAAATCTTTAAGTATTTGTTAATGCCTGTAATTAGCCAAATGAGAATAAGCATAGTAGAATATTTGGAAAGTTCTAGTTTTATTTAACACTACTGGTATGGGTTTTTTTTTCATGAGACAAAAAAAAAAAAATACCGAATTCTAAAGCTACCTAAAAATCCGAAACTCAATCAACATCACAGTTTTTTTTTTCGTTTAAATGTGATTAAAGTAGCTACCCTTGAGTAGAGTTTTAAAGGCATCGAATGTTTATTAAATAAGCGCTTTGAGGTTCTTTTTGTAACAGAAGCGATATTTAATCAGCATTAATGTCTAAGCATGTGCAATTTTTTTCCGATGAATCTGGCAATATAAACAGATATCTTTATACCAAAAATGGCTGAAGAGCTGTTTCTCACTTAGCACCGTCTAGGAAGCACGTGTTGCTTAAGAAATAGTACTAACCCGAGTAACAACGTGCACACTGGGTCTTCGTAATTTATACCAAGCAGAAGACCTCTAGGCTTGGCCTACCCCCTCCAGAATTTTCCTTTAAATGTGATTAAAGTAGCTACCCTTGAGTACAGTTTTAAAGGCATCGAATGTTTATTGAATAAGTGCTTTCAGGTTCTTTTTGTAACAGAAGCGATATTTAACCAGCATGAATGTTTAAGCATGTGCAATTTTTTTCGATGCATCTGGCAATATAAACAGATATCTTTAAACCAGAAATGGCTAAAGAGCTGTTTCTCACTTAGCGCCATCCGGGAAGCACGTGTAGCTTAAGAAACAGCACTGACCAGAGTAACAATGTGCACACTGGGTCTTCGTAATTTATACCAAGCAGAAAACCTCTAGGCTTGGCGTACCCCCTCCAGATGTATCGTTTGAACTTAGATAATAATGCGACCACAAACCTATTTTACGTTCCCCAACCACCATTAATAAATACAGTGGATACTTGATAGGCTGGAGCCTCGAACTCTCAACCCACCGGTTTTGAGATCAATGCCTTTACCGACTGAGCAACCACAGCCCCCAGAGTATATATTAGTACAAGATTTAAACACTTACACATACTAAACTAAACTCCTTGGTTCAACAGCCCCTAGGGGGCCAGGACCTACCGTACCAATCTTCGTTTACGTGACCAAGGGCCCTGGGGTGCGAAGCATATGTTCCGGTTAGGTGGTCAATCTTTCGCGGAACCCCCAGTGTTTAGTTCCCAAGCATGCTTGGGAACTTCTGTCATCTACCCACTGATGGGATAAAAGGCTAAGTCAACCTTGCCCAGCCCGGGGATCGAACCTCTGACCTGTGTCGTGGGAGCCCGAAGAGCTACCCCAATGCCAATGGGCTTCCAGTTACACATAACTAAAAATAAATTATATTTTCGTTTCGTACATACCTTTTTTATCTATATATGTCAATTATATAATCTGCTCATAGTATATTTAACTAAATTTTGACTCTTTTGTATTCTGTGTATTTATTATCCATATATTCCTTATAATATTTACAAAATTTAAACTAATAAACTAATGCACAACCTTCTAAACTATATTAAATAATAGATATTACTTTCTACTTTATTAGAAGCATTCATTGATGGTATGACTTATATTTTCAAAAATGACTATAATTTTTTTCTTTAATGTCATCTGCATTGTATGCTAAAAGCTGAATTCAATTTTAACTCTCAAAAACATTAAAATTTAGAAATCAAAGGCATTATATCTGATATAAGTAGCCTTTCTGTATTTTTATGTATAAATAAGATATTTAAAATTCTATTTTCTATATATATTAAATTTATGTGAATAATTTACTTGGATTGCTATGAATTATTTTTTCTAAGAGATTTTTATGATAAATAACTTACATTTAACAATGTAAATATACTAACGGCAACCCCATATGGTAAGATGTTTCAAATTAATTCAACGATGAAATAATTAGCTTCTATAGTCCTAACTAAATTCACTTTAAGTTATTATAAAAAAAGAGTGAAAAAATATAAAAAGGAAATGCAATATATAAATCATTTAATCCAAAGGGCTACTTTCTTTTTTAAAACTTACATTTTATTTTATTCCCTCCTTCAATATCTTCTATCTTATTGTTGTGTTTTATTCATGCCATTCTTTATTAAAATTCAAATAAACAATAATAATATTTTAGTAATCTTGAAAAATATTACTTCTAAACAGTTTGTGAATTCTTTACTTTTAGAATTTAGGCAATTATATTTTTTTACCTCGGTGTTTAAGAATCTTTGCTGTATTAAAATTCCTGAGAGCACTCTGTTTTATTAAAAATTCACGAGGTCTGACTTGCAGTTAAATTACGTTTTAAAACATTCACCAACGATATAAATTATGGTATTCCTATTTAGTTTAAAAATAGTTCCTTAGGGATACATGTTTGAAAAGTTTATGCTATAAAACTATGTTTTTGCTCCATTAAGTCATAATTACAGTCTGAATTGTCTTAAAAGGACATAGTATCTTTAAGCCAATAAATATTCATTATAACAGTCTTTTTTAGATTAATAATAAAATAAGAATTTCATTTTAGGATAAATTTTTTACAAGATCTTTCATATCTAACTTTCAAAAAGTATTTAGTTTTATCATTTCAAAAAAAAAATTTTTTTTACCTTAAAAGTATACACACGAATTAATAAAATTTATATGCCTGCAAGACAGTTTCTAAAATATATATTTAAAAAGCTAAATTTTTATATCAAACTGAAGATAATTACCTTTTTTATTATCTGATTCCCAATTGTATTAATATGAGCAATATATTTTATTTTCTAGTATAACTACTAAATGTTTAAGAATACTAAAAGATAATTTTTCGTTATAACAATATATATAATTTTCGTAAATAAAAATATCTAATCGGGTTAAAATAACTTTTAAAAGTTCTTTAACCAGTCTAAGTTTAAATATTTATTTTTCTATTTCGAGAAATATATTTTGAAAGTCATTAATATAAACAAGAAAAATTAAATTTACCTACCCATAAGATAACTTTTAAGATATATATATATATATATATATATATATATATATATATATATATATATACTTTATAAACTAAACTTTCACATTAAATTGAAGTCGAGTATCTTTTTTATCTTAACTATATTAATAATTATTTTGTTATAACACATTTTGTTTTATAGCATGAATACTTGTTCTAAAAGTTTTTAATTATAATGTAAAAAGTTCTACTCGTTTAGAATAAAATTTTTGTTAGTTCATTATTAAGACTAACTTTAAAATAAGTATTTAGCTTTTCCATTCAAGGAATATATTTCAAAAATACATAAATATATGTTCAAATTTAAAAAATGGAAAAAATTACTTTAAATATATATATATATATATTATATATATATATATATATATATATATATATATATATATATATATATATATATATATATATATATATATATATATATATATATATATATATATATAAGTATATCTATATATATATATTATATATATATTGGAAGTTGATAATGAGAATTAGAAACAAATCAGATCATGGAACTAAAAAACAAAGGTTTAAGGATGATGTGTCTCATCAACAGTACCCACAAACATCATTCAAGGAAAGGATTGCTCCTGAGAGATGTTATCTGATTTTGATGACAGAGACAGCTGTTATTTCCAATACAACTTTAGAATCAAAATTTACCAACCTGATTCTATGGTGGGAACTATAGTGTGTCACAAGCCATTTCCTCTCTCGAGTTGGCAAAGCACGTGCAACAAATGAACTGAAAACTTTCGTGTTTGAACGTGTGTTCTTCTTCTTCTTTAATAAGTTGTTCTGAAATAGATAAGAGTAGCAATGCTTAATTTGTACAATATCCTTTGTGGAAACCTTTGAAGACATTTTTGTAATGTGACAAAGGACGTTCGGGTTGTTATTTGTAAAGCTCAAGAACAGCTTTCTACATATTTTCAGGCGGCACGGTCGGAAACACGACTCTACAGCGTCCAGCTCAGGGTTTGAGGACAAACCTAGGCCGACATCAAGGCCGATTATGGGAGCTATTAATTTTCATTCAACTTTATGATGAAGTTTTATTGACGTAATCCTATAGTGGTAATCATAAACTGCCACAAGCTATTTCCTCCGACTCCTTGGTGTAATACGCTCAACAGATTAACTAAAAACATTCCTGTTTGAATGTATGTCGTATTTTTACATTAAAAAGTTGTTTTGCAATAAGTAAAATTGGCAAAGCTTAATTTGTACAAAATCCTTTGTGGATATATTTATGACCTTTATTTTTACCTTTATGTATTTCACTTCTGACACCTTTGTGAATATTTTTGTGAATATATTTGAGTATAGTTTTGTAGGCACCTTTTATAAATACGTTCGTGATTGTAAATAAAAATACCTACTTTTTTTGAGATCTTGTAAGAACGACTTTCTATATGTAAATTAGAAACCTAATTTTTGTGAGAAATTGTAGCTGAATATATGTTTTACTCTTAGAACCTCAGTTATATTATTACAACCAATGTATTTTATAGGAGTTTTTACGAGGATCACTCTGCAATTAAGATACTCCTAACTTCTTATAAAATCTTAGATACCTGTAAGTTTTAGATTTACAGTATAAAACAGATATTTAATTTAAATTTGATATAAAAAAATTGGTTTCTAATATATATATATATTACTTTTCTAAATTTCACTTCTTTCTTTTAAGGTTTATGTTTGTTTTTCAAACATATTACTTTAAATAGCAACACTATAAAAATTTTTAATGTTCAAGTCTCACCAAAAAACTTACTTACTTTTCTTTAAAACGAGCAGAACTACTACTAAACAATCTTCTAATTTTCCTCAACTACATATTAAATGAGTCTGCTAATTTAAACAATAAATAGTTGAAGATAATTTTTCAACAAACTTTTAACTTCAGTTTCTTTTCTTATACATATAGACTTCATACACAGGTTCAAATTTGATTCAATTCTCGATAACAATTATTAGCACAAGATTGAAAAGTTCATGTCTCAGATTCTTCGAGGAAGTGATAATTTTGTTTTTATCACTTTACTACCACTAATTGTTGTAAATAGTACTTTTAACAATATAAAACTTGACAGAAAAAAATATATTATCTAAATACACTGCCTGTTTCATTTAATTTTTTCTAAATATACATGCATTTTCAGTTATTTAAATTTCTTATGAAGCTCTTTGAATTTTACTTCAAAAAATCATGTTCAACAAATTATTTTTTCTGCATAGCCAAGAATACCATTTTAAGCATGACAGTTCACAATATAATTTTTACATTGATTTTTAAGTAATAAATGATCTTAAAAGTGATGACAAATCATTAAAAGTCTGGTACTATGAAGATCGAAAGGTACTATGTCACCTTCTGACTGCATTTAAATTAGTGTTTTGACATCTTCACCCTAAAAGTGTTTGGATCGAGAATACCTCTTTAGCATTTAGCCTTCAAAATTAAAAGTAATAATTTAAATTCACGATCTGGAAACATAATCCAAATACAGATATATGAGCATTTGGTATGAATATGGAAATAACAATAAACTTACACATTTTTATTTACGTGACGTTATAACGAAAGTATAAATGACTGCTTTTCTGATGTATAAATGTTTTGAAAATGTTATAGTAAAAAATACTGAACACAATATCCAAACTTTGATAACTTTTTTAAGTAAACACAGTTGATGCGTGATTGATAATTTCTGTATGAATTGTCGCTGAATGAATAACGCTGTAACTTTTACTGTAATGACCAGTTAAAATTCTTGATTATTATTAAAAAAATTAATAAATGAATATGCATGTGTATGTGATATATATATATATATGTGTGTGTGTGTGTGTGTGTGTGTGTGTGTGTGTGTGTGCATAATACATGTTTTTACACTCACGAATGAATGTATGTGTGTATGTTTACTGATATTTTATCCCCTTTATTTTGCCAGTGAGAGCTAAGATCAAGGGTTTGGTATTTGAGAGCTAATTACACTGACATCTTACTTAAATTAGTACACATGATTTAAGTTATACTATGTTAATTAACATATTAAGATTATAATCAACCATAACAATAATGAGAATTAAATCCACTTGAATTACACTACTAGAATATGGTACTTAAATTATGGCACGTTATTTAATGTCATGTTGCTTAATATGCTACACTTAATAAGTTACTTAATATGCTAAACAACTATATGTACAAAAGGACTGAAACCCACAGTATCTAGTACCAAATGCTAGAGTACTAATAAAGATATTTTATCATTAATATTGCCTTAAGACTTGGTTTAGTTTGCCTACTTTTTGCTACAAGAGGACTAATGAGACCGAGACCTGTTTAAAGACGATTACGGGGGGGGCAACGAATATTCATACCCACAATGAAATTCGAACCCACGAACTCCGGTACCGAAAAGCAGGTTCCTACCCATTCGGTCGTCGTTGCCAAGATTGACTTATCAAATATAGACCCTACTGTTGACAAAAAACTACAACTTATAAATATGCCGAGTAGTGGCTCAATGGTAGAACGCTGCTCTTCGGTACCGGAGATCGCGGGTTTGAATCCCACTATTGCCATGGATGTTCTTGGCCGTTCGGAATCGGTTATAAGTCGTAGGTCCCAGTCACATTAGCTCTCGTTTAACAAAACTGTAGACCGTAGTGATCCATACCAAAACCAAAAAAGCTTATAATTAAAAAATATTGCATACATTAAGAGTGAAATATTCATCTAATAACATATACTTATTGCTTTTCTATAGAATCTTCATTTAAGACAAAAATCAAAAATATGAAATGTTATTTCAAATATTCTTCTAACATAGATAAAAAATCTGCATTTTGCTGTGACCTCATTAGACTGTCTTAAATTTCAGCTAATATTTTGAATTTTATTTTAGTTTATTTATTAACCTCTGTTGTGCATATCAAAATTTGTGTCTGTCATTTTTCAAGTTTATGCGTTGTGTAATTACTTGAGATGATATTTCTTTCTCCGAACTTTTAGTATTCTTAAAAATAGCCAATTATTCTGCAGTGTACATGTAATGAAACTGCGTAATAAGCAAGCTATACATTAAAGATTTGACTATTCCTTCTCAATATCTTCATTAATTTTATTGCAATATTTTGTTTCTAACTATTTTGAAAACTCTAAGATAACGCTTGGGAAGGAATATTTATTTTCCGTATTTTATTTCAACCCCACACCCCTCATTTATTTTTGAAACTCAAATTTATGTTTCGTAATATTTTTTTCTATTTAAGACGCAAGACATTTTTAGAGGTTGTTTTCCGTATCTTTATATATAAAACTCTTCTGTCCGTGTGTTTGTAATAGAACTGCTTCTAAACGGCTGAACTGATTTTCATGAAATTTTGTGTATGTAATTAAGTTGATTCGAGAAAGGTTTAGATTCACAATTTGAACCGATAGAAAATGTTTTTTGAAGTAAAAATCCAGAATTGCACGTTTATTGAGATTATTATAAATTCTTCACTGCCAACGTATCTGTGGCGAAGTAGTCAGGAGCTTCATTACCAGAAGTCCTAGGATCGAATCCCCGCACAGACGATGTGGGAATTTTAATTTAATCTTATTACGTTTCTGAGGAATGCAAGTGGGGGGGCGTCAAGTATTTTAAAAATAATTAATTTTTTTCCTTACTTTTAAATCAAAACGGTCCAATTTATACTTTATTTAAAAACATTTTACAATTTTTGGATTTACAGAGTTAAAACAGGACAACGTCTGTCGGGTAGTCTAGTCTCTCCATGAAAAAACTGTTGGTACGAAGATAGCGTTCTATTTCTATAGATTAACAGTCTTACTATTTTGCTTTTGAATGCTTTAGTCAGAATAGTTTGGTTTGGTTTGGAGCGCTACGGTCTACTGTTTTGCACACGAGGGCTAATGAGACCGGGACCTACTGTTTAAAGCCGATTCCAAACGGATACGAACATCCATGCCATAGTGGGATTCAAAACCACGAACTCCTGTACCGACGATCAGCGCCCTCACAAATCGTCCAACGTTCGGCATTTAGTCAGAATAGATATTCAACAGAAGAGATAAAATAGACCAGGGATAACTTTTCTGTATGCATTCAATTTGTAAATTTACATTGACAAAGCAAGAAAGAAATTCTTCATTCTTAAAAAATAAAAGCATTCACCGATTATAAAAGAACAGGCAATTTGTCTGGTTTGGAGCTCTACGGTCTACTGCTTTGCACACGAGGGCTAATGAGACCGGGACTTACTGCTTAGAGCCGATTCCGAACGGCTAAGAACATCTATGCCATAGTGAGATTCGAACCCACGAACTCCGGTACCGACGTTCAGCGCTCTAACCAATCGGCCAGCGTTCGGCTGCGACTTGTCTGTTCTGATATGCTGTTAAAATTCACACACACACACACACATATGTATATGAAATGATTTTTTATGTAACTCTTAGAGGATTTGTATTTGAATCACATTCTATAATTATTTGGCGATTCTATACAGGGTTTCGAAACAAAACTGAATTGAAAATCGAAAACCGGAAAAAACCATTATTTTGGACGAAATGAAAACCGAAACCGAACTGAAAAAAATATCTGTGTATTACGGTTCGATATATCTTAAGTCATTATGTCACTGTAACCAATCAGTATTTACCAATATTTTCTAACTATATCAATAACGAACTCATCAATATTTTCTAATTTAACTTCAACCCTATAATTATCGTCATTACTTGTACATTGCTTCTCGATCTTCTGTTTTGATGTTTTCTGTTCCAGTTTCGTATGAAACTACTTGTAGAAGACAGATTTAATTCAGTTGAATGTTCAGTTGCAACAAGCGATTTTGATAATGGATAACAATGATACTGCTCGCATCTCGTATCGTACATGCTAGTTAATTGTATCAATTCACATAATGTACCAATTAGAAAAAGAATACAATCTTCTAAATTTTGATAGAATTACACTTTTTGTTTATGATATAACTTTATTTTTAGCACAAATAAGAATATGCATAAATAAAATTATTCATTCGGAACTGAACCGTTAATTTTTTTTCTTTTTTAGTTGAACCAGAACCGAAACTGGAGAAAAACAATTACGGTTAGAAGCCTTGATTCTATACCTAGATTGCAATCATGCTTCTGTCATTTGACAACTATACAATCCTTTCTTATATTTCCATTAACCCCACTGGCGAGCGCCAAGTCACCAAGCCAAAAACTCCATACGAGTAAAAGAATTAAATAAGCAAGTATGCAATAAGGCAAGTAAAAGAATTCAATATACAAAAACATAATCATTCTCAGACTGCTTTTGCAATATAAGGGCTAATTACACCGGCAAATAGTGCTTAGAGTTAATTCCAAATGGCTACAAACATACATGCCAGCAACGGGATTCAAACCTTCGAACTCCAGTACCGAAACACACTCAGCGCCCAGCAAAATCTGCAATTCTCCAGCGTCATAAAAGGATGAAATTGTAGCTAGTTGTTTTAATCCAAACAATGGTTAACTTTCACAACAGGGTAAACGCGGTAAATATCATATATGGTAATAGGAAGAATCGTCTACAATCGAACTAGTGTGCTGGCAATAAATTTAAACCTATACATGTAATTGTTCCAGGTCAAATGTGGTGACCATAAATGGAAACCGAGGTAAAAATGTTTGTGAAGTGACAAACTAGTAGAATTTTAACCGAACAAAAGTATAAATACATATACTTGATATACATATACATACATACGCTTGTAGGCTTGGATAAAACTTTAACCTCTATTGGTTTTATTTGAAGTATTGTGATCACGCTGATGCTGTACTTAAATGAACAATGATCTATCGCTCCCATAATTAGCCATTTCCGAACGGTGTACGATTCATTACATTCCGAATGAGGTACTCATTTCAGATTTGTTCTTATGAACGTAACGTCCTACCTGTTCGGTCATTACTTAGCTATAGTCCTTTATTGAACTAGTCCTTTAAATTCTTCAACCCTTTACTGACCGTACTTCATCAGAATGCTACCTTTAGTGTTCTAAATTAGTGAAACCCAATAACACAAAAAATGCACTTCATAAAATAAGCTCAATCTGTGATCATATTTTTACACAAAAAATCAGCTGAATATTTTGATAAATGAGTCACCTTAAAATATTTCCTGAACGGGGAAGAACAATGCATTTTTTCTATTTTACTCCATTTCCTAAGCCTATCGTCGAAGCAGTTTACTGGCAACAATTAAAATTCTGATTATAAAATTAAATTATTCGTTACTTATTAATAAGAATCTTTTATAGCAAAGTTTGATTTCCACAAATTACACTGAAATATCTCCACATACTGCAAAACCTTAGCAGAAAAGTACAAATCCATTGAATACTTTACATTTGTAAGTAATTGGTAATTTAAGTATATCCAACAATTTGAAGAGATTTACCGAACGGCGAGACTTTCCAGCTTAGTAAAATAGTTCAACTAATTCTAAAATATAAGAGGAATGTACTCTATACCATTAAATTTACACTAATATAATAAAACAAAGAGACAGTGTTCATTTCAGAACTTCTAGGCTGAGAATCAAATTCCCAAGTGACAGACTACGGTATTCGGACAAGACACGCTCTGCTACGCCATTAATTCGACACACAATTTGCAAGTAATATCATTAGTAAGATATCTGAGTGATAAGACAGATTAAGGATCCTTATAGAGGAAAGGAATTTTTTATGTCTTTGGTGTAACATATGAACATAAGATTACCTTGAAAATTTCTTTCTTTCAGGATAATTAATAATTACAGTTTTTAAATTAAAGCTTCAAAAACTTAATCTTTTTCTACACCTTCTTCTTTTTAAGATAATATTAACACATTGTGTGCGAGTACATTTCGCATCGGAATTGTACCGGGAGCGGTCGTTTTACGCTTACATTTAGTTATTCAGTTAAATCTCAATAGATCGAAAATTATTTAATTTTTCAACCAACTTTTCGTATTTTATATTGAAATATATAAACAAATATATAAATAGACAAATAAACAAATATACATAAAAATACAAATATATATATATATATATATATATATATATATATATATATATATAATATAAATATATGTATATCATTTTCGCAAGGATAAATAAAAAGTTAATTTGACATCTAAATTGAATTTTTATCAACCTTCCCGTTCTGTGGTTCCGCATCGACTGACGTAAAAACTAGTTTTTATTTGTCGAAATTTTTCCAGAATCTATGTAGACAAGAACATTCGGCTTCGTTTTCCTGTATATACCGTTATTTTTGTACCCACAAACAAACCATGTTGTTACACTAACCCGTACTAGTACGTGTCCCTCGCTCAAGTATCAATCGTCAGAAAACGTACTAGTACGTGTCCCGCATACAATGTATTAATATAAATAATAAGCCTTAATAAATATTTTAGACAAATTTTCTAATTAAAGTTAAATACATTTTCGTAACTTGCAAGAATAATGCTGTTTTGCTTTGTTACTCCATTTTTTCAAGTATATCGTCGAAGCAGTTTACTATTTGATAGTTAAAGTTTCAATTAAATTATACTATTCGTTAAATTAAATTATTCGTTAACTATTATTAAAAATATTAGCTAAAATATATTATTTTGCAACGGAAGTTTAATTTCGAAAATTGCACTAAAATTTCTCCAAACATGCGACACCCAAACAGTCTTCTACACGTCCTCTGAATTGATTAGATTCGTAAGAAACTGGCAATTCAAGAACATTCTACAATTTGAACAGATTTACTTAACGGCGAGCTATCACAATTTGGCAAAATAGCTCAGTTGATTCGAAAATAGAAAATGGCCACATTCTATCTATTGAATTTTCAGTAATATAATAAAATAAAACGACAATGTTGTTTTCACTGCATCGAGCTAAGGGATCAAATTCCCAAGAGTCAGGATAAGGAACTCGTGCAAGACAAGCTCCACTACAACATTGATTCGACAGAGAATTTGCTAGACCTCAGAGTTAACAGATTATGCATATGGCAGGAGAATTTTAGATAAATTTACTGATAAATAAGTGATTTATAATATAAAATATATTCTTAAGATGGAAGATTAATGCAATTTATGCTATTTTACCATTTTACAAATCTATCATCAAAGCAATTATACTAACTTTTATTAAACTTTTATGTGAAAAAATAAAAGACTTCGTTTCTTATTATCTCAATAAATACATATTGCTTCGTAGTTGAAATAATTTAATTTTCCTACATTATACAGAAATTTATCCATGTACTGCGACATCCCCCCAGTAAAACTACAGGTTCTATAAATTCTTTGCGTAAGTAATCCGTAAATAATTAGTAAATCCGTAAATCCGTAAGTAATTAGTAATTTAAGAACATCTCACAATTTCAAGGTAATTACATAAAGTATTTACATACAGAAAATTTACATATTTCTTCCCACTTCAGCAAACTTAGATAATTTCAAACTATAAAATTTCAGCATTCTATTCATTAAATCTGTTCTCATGTTACAAAATAAAGCAACAGTGTTTTTAGTTAAAAATCAAATTCCCAAGGGACAGATTATAGTACTCCGACATAACACGCTTTACTAACAGTTGGGCTGAAAAGTACGTAGGCTGAGACATAGATGGTGCTACTAGTATTAAATCCATATGATTTTTAGTTAGCCCTAATCTTCGAATGATACGTGTATAAATTTGACAGCTGTGGAACTATTAATTTATCAGATATAGTATTTTGAGTAAAGCAACTTTTGTTAGTTTGGAAGCAATGGATAAAAAGGAAATTCGTGTGTTAGTAAAGCATTGCTTTTTAGCGAAAAAATTATTGATAAACATTATTCGGACTCGACACCAGGAAAATCAACCGTTGAAAAGTGGTTTGCTAAATTTAAATCAGGTAAAATGAGCACCGAGGACGATGAACGCAGTAAAAAGGCTGTTACCGACGAAAACATAAGAAATGTCCACAAAATAATTTTGGATGACCGTAAAGTGAAGTTGATCAAGACTTCTGAACTCTAATAATATCAAAGGAACTTGTTGCACATATAGGGAAAGAATATTTGGGTATGCGAAAGCTCTGAGCATAGTGGGTGCAGAGCGAGCTCACAATCGACCAAAAACAACAACGAATTAATGATTTTGAGCTGTGTTTGAAGCTGTTTAATTGTAATAAACCCGCATTTATGCGTCGATGTGTGACAATGGATCAAAAATGGATCCATCATTTCACACCGGAGGACAATCGACAGTCAACCGAGTGGACTGCACGTGATGAACCAACTCCAAAGCTTTGAAACACTCAACAGTGGCTGGCAAGGTTATGGCATCAGTATTTTGGGATTAGCACTTTATAATATTCATCGAATATCTTGAAAAGGGATAAAACATCAACAGCGACTATTACATAACGTTATTGGACCAATTGAAGGACGAAATCGCTGAAAAAACGACCCCATTTGAAGAAAAAGAAAGTGTTGTTTCAAGTTAACAGATTATGTAGATTATTAAGACAATGCACTGCGTCACAAGTCAATGAAAACGATGCAAAATTATGTGAATTTGGCTTCGAATTGCTTCCGCATCCACCGTATTCTCCAGATCTGGCCCCTAGTCACTTTTTCCTGTGCTCAGACCTCAAGAGAATGCTTGCTGGAAAGAAATTTATCGCCGATGAAGAAGTAATCGTCGAAATTGAGGCCTATTTTCAAGCTGCAAACAAATCGTACTATAAAAATGGTATAAAAAAAATTGTACAAACGCTATAATTCTTGTATCGCTCTTGAAGGCAACTAAATTGAATAATAAAATCAAATTTTATCAAAAAAAGTTTTTTTTCTATGTTAGCCTACAAACTTTTCAGTCCAACTGTTATGACGCTGATTCTACGAAGAATTTGCAAGTAGCTTTATTTACTGAGAAAGTTCGTATAAAATGTATTTTGCAGAGGAATTTTATCTAAATTTCCTGATAAACAAATGGTTTAATATTTCCACATCCGTAAAAAATAATTCAGTTTTCTTATTTTACTCATCTTTTTAAGTCTATCATCTAAGCAGCTTACTAGTTGCTATTAAAATTTTAAATGTGAAATTGAATTATTCATTTCTTACTAAAAATCTTAACTAAAAGATTTCGTTTTACAGCAGAAGTTTCATTTCCATGCATTACATTGAAATATCTCCGCATACTACTATATCCCAAAAGGAAACGTGCAAATCCTCTGCATTCTTTCATTCATAAGTAATTGATAATTAAAGAATATCCTACAATTTGAAGATATTTACCTAACGACGAGACTTCTTTGTCTGGCAAATTATCTCAGGTAATTTCAAAATATAAAATGAGTGTACTCTATCCCATTCTATTTACACCAATATAACAAAACAAAGAGACAGTGTTCATTTTAGTACTTCTAGGTAGAGAATCGAATTCCCAAGAGACAGGTTACGGTACTTGGGCAAGAAACACTGTGCTATGGCATTGATTCAACAGTGAATTTGTATGTACCGTCATTAGTAAGATAACTGAGTTATTTCAAATAATTAAGCTTTCTTAACGAGAATTTTAGTTTAATTTTCTGATAAATAAATGGCTTACAAATATTTCCTCAACCTGCAAAAATAATACAGTTTTGCTATTTTACTCCATATTCAAGACTATCTTAGCAAGCTAACTAATTTCTATTAAAGTTTTTTTTCTTTTGTAAAATTAAATTATCTGGTACTTATTAATAAGAATCAGAACTAAAATATAGTGTTCTATAACGAAAATTTAATTTCCATAAATTACACAGAAATACCTTAATATGGTGTGACATCCCAAAAGTAAAGGTATCCTTCCTCTAAATTCCTTACATTCGTAAGTAATTGATAATTTAAGAACATTCTACAATTTGAAAAGATTTACTTCACTGCGAGACTCCGCAGTTTGGCAAAATAGCTCAGATAATTCCAAAATATAAAATGGCTGCATTCTATCCCTTTTACTCCACACTAAGATAATAAAATAAAGTGGCAGTGTTAACTTCTATCCAACTGTATTAAAGTTCAAATTCTCAAGTGGCGTTGTTCATAGCTTGGGCAAGACATGCTCTTCTACAGCATTGATTCAACAGAAATTTTGAAAGTAGCTTCATTAGTTACATCTCTGAGTGAGATCACTGATTAATTACTCTTAACGAGGAATTTTAAATAAATTTCTGATAAATAAAAATATTTTCTTAACATGCAAGAATAATGCAGTTTTGATATTTTACTCCATTTTTCAAATCTATTGTGGAAATAAAATTACTAATTGATATTAAAATTTTATTTATAAAATTAAATTATTCGTTAGTTACAAATAAGAATCTTAACTACTTGACATTGTTTTACAGCAATAGTTTAATTTCTATAAATTACACTAAAATTTCTCTATACACTACGACATCCCAGCAGTAAAATTATACGTCCTCTGATTTCTTACATTTGTAAGTAATTGGTAATTGATGAACATTCTATAATTTAAAAAGATTTATTTAACTCGGAGAATTCCCAGTTTAATAAAATAGCTCATATAATTCCTAAATATAAAATTGCTCCATTCAATTCATTTAAGCTATACTAATATAATTAAAAAGAGACAGTGTTATTTTCACTGCATCGGAGATAAGATTTAAATTCCCAAGTGGCAGGATATGGTATTCGTGCAAGACACCGTTATACTGAAACATTAATTCGATAGAGAATTTGCATGTAGCTTCATAAGTTTGAACTTTGAAAGCGTTCACAGATGTATTTTACAGGAATGCCTAAATTTATCTATATCATTTAAATTTATTTAAATTGTCTAATAAACTAACAATTTAAAAATACTTCCTTAAGCTGGGAAAAAAATGCAATTTTGCGATTTTATTCAATTTTACAAATCTATCGTCAAAGCAAGCTCACTAACTTTTATTAAGTTTTTATTTTTAAAAATAAAGTGTCCGTTATTTATTATCTCAATTAATAGATATTGTTTTACAGTGCTTCACAATAAAAGCAATTTGATTTTGAAAATATATACTGAAATTTCTCCATGTACTGTGATATTCAAACAGTAAAACTACGGATTCTCTTAATTCTTTACATTCGTAAGTAATTGGTAATTTAAGAACATCCTACAATTTGAAGAGATTTACTAAACAGCGAGTCTTCCCAGTCTAGCAAAACAACTGAGATAATTCCAATGTATAAAATTGCTGCATTCTATTCCATTTAATCTACACTAAAGTAATAAACGACAGTGTTAATTTCAGTGAATCTAGATTGAGAATCAAATTCCCAAGTGACAGGGTAGGCTGCTCGGGTACGACACGTTCTGCTACGGCATTGATTCGACACAGAATTTGAAAGTGGCTTCATTAATTAGATCTTTGAGTCCACCGATAAAGTACTAACAGAAGAATTTTAGCTAAATTTTCTGTTAAATAAGTAATTTAAAAATATTTCCTTAACCTGCAAGAATAATACAGTTTTGCTCTTTTACTTCATTTTACAAGTCTATCGTCCAAGCAAGCTTCATAATTGCTATTAAAGTTTCATTTTTTAAATTAAATAATTCGTTAATCATTAATAAGAATCTTAACTAAAAGATATTGTTCAACAGCGGATGCTTATTTTCGATGAATTATACTGAAATACTTCCACCATCTGACATCACAGCAGTAAAAGTACAAATTCTTTGGCTTCTTTACATTAATAATTAATTGGTAATTAAAGAATATTCCAAAATGGGAAGAGATTTATCCAATGGCGAAATTTTCCAGTTTGGTAAAATAGCTCAGGTAATTTCAAAAGGCAACATAGCTGCATTTTACCCATTAAGTCTACACTGATATAATAAAATAAAGCAACAGTTCCAATTTCAGTGATTCAAAAAATCAAATCCCTAGTGGTTGGGTAAAGTACTCGGGCAAGATATGCTCCACTGTGACATTGATTCGACAGAGAGTTTGGAAGTAGCTTCACTAGTTAAATTTCTGGGAGAGTTAGTTCACAGATTAAATATCCTTACCGAGGAAAAGAATTTTTTTTCCGTCTTCGGCTGTAACATATGAACTGAAGATTACCTCGAAATTTTCTTTATTTCAGGATAATTTAATAATACCAGTTTTTAAATTAAAGCTTCAAAAACTTTATCTTTTCTTACACTTTCTTCTGTTTAAAATAAGATTAATAAAATCTATAAGGCATTGAAAATATATAGCCAATTTTACACAGATTATAAATAATAAATTAACAATAAGTCCTAGGGATAAAAAGTGTAACTTACTTGAATCTCAACAACAATTTCCAGTTTTGAAAGAGTCTAAAATTTAAATTAAGTCTTTTTCTACATCAATTTCTTTTTAGAATAACATTGACAAAAATAATCAGGCATAAATGAAAATAAATAACTATTTTTATACGGATTATGAAAAATAAAATAAAAACAGAAGCTAGAGAGGACATGTGTAACGTACTTTATTATCAACAACTCGTATAAAAGAAACTTTCCACTGAAAAGCAATCCATCACAGACATAAATCTTTTGAAAGTATATCTATGTCTTAGAAGCTACTTATATTAAATTAGATTTCAAGTTTTTTTTTTCTCATTCGTGAACTTAAGAGTACAATTTTGAACCCATTGAAAATTCCATTAGATCAGGATATTTTCTTTGTAAATAGGTGAAGAATCGAGATAAATTTAACAATAACAAACACTATTTTTCTGTGAGGGAAAAAAATAACACTGTCAAAATAATTCAACGATAAATAAAATTCAAAGAGGAAATTTTTAAAGAAATAATCTATCTTTCGGAAAGCATCAAGAGGATAGTAATACCAATGGTAAAATTGTTCAAACTGCAAATTTTAAAAACTTCATAAAGAAAAATTGTTGGTTTATGAGGTTACAAATTACACTGTAGGTGAAAAGGTTTTTAAAATATTGTAGGAAGTTTTTTAGAGAAAATATTTGTTTGTGTTAAGACACTATTTATTAAATTATGATCATTCTCATACTTCCGATAATATTTTCTTCGTAAAATACAGAGTGTTGACTAATTCGACCGACAAATTCAGAGGGTTGATATAGGCAGCAGGAGAATGAAAAATTACCACAAGACGGGAGTTGCAAACTACGTTTAGTAGTTGAAAATTGCAAAAATATGAAAGGTGTGAGGTCCAGTGGAACAATAACAGCCAATCAGAAATGTAAGAACATTTATTTGACATAAAGCAAGATCACAATACACCCAATGCATTAAAGTCAAAAAATGAGACGACATTGTTTAAACGTGTGGTGTCCAGACTTTGCGACTCCATGGTGAACCACCAGCTCCCATGCAACTCTACCAGCTTGGACAACTCAACTCGGAGTGATGTGGTGTCCAGACTTTGTGACTCTACGGTGAGCTACCACCTCCCATGCAACTCTACCAGCTTGGGCAACTCAATTAAGCAAAGCTTAGCTGACAGACAAAAGGTTGTATCGCTCGGAAGAGGACGCTCTCTGGCAACGATCTCGCGCCTATTTGTATTTCTATGAGTGGGAATAAAAGTTTATAAAAGTAAATGGAGTCAGTCATGATTTACCTTAAACGCATCCAGTAATCCTTCGTACGTCGCCGAACGATGACCGATTAGTTAGGGTGCTGGCCATCGGTACCGGAGTTCGTGGGTTCGAATCCCGCAGTGGCATGGATGTTCGTAACCGTTCGGAATCGGCTTTAAGCTGTAGGTCCCGGTCTCATTAGCCCTCGTGTTGCAAAAAGTAGACCGTAGCACTCCAAACCAAACTAAACCTTCGTACGTCGATGTCGGCTGTGCTATGACCTCCGTGGTCACAACTTCAAGCAATTCCCATAAAGTTTTCGCACCGTCTCATTTCTGGTGTTGAACTGTGGACTTTGTCTGTACTGTAGTCCTGTTTCATGTCATTTTTTCAATTTCCTATTGGACATTTTTATGCTACTCGACATCACACCCTTCATAACTATTTTTGCGAATTTGCCCGACTAAACGTGGTTTTCACTCCGCTGTTCTATAACATTTTTTCCTCCTCTTGAAGCCTGCTATTCCCCTCTTTGAATTTGTCGCATTAAGCAACACCCTGTACTTTGTCTGTTCAATATAACACTAATAACAGAAAAACTAAGATTTATTCTTTACATTAAATATTTTTATAACAAAAATTTAAGTTTTTTTTTTAGATTTTCATATCATTTAGTTTGGTTTTATTTATTGTTTGGTTTGTATCTTTTTTATGCTCTATTTTTTGTGGTGAAGGGAGGGAACCAGGTAAGAAGATAATGGCTAGGGCCCATAAGGGTTTTAATCCGACTGTGGGTTGGATCACTTAAAAAGAACTATGTTAATATGATTTGATACGGTTTCTCAAAACTACTTCATGTAATTTCTGTTCCTCAAAACTGCTTTATGTAATTCAGGAAAATTACAGAAGCTTTCAGTGGAATATAAGCTGATAGAAAACAACACATAGAAGGAAATGGGCTTTAGATAGCAAACATGGAGAAAGCATTTTAAGACCACTAACTTGCTCTGTCGTCTAGGCCATAAAAATCGCTAATAAATAAAGGTGGAATTAGAGGGAAGGCTATAAAATAAAACGGGGAAGAAGTTAAATAATTAGAAAACATGGAAGAAGTTGGGCAATAAAAAAGGTACATTAAAAGGAAAATTAAATAAATTAGATCCGTCGTTAATTTTTAATTTCACATAGAATCCCGAAAGTTTCCTTTTTACCCCGAATTTAGCATATCTTCTTTGCACTTGGCTTCCCTCATGTGCTCTTCATAGAAGAAACATACCAAAAGTTCTGAAACTTTTTTTTTCAAATTACAACACAAGTCCTTAGAGCAGTTTGAAAATTTTAAAAAAATGTTCAAATTGAATGCTTATTTATATTTAATGAGAAAAATGAAGCTGCTTTGTATAAATTTTTCATTATTTTTTAACATTGAAGGGTCACTCTTCGATGTTTATTAATCATTTTTACATTCCACTTATTTAGTTAAAATACATGAAAGAGCACTTAAACGAAGAAATACTGCAAAAAGATTAATTTAGTATAAAATATGTTTTTAATTATATATATATATATATATATATATATATATATATATATATATATGTAATGAGACGGACTTCTCGATTGGTGGTTGCAGTCATGGCCATAAAAATGATACCGTTTTAGCTAAAGACCTTTATTAAGATAACGTTGGTGGACGGGTTCCCACTTCAACATAGGGACAGGACAAACTGAAGGGTTAGCAAGCCTGAAGTTCTATGTACAAGACCCGTAACACTTGGTCAACATCTGTGGGAAAATATCTCTAGAAAAATCTGTCTCCGACAGCGTGTATCTCCTTTTTATTTGGAAATTTCCTAAGTTGTCTGCTAGGGTCATGTAGGATTATAATTGGTCAGGCCCCTTCTCTGAGGGCGTAACTGTAGCCCCAGTAGTCAATTTATTTTAGGGGTTAAAAAGGGGAATGCAAAATGACGAGGAAATTTTAGCCCTTGATTTAAGTTTGAAAATCCCTGAGCATTACATATATATATATATATATATATGTGTGTGTGTGTGTGTGTGTGTGTGTGTGTGTGTGTGTGTGTGTGTGTGTGTGTGTGTAGTATATCAAAATTCTTTCACTTTAATATCTCATACAAAATTCACCTCCCATTCTGTTTCCTTCAAACCTATTTTCCCAGCTACAAAATATCGTAATTAACGGAGCGTCCACGACTTGAAATTCTTTCAACCCATTTCCAAAAGTTTTCTGTGCAATAGATGTAAATTTTCTGTCTACTCACCGCATTTTCCTGCTGTCGCTAGTAAATGGCTCAGTTTTTCCCATCTGATCTAAGTTAATTTTATTGTTAGATTCGCCGACTAAGCCACTTTATCTGGGAAAGATTTCGTCTCCGTCTCGCTCTGGCATCCAACCCTGTTCCAGCACGTGTTTTCGTCATTCTCTCGTCTGCCGTTGACTGGTTTAGATGTCATTTTTAGGAGCCAATGAAGAAAGTTTAAGTTTCGCTACGAACTCGGCCTGTTACTTCAATTAGGCTTCTCCTTGCCCAGCAAGTAAATAATAGGGACTACAATAATTTATTGTGACCGGCGTTCAAAAATTCGATGGGACACACACACACACGTTCATATGTAAGTGTGTGTGTGTGCATGTAGTATATCAAAATTAGTATACTTAAGCTATCTCTTAAAAATTCGCTTTTCCCTTCTAATTCCTTTTAATCTATTTTATTAACCACAAAATATCTTATGTAAAGAAGGGTCCGCTTTCTCTGCAATAAATGTAAATTTTCTGCCCACATTTTCCTACTGTCTCAATAAAATTGCTCACTCTTTACAATGATTTAAGTTTTACTGTTGAAAGCGCTGAATAAGTTACTTTCTCTTACTTTCTTCTCGCTGTGGGGTCCAATTCTGTAAAAGCAAAGTGTTTTTTGATCATTCTATCTTCTGTCTTTGATAGAGTAACATGTCATAATCCTAGCTCTAAAATAAAGTGTAAGGTCTTTTACGGACTTGCCATTCTCTTCAATGTGCCACGACTGTATACTTTCTTCTTTCACGACTGTATACTTGTTTCTAATTCTTCTCCTTGCCCAATAGTCGGAGCAACTAAAAACGAAAGGGGCTACAATCCTATGTGACCGGCTGATTAAATTGCGCTGGATTACATTTATATATAGTGAAAACTTAGTTACACAAAACTCACTTTACTTTCGTTAGTGAGTTTACGTAATAAGTTATATATTTTGTTACAAGTATTCTTATTTAAGTATTTAACATATGATACTTGCTAGTTAATGTCTTTACACATAAAATGCAAAATCAGATCATTGTAACGTGATGCCGTGCTAGTGAAACGACCTCCTGAATAAGTACCTAAGACTGCTTAAATCAACTGCAAAACAATTTCTCACAATAGCACACGAGTTGGGTATTTAAGCTATTACATTCTAGGTAATATATATTCACAGATATTATCACTTCCTATTGGTAGATAATCTTTATGATGCATTGGCGCATTTCAATTCGCTTTCAATTCAATTCTGTATACGTATCCTCAATTTAACTATGGTAATTCAACCATATTCATATTATCAGCTATTTACTTTATAAATTCATAATTTTGGAAGTATTATAATATTTTTCAGATTGCCATTATTGTCAAAAGTTTATTTGGATATTCACTGATCGCTTGAGTTAGAAAGTGAAATGTTAAAATTCTAACATTAAAAATAATTGGCTAAGCAGACCCATTTAGTTTCGGAGAATAACAGATATGAGGCTCACTATATTGTCAATATATTTCGAGAATTTTCCCGATATAAAACTGAGCTTTTTTTATATATAAGTTGCTTTATTGTATTAGTTGCAAAATAATGGAAGAAAACCATAATGTCTTTTACGCATACGCTGTTAAAAAAAAAAAAATAAATTATACGAAAACATTTTTGCATATTCCCTGTTTTAATTTCAAATTTCACTATAATCTTTTATACTTTAGTAATGTTTCTACAAGTTTCATTGAAGCTGGTATAAGATTATAAATATTACAAGCCAAATACACTTTAAAACATTTCGATTTAAAATAAAGTTCATATTTTCTTGAATATATTATAAAATTGCTCACTCTTTACAATGATTTAAGTTTTACTGTTGAAAGCGCTGAATAAGTTACTTTCTCTTACTTTCTTCTCGCTGTGGGGTCCAATTCTGTAAAAGCAAAGTGTTTTTTGATCATTCTATCTTCTGTCTTTGATAGAGTAACATGTCATAATCCTAGCTCTAAAATAAAGTGTAAGGTCTTTTACGGACTTGCCATTCTCTTCAATGTGCCACGACTGTATACTTCAATAGTAGTTTCTAATTCTTCTCCTTGCCCAATAGTCGGAGCAACTAAAAACGAAAGGGGCTACAATCCTATGTGACCGGCTGATTAAATTGCGCTGGATTACATTTATATATAGTGAAAACTTAGTTACACAAAACTCACTTTACTTTCGTTAGTGAGTTTACGTAATAAGTTATATATTTTGTTACAAGTATTCTTATTTAAGTATTTAACATATGATACTTGCTAGTTAATGTCTTTACACATAAAATGCAAAATCAGATCATTGTAACGTGATGCCGTGCTAGTGAAACGACCTCCTGAATAAGTACCTAAGACTGCTTAAATCAATTGCAAAACAGTTTCTCACAATGGCACACGAGTTGGGTATTTAAGCTATTACATTCTAGGTAATATATATTCACAGATATTATCACTTCCTATTGGTAGATAATCTTTATGATGCATTGGCGCATTTCAATTCGCTTTCAATTCAATTCTGTATACGTATCCTCAATTTAACTATGGTAATTCAACCATATTCATATTATCAGCTATTTACTTTATAAATTCATAATTTTGGAACTATTATAATGTTTTTCAGATTGCCATTATTGTCAAAAGTTTATTTGGATATTCACTGATCGCTTGAGTTTGAAAGTGAAATGTTAAAATTCTAACATTAAAAATAATTGGCTAAGCAGACCCATTTAGTTTCGGAGAATAACAAATATGAGGCTCACTATATTGTCAATATATTTCAAGAATTTTCCCGATATAAAACTGAGCTTTTTTTATATATAAGTTGCTTTATTGTATTAGTTGCAAAATAATGGAAGAAAACCATAATGTCTTTTACGCATACGCTGTTAAAAAAAAAAAAATAAATTATACGAAAACATTTTTGCATATTCCCTGTTTTAATTTCAAATTTCACTATAATCTTTTATACTTTAGTAATGTTTCTACAAGTTTCATTGAAGCTGGTATAAGATTATAAATATTACAAGCCAAATACACTTTAAAACATTTCGATTTAAAATAAAGTTCATATTTTCTTGAATATACGTCCTATTTTTATGAAATTAGTTTCAAGAGAACTTTGAACATAATTAGTTAAATATTGCAGATAAAAACATTCTCAGATTTTTATGATGCGGTAGCAAAAATATTTTATTTCCAATATGTATGTGGTTCCCAAAATTACGCGTCAGGAAAAGTCACTGAGAAGTGTGAGTAAACATTTTTTTTATTAGTCAATAATTCACCAATATTTTTTAAAGCATTAAATTTAAAATTAAATTTAAATTTATTTTGCTTTGTATTATTGATATAATCAATGTATCCAGAATACTCATAATGCAAAATTCCTCAAAGTTATTTTGCATAGATTACATCAAACCTTATACTAACATTGAAATAGTTTGAACTCATATAACACAAAAATTACTGTTACCTACCTTTATAACTTAAATTAAAATTCTGATGTTCTGCAAACATTTGCCTAGTCCATCTTCTGAATTATTTCATATATGTAAAACTCATGTTCCTATATGTTAAATGGGAGAAGAGGAAATTATTTTCTATAGATAGATTTTTTTTTCAGCCATTTTACATTACTCTTCTGCTTTAAACTGAATTTTTAACTATTTCTTTCAATAGAATTAGAAGACCCTCATATTTGTTATTTGCTTAATGAAAATTTTTGACTCAGTTCTTCCACTTTAACACATTTTCTTACTTTGCTTCTCATCAGAAGCTTGTTTCATCAACTTAGTCACCAGAACAGTCAATAACAAAGCATGTCTCTCACTATAGTGTTTCCTGGTATCCTAGGGTTCCTCCAAATATTTGGGAGGTCCATATGAAATTCACTAATTTTATACAAAGAAATATTTCACATTCATTTAAAGCTAAAACTACTAAATATCCCACTACCTAAAGCTAAAAAAATTAACAAAACTAAACTACCATGCACAAGTTTGGTTATTAGTTCTGCTTACTGTGTAGTTTTAGTGTATTCATTGCTTAGACAAGAGTAGATTCAATGTTGGTATACTTTTTTGTATACATTGACTTCAACTTGAACAAAAATTTTACATATTTTTTTAACAAACTATACCAAAGATAATACTTAAAGGTCATCTTAGACCAAAATTGAAAATACTTTAAAAATATTTTCTTCTGACATTGAGAATCACAGACACAACAGTCAAAATGAGTATGAACTCAACAATCAAAATTACTGGCTTCCTAATCACCAAAGATTTAAGTTTCAAGGTTTAGATTAGTTTGAATTAAACTTTTTTTTATATAAATTTAACTACAAGTTTAGAAATAAAAAGTTTATCCAACATTCACCTATAACAAAAGTAGATGTATTCTATACATGAAACTCATTTATAAATCATTTTAAAAAAATCCTTCGTACGTCACAAATTTATGAAACTCATCTATAAATCCTAAATGAAACACTTCACTAATCACCAAACTAATTTTTAAAATAACTTTTTGACACCTGTTAATAAGCAAATTAAGATTTTTGATTTTTTTGTGTGTGTGTGTGTGTGTGTGTGTGTGTACATACACACTGGTGCTCAACTAATTTTGCTGCTGACTGTAGCTCAATTACCACTTTGTAGTACTGTGCCAGGGACAAAAACTATAAAATATGAAAATTTTATAAATATATTACAAAATTTCTTATGTAAACATTCATTTTTCTTCCCTATTGCATAATACTGCTTTTATTTATTTCATGCAAGTACTGAAAGAAATATCAAGGCTGTAGTGTTAGGCCAATGTAGTTTTGTTAAGCATTTTTTATTGTAGCCCTGGAAAGGAGGAATTCCAAAGTTGATCTTGGACTGATTAGATTAGAAGGTGACTGCATCTGATAACCACATGCAGGGCTGAGTATGAGAGTTTGATTATGTTGTCAAGAGATTGGAAAAGCTAAAATGTTTAATATTTATGCTCAGTGTAATTTCATTGTATTTTTAATAAAATGAATATTAAAAATATTCCTAGTCTATTTCATTGTCACCCTTTACTATGTATTTTATATAAGATTTATTTTCATGTAACCGTATGGGAATGACAATACAATACATATATAATAAACATTTGAAATCAGCAATGTATCTAAGTGCTATTAAAATGGAAAACAAAAAAAATAACAATACTCTCAGTTTTAACTAATTTATTAACAATTAAGGTTATTTACAGAATATAAATGAATCCTTAGGCAACAGATATATCACCACAATAGTAACCTGGTTAAAAGTAAGTCACTTCTTTCTTAAAGCCACTTTATGGAGAAAATTTAATTAATAAAAAGTGCAAAATTTCCAAGAAATACACATCTCAAGCTATATTCTACACTGTGTATAAAAAGAGAAAAGCAATCCACAGGTACAGTATTCCCTAGACTCTTAAAGGATCCAGATAAGTCTTTCAGAACAAGATGAATAATTTTATTTATACTTTGCAATAGCATGATTGGAAAAAGTTTAATTTTTTTATAATATTTCAATGTCTTTTCAAATATTTTATTACCCATAACAAAGAACACTATTTAGACTAGAGTATTTTATACCTGACATAAATCTAATAGTTTAATTTGGAATGACTTCACAGAGATGTAAGCCTTAGAACAAATAATCAAGGTTACACAGCAGTAGGTTATGCTGTCAACCTAAAAGTCGTGTTAGGTAGAGGGTTCACATTAGTGTTAACACACAAGGGAAACCAGAAATGTTTAATATAGCCTGTTTCATTGGCTTTTTTTGGGAATAAAATCTGCAACCAAGCAAAACAACTGACAAACCACCTCTTAAGTTATAGTTGGGCTGCATGTTGAATATTAAATTTAACATACAGATTCAATTTAAATATTTATTGAATTCATCTCCACATGAAGAATTTGCCTGCACGCTTTAAATTGAAGCAGTTGTGGAATTAAAGTTAGAAGCTGATATTCCATAGTAACAGATGCTCCAGAATGACAAATCTTAGCTGGTTTTTCTATGTCAAAAGTCCATTTCATGCATTTTAACTTTTTCAAAAGTTAAGGGTTTTTGTTCCTTATTCATATCTATAAAAAAATAAAAGAAATAGTTTTATAATTAAACATATAATAAAACAGACTTGAATCTCATAACTTCATACAAAAAAAAATCCATAAACTAGTAAGAAATATTGATAAATGATAATTAAGAAAACATCAAAACAAATACTTCATAATAGTGATTATTGGGTTGTAAAAGCTATGCGATTCTGTAATTGCAAAATCAGAATTATCCATTATAAACACAAAAAGATAATTTGAATCTATATATTTTACATTAAGTCAAACCAAACACAAAAGCGATTTAATAATTAAAGATTAGTACAAGATTCAATACTCAAGGTATAAGAAATTATATCTTTAAATAGATTCGTTAATTAGAATGATATTTAGATGTGCATTATTAACTGTTGTGAGCATCTATGAAACTATATAGACTTCTAAGTTCATTTCAATAAATTTATTACCTTTTAAATTATTAAATTACATTCAATGAAGTCTCATAAAAGGATGGAGTGTTCAAGTATTTGCTGCCATACTGTGTAACATCTTCAATGGTCTATATTTTGAGAATATATTCCATAAACATCCCTTGATGGTAGATTTCATTGTCCTTCTCATTCTTTCCTTTTCTTTAAATACTTGATGACAAAAATAAATATTTACCTTAAAACAAATTAAACTATTTTTCTTTTGCATCTCGGACAAAAGTAAAATAATGAATATATAATATGTTTAGTTTATACAGACATGCTATGATCTAATGTAACAGTACATATCATTAATACATCACCATACTGACAATTTAATACAAGCAAAACAGTAAACAAAAACTTGTAACAAACTGAATAAAAAGTTTGAATAAAAGCCATAAAAATTAAATATCCTACCTAGGGTAACATGCTAATATTTTATAACCTTTATTCTTCACTGTATAACATCTTTTAATTCTTATATGTGTGTGTAATGTTCATATATTCTAATTCGAACAAATGTATTAACAAGTATTAATGCAGAAATAAAACTTAATTATTAATGATGTTTAATTAACCCTAAGATGTATGAATATTTTTATCTATTAATTTAACATAATTGGTTCCTCTTCAGATTGTTCATGTTCATAATAACATCAAATTTAAGTAAAGAAGTTATTTTTGTATTAATATAACCAATTTATTTAAAACAAAGGTGGAAAGTTATCATTAGATTTGTACCCATAAAATACCCCTGTTGTGCATGATAGGATTAAAGAAATAGCATGAGAACTAGCATAGTAATCAAAATATTGATGATTTTTCTGTTATAACAAGAAAGTTATATAAGTTTAAGTATGTATTCACTATGCCTATTGGTGTTTGAAAAGTGTAGTACATATGTTAGTACTGCTAACTAAAACATTTGGCAATAAATTTTTTTTTGCTACTGACAGCTTACAAATTTAGTAAAATTTATTGGATAATAATTTAATGACAACTCAAACATTTTTCTATGGCCCAATTTTTTTTTTCATTGATAAATTTCAGTCAATATATTATAATTATTTGCCTTAGAACAAATATTAATTTAATTTTAAAAATCTAATAAATTTTCTGGCAAATAAAAAAAATTGATACTGACTTTGAGAATATTCTATTTTATCACAGATGGAAAAATTAAATGTCATTTAAAAATAAATAAAATATATACTTTTGCAGTAATATTAATAACCATTTTATAATTTAATAATCGCATATTTTATTCTTGATAAAATTTGTTTTATATCATTTTACCAGAACATTAAAGTATTTTTAAAATTAAAAGTGGTTTCAAAATGATCTAGATATGAAGGTATTATCAGAAAAATTATAACATCACTAAAAATGAAGAGATTGGTGAACATAAAGCATAGCCATGTCCTTTTGAAAACATTTTGTAGGCTAATATATTTTTGCAAGATTTATGGCATATTAAAATATAAACTGATATATTTATCATTTATATGTCTGCCTTTAAATATGCAAATATAGCTAGAGTTCAGTGATTGGAAAAACATGACCCTATAAGTGTTTGATTTAGAGTACTATGGTCTACTTTTTTGTGACATGAGGACAAATGGAACCAGGACATAAACCTTTGAGACAATTTCAAATAGAAACAAACATTTATGCAACAGAGCTGAGGCAGCTCAGGTGACAAAGGCAATGCTCTTGTAAGTGAAGCGTTATAGGTTTGGGACCTAAGCTGATTTAAGATCTGCTGTGTTTGTTAAAGATGACTGGAGCTCGTGAAATATGTTCATGGTCACAAAGTCCTCCAAGTTCTCAATCAATACCTCTGGGGATAGCAGGCAAAGCTTATGGGTCTTCTGCTTGGTCCCTGCTTCTAAATGAGGACTAACTTGAGTGAAAGTTGTATTTACACCTTAGTGGTACTCATTAAAAATGAAAGATGCATCCCTTTACCTTAATATGAGTTGCATATGGCTTAATCATGCTTGGTTTGACCAAGTGGTATCAGAAACAACATATGCTATAGTAGGATTCAAGCCCACAAATCATTGAACCAAAGAGTAGGAATCTACCTATTTAACAAGCTTGAAAAGGAATAGGTTTTTACTGTTCTAATGTCAATATTATTATTTTTTATCCTCTGAAACCTAAGTATGCCATATTTGGATTACATTAGTTTAAAAATGCAACAAAAAGAAAACACAGAAAAGGAAATTTTCTTTTGTAAATATATAAACTACCTGAAACTGCTGACATTGCCCAAGCATTTATTCATTTATATATAAATACTTTGAAAAAAATTATATAGATAGATATAGATATATAAACACACACACACATACACACACACACACACACACATATATATATATATATATATATATATATATATATATATATATATATATATATATATATATACTCAAATATACAACACCCATTGGGATAAAAGAAATATTTTACATTATAAAATATTAAAATAACACTATTACAACATCATTATCAAATAATTAAGAAAAACCATTACTCACTGACATCAAATCACATCTTTTAGTGAATACTTTTTATTAATAAATTAATAATTAGATGATTCAGTTGACTAATGTTTAGCTTTAATAGTTAGTTACCTTCATTAAAGAAGTTAAAATTAAATAAGAAAACATTCTTTTGTTTCTATAACAAACATTATTAATCATTAATGCTTTAAAAATAAGCTATTCTTTGTTAGTGTATTTACTGCAAATATTTAGTTTTTTAATGTATTCATATTCAGTTATTTTATCTATAAGGGATAGAAACAACTGTAAAACTTTATTTCAGGATTATCTGGGAGATGACTTTATAATAAGAAAAAAAGTAGTTATTTGTTTATTTAACACAAATAAAACATTAACTAATTTGTACATAAGAAATCATAAAGAACTATTTTTAAGAATGTTTTGAATACATCTTGATAAATCAAAGATACTCCCTCAAAAAATACAATCAAAAAGAATTCAAAAAACAGTTTTCATTATAGTAAGTGGAACCACAGTTTTAGATGGTAGAATATTTGCCCAAATTTTCATACTCGAGGATTTTTCCTGATAGTAAAAATATTTTTATGATTTAAAATTAAATTTATAATGTTATCTTTAGTAACTTGAAGATTTTTTTTAATTCCTCAAGGAGGATAAAAAATGAAGCAAAATTTAACTAAAATTTATAAATATTATATTACAAAGGACCAGTTTTAATTTAATATTACACAAGACTAGTTGTTTCTCATTAAATGAAGTACTTGACTAAATCTGATCCAAGATTTTTGTCTTTTCTATTATCCTATAATAAATGTATATTTTATTTCCTTCAAAATGACTTCCATAATTTTAACTTATTTATAAAGGAATTCATCTTGTTCAAAATGAAAGTTGAGGATTTGTGGGATCTATTTATTTTGTTACTGCCTTATATATTTTCTTATTCCTTATACATTGAAATTATCAGAATGAGTACAACATTTGTAATTATTCCATTTCTTACTAAGCAAATATGTAATATGTAGGCAAGATTTATAAATCTTTACATTATATTGATACTAAACAGAATGAACCAATTAATGTGAAATAGCTATTGAAGATACTTTAGAAGTTAATTTGTTTTCCAAATAAAATTTGTTTAACCCTAAAATTATTAGCATAGGAAACTTTTAAACATGACTAAAAAATTACAAGATTTTATTGTAAAGTACATCAAAATACTGTAACTTAATTTCATGGAAAACAGCACCGTAAAAATGAAATTTCATGATGATTTTATAACACATGAACAATTATTAAATACTTCTATTTATATAATAAAGTTGTTTAGAAAGCTTAAATTAAAAAAAAGAAGACATTTTAAAGCTCTTACATTCAATACAACAATCTGTATTCTAATCTGTATTCAATCTGTATGACTAAAGTATAAAATCTGAAAATAATTTTAAGATGAAAAACATCCTGACTATTATATAAGAAAAACATACAATACTATAAATAAAATATATGATGCTTGGTATCATAATCAAACCCAGAAATAATAATTCAATCAGTCCCCTAAACATGACTTAATAAGACAATACAAGTTTATTTTAGTCCTATTAAGCACAACCCTATACTTGGTCAGAAACAATCTGACATTAAAAGGAAAATCTAAGATTTCTGAAAGATTCTCCACAGTAAAATAAATTTAAATTACTACTGAGTAAATAAACTAGTAGCACAAATCTTTCAAAACAATTATTAATAAAATCTTATTTCTGAATATTTTAATAAAATTGAGTGATGATGATTTGTGTATTGCTGTCAGGAACCTTAAAGTTAAAATAATTAAAAAAAAAAATTAAGGATGACATAAAACTAAAGATTCTTTAAAAGTGAAATAATCTTTCAATCATGTGACTTAATTCTAGACCAGTGTAGAAGATCTCAAAGACACTAAACTAATAGAAAATAATCATGAAATTATAATTAGATTAATTATAATTTATTCTTGCTACAGGTATAAGTTAATATTAAGATAATTATATGCTAAATCTAAACAAAAACCTAAATTTGTTCAAAAACATCAAAATAAATAAAACATGATTCATAATATATAAATATGCTTGTTGTTTTGGAAGCTCTAAAAATAAAATTCTAAATAAACCTAACACAATAATTATATTATAATAACTTAATATCTCTCTTTTCCTTTCCCTCACTCAGGTAAAATAGGTATGTATGTCTACATATTAGTTCTTTATACAAATTCACACAGTCTGTAGTAGTCATCAAATTTTGGACAGGCATTTTATAACATGTCAACTTATTTACTTACTATTTATTCTAGTACTTAATATCATCTGATCTTTTTTAATTTTTTTTCCTACAAATGGGAAATTAGTTCCTAATATTAAATTGTGTGGGCTTGTGGGACAGTAAAGACTCCTAATCTAAATGTTATCAAGAACCATCAAAAACAGTCTAGAACTATAAATTTATTGAGGATAAAAATGAAAGGGCCAACTGTCTTCACTAGGCAAAAGTTCTGCTTCAATGCTCACAAACACATACTTCTATTACAAGTGTTAATCCCAAGAGTGAGTGATCATATAATTTTGTTAAACAAGACTTCAGATTATTCAGCACTTTTTGTGAGACTGAACCTTGATAATTTAGGTTATCTCAAAAATCACACAGATAGCAATTAGTTATTGGAGAAGTAAAGCTATTTTCCTGGGATTGCTGATAAATGTGGCTAGTGGACAGAAAATTAACATTTATACCAGCACTAGTTTTGAGAGATGAATAAGAAGGATTTACATCAGCAAACACTCCTATGGCTGAGAAATTTGCTATTAAAATGAGAAGGGAGAAAGGAGAATTTTAGACAGATATTTTGGGGATAATAACTTATATATATATACATTACATGTATATATTTTATATATAGGGTTATTTCCCATAGTTAATGGTTGAAAATATCCAGTTTTCAAAGAAAATTGAATTCAGTTATCCCTAACAATAACAAAATATTATGTAAATTATTAAAATTATGTAAGTTATGATAGATTTCTATGTGGTATATATAATAATAATAATAATAATAATAATAATACAATGTTCTATTTTATATACCAACTATAAATTTTAATATGTATAGCAAAAACATGTACATTCAGCTAGTGATAAGATAAAATTGAAGTCTAATATTATTTTACATAAATGAAAATTCATAATAGTTCAAAATTCTTTAACCTAGCAATACTTCTACTCATGTAACTGAATGCTATGATAACATAAAAATTCTCAATTACTAAAATCTAATCATTTGAAATTACAACTTGTCATTTATATTTTAATCATTTCCATTAATTAACATTGAAGGTATGATAATTTAGTTAAGAAGTGACATATATTGGATGAATAAAACTTTATGTTTATGGATCTTATATAATATCTGAATTAGTTATTTTCAAGTTCCCAGATTAGTATTATAAATATAAACTAGGAACTATAAAAACCCTACTATTATATTTTAAACTAGCAATAATGATTCAACTATTCTGTCATATAATTGTATATTCAAAAGAATAGAGGAAATCTTAAAAATACTACACAAATACATAAGATTATTTTAACAAAGACAATCTTATTTCTCTTACAAGACTTTAAAACAAAATTAACAATTATAATTTCTATAGCATAACTAAAATAGAATTAGCTAAAATATATAAATTCTGAAATATATGTTTTAAAGTATTATCTACATGCTAAGTCAGTATTTTCCAAAGTGTAGTATGCATATCCTCTAGGAGACAGGAAAAGTTTGGTGATGGTACATGTTACAGCAGGCTTTGGCCATAAATAGGCTCTGTAAAAATTGATATGCTAAGCAGATAATTTCTATCTCTCTAAGAGAGTTAGAATTAGACAAGTACACATATTTCCCTCTTTTTTATAAGTTTATAAAAAGTTTGGCTGATAAAATTGATGCTATTATGCAGTATTTAGAGAATTATTCTGATTACAAATGCAACATGTATATCCAGTTTTAACAGAGAACATCCTGAAATACATCTTGCCTTTTCTAACTTCATATATATATATATATATATATATATATATATATATATATATATATATATATATATGTGTGTGTGTGTGTGTGTGTGTGTGTGTGTGCGTGCGTGTGCGTGTGCGTGTGCGTGTGTGTGTGTGTGTGTGTGTGAGAGAGAGAGAGAGAGAGAGAGAGAGAGTGTGTGTGTGTGTGTGTGTGTGTGTGTGTGTGAAATAGAACTATAATGATCTGTTGTCTAAACATAAATAATTTCTTCCTTCTCATTTTAATGAATTTTATTTACAATATTTTTCTGATTTTAATATGATTTAATTTCATTTTTCTTTTAATAGTATTTTGATTATGAACTAAAGTAGGAAAAACTAAATATTTTTTTGTTATTAAAGTATAGTCACTTTATTTGTTTACTTATGATAAGGGTGACTCATTGTTGCAAAAATTATAGAATTGGTACACAAATGTCAATAGTTTAAGGAATACCAAATGATTCCTAGATTATTAAACTTAAATCATAAAAAGGTTCAATCATAACAGCATGATAAAAAAAATTACGCTATCATTAAGCCAATCAATAGTAATTTAACTATTCTACTTACGCTAAGAAATTCTGTAATGACATTAATATATAACTTAGCATTCAGCTATACACAGTAAGATACTACAGAACTTAATATCATTATGAACATACTAGTGTAAAACACCTGAAATGCAACTCTTTAGAATAAACAAAATCTCTTAATCAAGATTTCTTACATAATAATTATATTAATCACTCCCCTTATAATATATTTCAGCATGGTACTAAACTAAAATACAGGACAATAATTACATATTCAATATAAAGAATTTAATGTAAATTAAGTTCTTGATAACACTGGTTTCAAAAATACAGTGGACAAATTGGATAGGATAAATATGCTGTACAGTAACACTTAGAGTCATAATATAAAAAACAAAATTGAATAAATATAATGGATGAAAATATCTGATACATTTGTAATATGGTAAAACTTAAATAGTTATCTTAAAATTTTAATATTTTATTTATTATAAAAAAAAATCAGATCTTTACACTGTCATCCAAATATTATATTTTGCAAAAGAAATGAAAAATAAAACTGACATACTTGCTTCATATGCTTTAAGGTCTACTTAAATCAACTTGTACATTAACATAATCAAATAAACTCTATCATAATATATCCGAGAAATACTTTTCTTTTAAAATCAAGATTTCTACAAATTTATTGAGAATATTTTAACAAATAAATCATTCATAAAACCACTTTAGAACCAAAAGAATATCACTTATATATAATAATAAAAAATTAACATTTCTTTTCTAAAAATATTTTGAATTTTTGTTTTAAACTGTTGGTTTTTTAAACATTAAAATAGATATTACTATCTTAGAAAAACCCAAAAGAAGAATACAGCAAATAAGTTTTAATTATTGTAAAATGGCTAATTAAAACATGAAAATCTTACTAAATATGAATTTTAGTTAAACCAAATTATAAGCATATAGTTCATGGCTTGTTAAAAAAGTGGGTTACCACAGTAAACATTTTTAGTTATATATATATATATATATATATATATATATATATAATGCTCTTTAATGTTTATTTGCATGCATGTCTGCCTACTATGCATTTCAAAATAGTCAGATCAATTTTGATAAAATGTTTTAAAGTTATTTAGATAAACCCTACAAAAGTTTTGGGCAAATCATGTTGATCAGAAGTCATGATGGAGATAGAATGCTTTTGTTCTCTATTGAGAATTGTAACCATATACTAAAATGATAATGGACTTATTTTTTTACTAATGTACTAATAAAGTTATTAAAACTTTAAAGTAAAATAATTCATATAGTGATTAAAATATAACTTAAGATGTAAGCTTTGCTAATTCCTGGCTAAATTTTCTTTGCATATATCTATATTTACTTGATATATATCTTTTTTTTATATTTTTAATTTCAATTTTACCATTTTTTCCCATGCTAATTTGTTCTGTTAGGAGTAATGGTGTAATCATTTGTAAAATTAAAAGTATGTAACATTTATTTCACATGCTTAATAATTTCAATTTTATTTATAGGTACCTTGGTTCTCTTCTAAATATGGGTTATCTTACATTAGTCAAGTGCAAGGATAAATTGCCAAATATGGCATTTTGTAGTGTATATTTCTATTCTTAGATTTAAGATGGAAATTAATTTTTTAAATGATATTTGATTCATAAAAATGAGCTATTTTGTTTTCAAAATTGCTTATATTGTTTCTTATGTAACATATTTAAAAACTAATTTAAATTTTGAAAGAAATATAACTTTTATTTGGGACAAATGACAAATTGAAAATTTAATTAATGGTAAGAAACTATGTACTTCCATACCCCAGGCTAAGAACTTTTCCTCTCTTACAATTAAAAAAAACTAATTTAAGCAGAAAGACATTTATTTATACCCTTTGTTGGCTAATTATAGTATACGTAAATTAAAAGGGCTATTTTTTAGTCATGATAGAATAATGAATCAGAGTATACAAATAATTTCAAGGGATTATAATTGCCTCTCACAATTCTTTGTATTTTAATTATGTTTATAGTATGCATTCTTGTTTTATTTTAAATATGACTGTAAAAAACAAAAGCATGTATAATTATCTTACCTTCAAAGCCTCTGTACAATTCATGAGTAAGCAAAAAAGAAAATCCACTTTTAATGACACTTTTAATGACCAATGATTAAGACACATTTAGATGATGACTGGAAATGCTAAGAACTTGCATGAGTTTCTCCTTTGGAAGATAGAAAAATAATACTTTAATAATAATAACAATCTACAAATTTGTATAACTATGCAAAATTTAAAAAAGAATTACTTTTTTAAAGAAAATTAAATATCTATATAGTCATATATATTTGAAAATAATAAAGTTATTACCCTTATACTTGACTTTATATAAAAAAAACTTCCCTGTTTCTTCAATATTAGTATTAAAAAATGCCACATTTGAGGGCAATCCACATATTAAAAAAGAAAAATATTTTTTTTTATTACCCTGCATCATGAATAGCTGGAAATAACATGCAACATTTGTTTTAACATTTATCTAACTATTGGCAATGTTTACACAAATTTTTGGAAACAGAGCTCATTAAAGAAGATATAAAGGCTTTTTTAATAGGGTGTGTACTCAAACATTCCAAAAACAAAAAATTTAGGCACTTTATAAGCAGTTTTCAATTTTTAGAGTTCATGATTTTATGGAAATATTTTTCACGAAAGAAAAATTAAAAAACAATGTATAATAAATGTTGAATAATTTATTGTTTTGCTCCATTTAAACTTTAAATTATTTCACAGATAAAAAAAAAACTATGAAATATTAAAAACAAATTACAATATAATTATGAAAATGTTTTATTATAATTTCCTATACTTGTTTAGAAATGCAAAATGTTTAAAAACTTAAGTAATAGTCCTAGTAAAAATAAATAACATAGAACTGTAAAAAAAGATATTACATATAAAAGGGCAATTATTTATAGAATTTTAAGAATAAGCAATACATTTTGAATACATAAGGATGCATGCTCTTAGTTTTCAAATTAAGAAACTTTATAATAAAAGATTAAGATTGCTTTTTAAGAATATCAACTGCATTTTTAGTAAAGATTTTTTTTATAATAGATTTTTTATCTCATTAGGCTTTTTAGCAACCAATATACTATACTTTTACAGTCCATACAGGATTAAAAAGTCAGTTTTCAGACAGTTTTAAAAATAAAAAAAAAGTTTTGAATTTTCTACAGCACTTATTCCAACACATATTTGGTCATACTTCTATTGCAGATAGACTTCCTGCTACAGTACAATAATCCAATCAAGCTTCCAGCATGTTAGGAAAAAATTACTGCATATAGAGTAAGCAACTATGTACTAACTGTATGTGTCAGGATCAGTAACACAGAATATAGCAACCAATAACAGTTTTCATTTCATAATACTTGCATTTCTTTCACAGTCATTATACAGACATGGCACCATTCAAATCACAAGTTTCATACCACCAAAAAAAAAAAAAAAATATGGCAAAAATAAGGAATTTGTAATTTTTTAAATTAGAACATTTTTTTATTGATTGTCCACTCAAATCATTTAACTTTTCAAGTTTATTGTTTAAATCTAACTTCTTATGCTTAAGAAAAGTTTCGATTTTACCAATTATCTTAGTAGTAATAGTTTTAATCATACTTCAATTTTTTTTTTCTAAATCTTCCATTTTAGTTTTACTGATTCTTTACTTACTATTCCTTCTGTTGGTGTTCTCAAATCATGCTCCCTCTTGGGGACTAAATGATATATTCCTTTTGGGAATCCACCTTTTTTTTTTTTAAATGACAGGATTTGGCCTATGAAGTACCTGCCAAAAAATAAGCAACTGTTAAGTACCTTTTATAAAAATAAGCTGTTTTAAAGTCTTTAAATTGAAAATGAAAAATAAGTATTTTTAAGGACTTTTAAGGACAATATACACCTTGTTTAAAACATTGTGAACTACTGAGAAATTAATTTTTAGCACTAAAGAACCAAAGCTGGTAATTACAAGGTTTTGGCTTTTTAATGTTTAAAATTTAAATAAGTTTTAAAATTTTAAATTAATTTCTTATTGGTTTTTGAACATTTTATTTTAGCAATTTCTGAAAGACTCCAATTTTATTCTTGCTACTTGGGAAAGATAGATTGAAATACAGCTTAATATAATATCAATATCTTAAATTTTCATAGCATACACTTGGATTTTTTTCAATAAGTTGCCCAGTACTATTAATCACAAAAGTATGTATCAAAAGTATAGGTATATTTCATGCATGCACAATAAGAGAGTATTCTTTTTACATTTATATCACATCATCATTTCAATTTTTTATAACTTTAGTTGCATGATTATATTTATCTTGTAAAACTGCATCTTTTCTGTAAGTTTTGTAAACTGATGATATAAACTATTAGAATTTAGGAGGAAAATCATGTAAAAAAATTTAAAAATTTTTAAAGAAACCTTAAGATATTTTCAATATGTGAGCTAGCTGTGTTTCCAAAAATTCATATAACATTGCCAATAGTCTGATAAATGTTATGCAAAAGTTATAAATTATTCTAACTATAACTATTTATGGTACAATTTGATCACTTTTTTATATGTAAATAGTCCCCTAAATGTACAAATACCCAAAACTTCACTAGAAAGTATGAGTTAAAAAATGTTCATTATATGGTCCAAGTTAGAGAACAAACTGCCCTGTTTTTGTTTTGAAAATTTTTTTTTTTTAAGTTAAAACTCTAAAGTATTCCTAATATCTTGGCTTTGCAGTGAAGTATAAGCAGTTGTGCAGTGAGAGGGGGCAACGTAGAAGTTGTAATTATCCCATACGGATTGCTAAATACATATATATCTAGGAATTGCTGAATTAATTTTGAGACATGAGTAAAGTGGGAGAACCCCCCCCCCACACACACACACACACACATACACACACTCCAACTAATGGAAAACTCCCTACTATCCCCCCAATTATATGTAAAATTATATAATCAAAACTTCTTTAAATTAATATAGATGGTAAAGACAAAAGAGCTATATTCAAATATCTTTCCTCTTTTAAATTTCAAAGATGTAAAAGATATAGTATGCAAACTAATTCTACTATCAAGTGCACATATAATAAAATATCCATCATTTTAACACTATAATACATAAGATTTTAGATTCAATAACAGAGTCACAAAAATTTAATGAAATACATGTATTACATCTATGAATGACATGTATAGCATAGACTGCAGAATGTTTTGAATTGGCTCAGCCTGATTAAAACTGCTATTTATAAAAGAAATACAGTAATAAATCATATCATAGAAAATAAGGAGAAACTTTAAAATATTAACTTAATTTTAATAACATTTTGTCTTAATATAATTTTTCCTTTAATATAATTATATAAATATATAACTATTTACTATATACAAAAAAGTTTTGAGAGACAGTTAATAACAACAATAAACATTATAGTAATTACAGCAAAATGAACACTGTAAATTAACTTAAGACCCTTTCACTTTTTTCATTACAAGTAATCCCAAGTATGCATGTATGTGAGTAATATTAAAGGTTACTGAAAGAAGATTAAGTTCAACAAATGTTTACTGCATTATTGTTTCACAGACATTTTTGATAAAATGTCAATTTAATGTTTTCTTTATAAATATAAGCAAAGCACATAACTTATATGACAATTTTAAAAATCCTCATCAATCTATATGTTTCTTTGTATATTTTGAAAATTTACAATAGTATTTACCAGAATCAAGTAGTTTTGGATTGGTTTGAAGTGTTATGGTCTACTGCTTTGCTCACAAGGGCTAATGAGACCGGAACCTACAGCTTAAAGTTGATCCTGAATGGCTACGAACATCCATGCCAGCAGCAGGATTCAAACCCACAAACTCTGGTACTGAAGAGCAGCACTCTATCATTTGGCCTTCATTCAACCCAGTATCAAGTAGTATAATCGTCCAAATATTCATTTCCAATTAATGATGGTCAAGTACAGTTTCAAACCTAAAAAAAAAATGATCAGTAAATTAGAATTTAAACAAGAAGACATGTTGGCAGTAATTTCTGACAGATAAAATTTTACAACATACTTATCATTAAAGTCTTATGGCACTATGCATAAAAAGAATTACTCAAAATCTTTGTAAAATATCCACCTGTTCTCCTTATACCATTGTAGATTACAACTAATTGACACTATAAAAATACTGTACATTTTCATGGTGGTTTGCTGCATATTAGTTTCAAACAACTGTTAAGACCAGACTGAAATCCCTTTTTAATTACATCAAATTAGAGTTAATCACTAATTAACTATTATATAGTTATATGTCAGTTAAATGTTTATTCGTATTAGAAAACTATGAGATATTTTCCTTTTGTGGTTTATTCCCAAGACATACATTTCTCCTTTTTGGAGACTATTTTCTGCTATCTTTCATGCACAAAAATGATACCATAGTGCAAATTAAGATGCCAAAAAAGAGGCCTAAATCATGCTCAGAGAACTGAATAAAATATATATATATATAATAAATTATCATATAAAAGGGTAAAAAAGCCCATAACAAAAATATGTTGGATCAAAATTCTATGTACTATTGAATTTCATTCACATTTTTAAAAAACTGCTAAGTTTACAAAATCAAAATTTTAAGTAGAAAACAAAGGGGAGGGTGGGCTGCAATTTAAAAACTGAAAAAAGGAAAAAAGATTAATTCTAAGCACTTATATTACCCCTCCTATTTTTCTACCATCTACCTTCTGCCAAATTGCTCCCATACTATCTAATATGATAGGAAAGATGGTGTGCATTTGGCATGGATGGCTGAATTAAATACTGCAGAGTAAGAAAAATGATTGTGTAGATCTTGACAAAAAACACACAAAATAATAATAAAATTTTTATGGTCATATGCTCCTATATACAACTGGCTTTCATTTCCACATTTTAAAAAATCACAGTTTTTAAAAGCAGAAAAAAGAGATAGGGAGAGAATGAGAGAAACTAACTGTAATTTAAAAATTTAATAAAAAAAACACTACTAAGTTAATTTTTAACTGATTGAAAATCTTCCTCCTCCCTATCTGTCAGTTAACTAGAAGGATAAAGCTTTCTTTATTTTTAAATATTCATTTAATTTAAAGTAAAGTTTTTATTTTTTGTTTATTTTATGACATTAACAATACTGGTTGATCCTTTGTTCAGGATAGATATGATTTTAAAATTGCAGCTAGGAATTAAAGATTCTTTCTTTTCTGAAATCCTCATAGAGACCATTACAGAAAATTCCACACACTCTCAGCTATACTGGTATGTACCCTGGATACTGGGTCTTTAAAAATTGCTGAATGATTGACTGAAAATTGTAAAAAACTCTCATTTTTAAAGTAATCACAAGCTTTCTAACATTCCAATAATAATTCTGTTTTGAAACTTGATTAAATGATCTCTATCTAAGTTGTTTCCCTTTCTTCTACTTAATTCAGACTTACAGGTCATTTTATTTATCCAATAACATCCCTATAGAATTTTAATACTATTTCACTGTTGCATTTCCTGATGTTGTTGAAAAAAAAATTTCAAGAATCTAGGCACTACAGTACAAGAAAACTGAAGAAAGACATAACCATCTAGTTCTGAAATTTCTTGCACTAAAAGCAACTGGAGAATAAGATAGGAAACATTAAAAGATTTGATTGATCTGTGAATTCATAAACATGCACTTCACAGGACTGGTTCACAAAAAGTGAAAAGAACTTAACGTCTTGGGTCAGGCCCACTAGTTCGGATTCTACTGGGAGATAAGCCCAAGATTATTGAACAGAAGTTGACATAAAAAAAAGAACGAAAGTTTAAGAAGTAATAAAGGAAAGACTGAACTATTAGGTTGCTTGAGATTGGGCAGTGTGAGAAAATAAACTAAATTTGTTACAACAGTAGTAACTACACGATGCAGGGCATAACAATTTAGTGATGTGCCGATGCATGTCAAAATAAAATTAAATTAGATTACATAATTGGATACAATTATTCAGAAGATAACTTGCACTTGCCACTTTATGGCCTTTACGGAGTTGGTGCACCATGATTCCCAGGGCCTTGACCTCTAATCCTGAGATTTCTAACAATAGTGAACATAAAAATGACAACGGGAGAAGATAAACAACTAAAAAATAACAAAAACATCTCGCTCCATAGCAACATTTTATTTACATTCTGGTGTTGCCAGAACAAGCTATACAAATAAAGATTTTGGTGCCACTCACCTTACGAGTATAATGCATTTTATACCGTTGTACTGAATTAAAGGCAAAGACAAAGTAAGTAGGGCACAAATACACTAAAGAGACAAAGAAACTGTTAACATGTCTAATATTGTGTAGGGTCCTTATGAGAACGCAGACGTGCCATAACACGACGCGGCATGAACTCGACTAATGACTGAAATAGTGCTGGGGGTAATTGACACCATGAATCCTGAAGGGATGTCGATAAATCCCTAACAATAAGATGTATTGGAGAACTCTCCTGAACAGCACGTTGCAAGGCATCCAAGATATGCTCAATAATGTGTCTGAGGATTTGGGTGACCAGTGGAAGTGTTTAAAATCAATTGAGTGTCCATGGAGTCACTCTGTAGCAATTCTGGACGTGTAAATAACACGTTGAAAACGCTTGCACCTCTTCTACAGTTCAGTGGCGGTGTTTTTTTTATGTCTATCTTCCCTCAAGGGTACAGGAGAAAGTCCATAGTGGCCAGATCCTGGATTGTAAGGGGGCTGGGAGAGTGTCGTGATGCTGTTCGAGTCCAGATACTTGTTTGCCATGAACCAGATTTAACATTGTTATGATGAAGTTTCCAATTAGCACATCTTTTTCTTATATATAAATCCTTGGTAAAGATGGCTTGCAATTTTATCGATTTTTGCATAGTTTGTGATTACTGCCAACTTGCGTTCAACATATCACGCACACATTACACATTGTTCTCCTTTCTACTCATGGACGTAGAATTCATAACGTCCTGTAAGGGTTTCATCTTCCACACTCTCTCAACCAATTTCGAAGTACTTGGACAGCCTCAAAACAGCAAATTTCACTTTTGGGATCATGAACAACATATTAATAACCGATTTTCTCTTCCACACAGAATGACGAATTGCTATTCAATAGAACATTATAATTATAAGCTTCGATACAGCTTGTAAACAGATGGCCATGTAAATGGCAAAATAATAAAATGATAATAGTTCGTTTTGTTTAGTGTTTATTTCTTCTTTGATTTTTTATTGAGTTTAAGTAAATGTTTCCTTTGCAGTCTTTTATAAAATGCAAAGTTTTAAAAAGGAAAAACACATTTTTTAGGAAAAATTTTAGCAGTACTAAAATGATCATATTTCAAATAGGAGAGGAAATGCATTTAAAGATCAAACGAAAGAATGAACGACAATAAGAATCCTCGAAATATCGCATGCAGCTAATGCTAAGTGCATTTTGAAGTTTATTTCCTGATCTATCGAACCCGTTTAGATCCAGTACACTGCAACTTACACTCGTTTCAGGAAAAAATATCTCATTATTTTTTGTACTAACTCGGGTTCGTATACTTGTTGAGGTTTAATTTTTATTCTTTTTCTAAGTTTTGGATATATTATAGTGATTAATCGTTTCCGAGATCACCAACTAATCTTCACATTGAAGCAATAAAATCTTTGGACTTGATTCCCAAGAAGGCGTTACACTCGAAGGTACATGATTTCTCAAATTTTCATTATAACCAGCAGTAAGGCAATGGTTTATCTGACCTAACAAGGCGCCATACCCTTAAAAAATAAACAAAATAACAAACTAGTATTTTTTTTTGTTTGATTTGGTGTTTGTTTATTCTCAGACATTGTATCCTTGAAGTTAAATAAACATCTCCATTGCGGTCATTTATAAAATTCAAAATTAAAAAATAATAATAATACTTCTTTTTAAGAAAAAACTTTAGCAGTACTAGTGTGGCATAATTTGAAGAGGAGAGGAAATATATTTTAAGATCAAAATGAAAGAATTCGATAAATGCCCTCCTCTCAACCGTCTTCTTTGTAAACTGTTCAACAGTTAGTATTTTGTATTGAGTATTAAAAATGATATTTATGGTGTTTGAAATTAGTACAAAAACATAGTACTTTATAACCCACCCGAAATGTTTTCCTAGCCACAGCTCTGATTTATAGAGTCTGGATCAACATCAGTAAAAACATATATTACGTAGAGAAAACGAAACCAAATGTGTGAAATAATGTGGAGGCGTTTAAAATGTTAAGGTTTACATAGATGATTACAAGTTTCAAATATTTAATGGAAGCTCAGCTTTTGTAGAAACGAAAATCATATTTTCAGTGTCAGTTTAACGATATTTAAAAACGCATTTTATATAAAAAGTACATGTTTTATTGGGTAATAATTTGTTAGCCCACCCCTGGTTTAAAATTCAGAGTATAATGCATTTGAACGTTAGTGTCTGGCATCATGCCTTGCGCCAATCAAGCTCTGACAACTGGCGTAGCCGGCAGTTTACGTGTTGTTAAATGTTTCATTCGGGAGATTTTCGGAACTTTTTGTTAGTGTTGAATAAATTGCGTGTACAGTTTGGTCTTATATTTTCTCAGCGTCCTGTAACAATTGTATAAATAGCGAATCTGATTATTTTTAAACTTAAAATGGCTCGATTAATTTATATTTTAGAGTGTTTGCTACCTACTATTTTCATATTGCTTCAATTAACATCAGGTTTGAAAGAAGGAGAATGTGAAGGTATTGTTTTTATTTGATATGGAAAAGAATATTTTACCATAAAATTACCATCTTGTGTATTGCTTCTCATTTTCTGCACTGAATTTTAGCAATTCTTATACAAAGTAAATTTAAGTTTTACAGAGACTTCGTATATGTATATCTATATATGTATGTGTTAGTTTCGCTTTTAAATGATAATTTTTGTAAATCGTTAATTCTAAAATCTGTTAGTTGTTGATTTAACTAGGGAAGAATAAATTTACAGCACTTTTTTGTTTTATTTATTAGCGGTAGAATTTGGATAGATCTACGTCTTATATTATTCTTAACAATTTGTAGAAGGTTATTCCAGTCTGTGACATGACTATAATAATAATATTAATAATAATTTGTTTTAACAAAAACTTGGTTTGATACGCAATCAATGTGAACGAATTGTCATGCTAGATGATTCCCGTACTTTTTTGCCAACTGTCTTTTTATCTTTTGCATATTTTTTAGTGTTAACGCACCTGTGAATTTCAATCTTGATAATCTGTCAAAGCGAACACTTGCACAGTTGTAAGAGTCTATCAAGTTTTAACATGAGAAATAGTAATGATATAAATTAAGCACTTTTTTAATGCATTGTAATATATCATTTTAATCAAAAAATGTATTTTTGAAATACTTTTAATTTTAAATACATGAAAGTTTTATCTGAATTAACTTATTTGGAGATCCAAACTTTTAAAAATATTAATTGAATGCTGATGCTATCAAACTTGGTAAAATTTAACTAATATTTGGTTATAACTACTTCAGAATATTTTGCATTGTATGAGCTCTTGTGCCATTATTCTTAATAAAATATTTTGTATATCATGTGTTTTAATTTGGAAATTTTATCTTGGTTTTCTTTTTAGTCTTAAATTTTTTGCTACTTTTATAGTTATATTTTAGTTTTTATGCATTTCTTCTGTGTACTGTGTTAAAATTATACAATGTTTTTATATTTTATAAAACCTCTTTAAAGGAGCTCTATAAGATTAAGCAGTTAATACTGATTTCAGCTGTTGTGTATCGTTGCATAATGTATACTCATTCTTGTAGAATATTGCATCATCTAGACTTTTTTTTTACTATAGAGTAACTTTTATTTTAGTTGCATACTTTTAGAATTTTAATTAAGTGGACTTGATTTATTTTACTGTATCCCAACGTTGGATTTTTTTTAAATTTACAAAACACCTATTGAAATTAATTTATTTTAATAACGTTTTAACAAAATTATATTTTAATTTATAAATCTAACTGATATACTATTCTGTATTCTTTGTACAGACTATAAAATCAAATAATTTTAACACATAAGCAACTATTTGTAAACTAAACAAAAGATCGTGTACTTATTAATATAGAACATTTTATTAAAAATATGAAAGAGTATATATATTTTTCTGGTATCTTATAAAAGTAATACTTCTAACTTCCCCAGAAAATTTTAATGTAAGTACTAGGTGACACAAACTACGTTGTTACTTGAATAATTCAATAACCTTATTTTTCTCATTTGTAACATCAATTCTGAGGTTAGAAATTAGTGTTTATAGTTTTAGAATAAAAGTAGCAAAATTTGCATTTGCTATTGGTTGTTTAAATCTCTTCATATGCTAACAAGACTTTTTCACTATTTGAAGATTCGTCTTTTGCATATTCTTTTATTCCAGCTTTTTCTGTGTTAATATGCATTCAATGAGAGAAGTTTTCTTTGTTATGAAGCCCAAAGTTCCATTTATTAGTCCAGAAATTGCAATTGTCATCGGTATTTCATTATATTAACTAGTATTTGAGATTTTATTATAGATACCACTATCTTATATGGGCCAATCTCAAACTTTCAGTTGACATCAGTTTTAAACATAAGATTCAAGAGAATTTTGGCAAATAATTTCATCTTGCTTCTTAAGGAAGTGTCTATGCATTTAGACTTTTTTTTATGAAATTATATAAAGTATTAATAGGAACAAGTAGGTAGCAAGACTTAAAAAAACAATTTTACTTTAAAAAAATTGGTCTCAGCTGGGTTAAAGTAAAATTGTGGGCTTTCAAAGGTTACTAGCTATATAATTAATAACAGTAAGCCTAAATTATACTTTTATTCATACATACATACATGCATGCATATATATTAAAATTCTTAACTGACAAACGAAATATCATAAACTATAAGATTTCTTTTATTAATTAGAAAAAAAGTAAGACTAAAGTGGGGAATATAGCACTTACGTTTGATACCAACTTTTTATCTCTTAAAATTTGAAAACTAAAAACATTCTTAATTTTAAAAGTAAGTACTATAATACCAGGGCATAAAAAGTCAGCCCAGTTAGGTATTTTGGTTTTATAATTATTATGGTGATGGTAGAATTATTAGGGCTTTGAGAAAGTTATAAATTTTTTTTATATAATCATTAATAGCATGCACAGTTTATAGTTACATGTGTGTATATGTATGTGTATATATACACACACACACATATATAAAAAAAAACTTAAATTTTAAGAGCTAATCTAAAATGTCATGGATTTGATTCTTTTTGTTTTCAAGATTGAAAGGAAAGAATAAAACGCCTGACCTCCATTAAACATTAACTTAATGTCCTAAAAATTGAATGCTTCAAATATATGTAATGACATTAATTCTATTTGTATTGTTTTAAAAGTGCTAAACTTCAAATAATTTTAATTTTGAAGTGTTTTAAAGGGATAAAATTAAAATAACGAACAAAATTATTAAAGACTTAAATTTATCTAATTCCTTTTTCTATTTCTGAAAATACAACAAAATCCCACTTATAAGCGGTTTATATTGGCACACGCACACACACACACATCACACACATGCATATATATATATATATATATATATATATATATATATATATATATACACATACACATACTATACATTTTGTTCAAATTTGTATTAAAAAAATTACAATGTTTTTAAGTTACATGGATAATATTTCATATCTGGAATAAATTGATTCAAATAAGTGATTTTTAAGGAAGGCATTAGTTGATTTAGATCAATTGATGCTTTAATTATAACCCTGTTGTATCTTGTGTAAGAAGAAAAAAAAAATTAAATGTTTAACTTTTAGATAAATTTTCTGGTTCACTTTCATTTCTGGATTTTTTAATAATGCATTGAAGTTAAAATCACTATTTAATTTACATATTTTATTTACTATATATAATTAAAATACTTTTTTCTTTTACAGTTTGTGTAGGTGTATTAAATAAATTAATAAATTCTCTATCATCTGATGAAAGAAACTCTATTCCAAAGATTGAAGCTAAGTTTAAAGATCTCTGCCTAACAGCAAAAAAAGCTGAAAACAGATTTGTAAGTTAAAATTTTTTTTTTGCATATTACTGATTTGGCTTTAAGCACTTGATATATTTTACATTGAAGTTACTAAAGAATGTTTTAAATCTTATATTTACAAAATGTAAACATTTATAAGTAGACCTATATTTGTTTATATGAAATTTACAAAGAAAAGTTATTCTCCTGTGATAGGAAATTTTAATTTTTTATATTATACACATTTTTATCTTTGCATAAGAAAATTTTGCTTTAGCCAAGATCAGAACTTAATTTGAATCTTTATTTTTATTTATTTAATTTTTTTTGTTATGCAATTTATTGTTGAATTAACAAATTTTACGTTAAAGAATAAGGAATGTTCTATGATCTGAAATTCTTAGTTTAAAAGTCTTAATTCTGTTTTGAATGTATTTGCCTGTTTCTGTAATGTTTCCTATTGTTTTAACCATTTCTTTTTTTTTTTTTTTCTATCAAAATGAGTAAAACCTGATTCAGAAGAATTGTGTAGTTTGGAATCAGCTTTGAGTAGAAGGCCTCAATCTGATTAGATCTTGTGTAGTAAAACAGTAGACTGAAGTGATCCAAACCAACCAACCAAAATTTTGTAGACTTATTTTGCATTCCACATTTGAGTGGGGTGTCAAAGAAATCGGTTATGAATTTGAAACTTAAAAGCTTGACAATTCAGTAGTTTCATTCGCGCTTATTAAGTAGGCAGGAAAAAGTCATCTGCCCAAAAGACATTTGGTTAAAACTTATATAGTTAATTTTTGTTAATGAGTGCTATGAACTTTTAAATTCTTTTAAACTCCCATTAGGTCATGTATGCTGGCCTATCAGCAGGACTGGTTTTTTGTTAGCAAAAAATGGTTTAACTGCAGAAACTGGCAAAAACACATTATTTTTTTAACAGTTCTAAATCCTAAATAAGATTTTTAAAATTATATATAAAACTTTTCTCAGCCAAGCCAAATCGGTGAAATCTAGATTGTATACAAGAGAAACAATATTATTGTTGCGAAAAAGTAGTAGTAGCTTAAAAATATAGTGGTGTTAAAATACTGATTTTTCAGTACATTTAATTTTAAGTAATTTTTATTAGACGTTCAACAATATACAGAAATAAGAATTGAAACATATACAGCGTACGATTACCAAATAAAAATTTCTGCTTTTCAAAAATGAAGGAAAATTAGAATTGTAGACACAATATATTTATAAAATTTTGAAACTTTTTGCTACTATGAATACCATTCATCTTTTGTCTGTACTTTTATATATGTACAAATCAGATAGTTTTACAAATTATGAATCATTGTAGATTAAATTTATTATGAGTATTATGTTTTAATTTCTGCTGCTTTTCTGGTAGAAATTTGCCGGTCCTGTGTGTGAGCCATGATATATACATACATATATATATTATATTCTATCTATATATAATACATACATATAAATGTATATATACATATGTTAATTTTATGTAATAATACATACTGTATTTTGAGGATTCAAAATGAGGCAGAATATTTAGAAATACTCTGTTAACATATCCTTGTTATTTTTATCGGTTGAAAATTAGGATTTTTAAAGCTGTTATATAAAACCATTGAAATATTCTCTACCAATTTAACAGACAATTACCCCCTTATATTTAATTTGCTCTGGCTTGCTGACAAAAAAAAAAAGGAATTTGGTCAAATAGCAGTCGTGACAAAATTGAAGCCAAACATTGTGGAACTTTATTAGGAATCAAAACACATTCATCATCTGATCATCTTTGCAGTGCAACAGCTGTGGATAGAATGTTTGAATATAAATATTTGTCGACAATATTAGTCCCATATCTACAGAGTCAGGGGATTTTGTTTTCATGAAAGACTTCAGAGGGTTCAATAATTTTAGGAGTCTAGAGTGAAACTTGATCATTTAAGCTAGCTTGGAAATGCACTAGCAGCAATGGAATTATTGTAGAAGCAATACTATTTTCCTGGGACAGCTTAAAATTGTGGCCAGTGGGCAGTAAATTAACATATATTCCTTGTATTTGTTTCAAGAGATGGATTTAAAGAATTTCAGTTGGAGAACACTTTATCTGACATTTTATGGCTGGAAAATTAGGTATTACAAAAATGAGGAGGAAGAAAAAGAATTTGGGATATTTATTTTCGGAGGGATTAAAATTATCAATAAATTTGATAATTTTGATATATTTGTATACACATGTACAGGGTTGGAAAAAATCATTATTTAAAAAAAAATTTTTTTAAATCAGATATATTTGATTTAAATCGGATTTTTTAAAAAAATTTTCTGAATACTAATTTTAATTGTTTTTGTTTTTTGCAATATGCATAGAATAGTTTATAAGTAACATCTTATCTATCTAGTATATTCTACACACTGATTACCTAAAATTAAATATGCAAATTTTAATCTAAATACATTCCATTATTTTGCAATTGGATAGTGCAAACCAAATAAGATGTAAATTTAAAGAACAAATTAAATATTCGTTTAATGCAAACTATTTAAAAAACAAATCACAATTATTTCAATATTTTTTAAGCACCGAATTATGGATTTAATTGTTTCAATAAAAACACTAGCTTTGATGCTTTATCCACACCTAATTGGTTATGAAGGCTAGAATGAACAATACCAAAAGAAGAAAACTGTCTTTCCATAAAAGCAGATAAAGCCAAGGCTGTTGTTATTTGGATTTGTTACTGGATTTAAAGTTCTGTAATACTCTTTACCTCCCATTATATTAAAAGAATTCTACCAGTCATAATCAATCATTGTACTACCCTTACTACATACTTCCTGATAACTCCTAAATTCTTGGAAAGCACATGCTTTCTATTTATTTGCTTTTTGGTATTACTGTGATGACTGATTCCTAATTCTCCTGTCTTTGGAATATAGATTTTAAAAGAAGTGAAAAAAATGATTTAAATCAATGATTTTTTTTTTCAAAAACAATCAATTTAAATCATGCCAACCCTGTACATGTATACATATGTCATAAGGTTTGTTCCTAATGAAAAAACAAAATTTGAAAATTGTTATATTATGATTGTGTCAGATAAATGATTTCTGGTATCAAACTTATGTATCTTGATAATAAATTAGTGTCTTGATCTAAAATTATCTTTGTATAAAGTATTACAATATAATTTTAATTCTTAAATATTTTGATATTTCAGTGCTTTTACTTGGGAGGCCTTGAAGAGTCTGCAACTAAAATTATTACTGAAATGTCAAAGCCTTTAAGTTGGGGCATGCCTGCTGACAAAGTATGTGAAAAATTAAAGAAAAAGGATGTCCAACTTTGTGATCTTCGCTATGGTAATTAAAGTTTAATTAATCTATAATCATGATATTCATATATAAGCAGAAGAGTTAAAAACTGCTTAGTGTAATGTTCTAAATGTCTGTACATGCTCAAAAGACATTTTTATGACTTAATTTTGTAGCTAATATTATACATAATATTTTTTAAAGGTCAGAAACACATATTGGTTGAAATGAACAAAAATGATACATTTTAGCTGCTAAAAAGTGTCATTTGTTTTCACAAATTAATTTTTTTATCTTCTATGACACTTTTGTTTTATAATTGAAGAAATATAGTTGTATGCAAATGCAAGAAAAGAAGTGTTATACTACATATAAAGAAAAAAATAAATAATTTCCATGAAACTTCATGAATATTTCTAAAAACTTCATTTTAACAATTTAGTCCCCCCCCCTTCAAATTTCTACCTTTTTGTAAATAGAGGAAATGTAGTTCAGTGTTTTGCCAATACCTTCTTAACTTTTATACTATGCATATTTTTAAAGTTTTCAGTATGGGGGTGGCCTCTTAAATGCATAAGTCACCAACACTTCTAGAAAGGGTGTTTGAGCATGTTTTTAGATTGCTAAAATCAGTGAACATTTTATGATCTTTTGTAGAGTTAGAAATTTGTGTTTTTGTTCTTTAGTGTAGTTTTCTGACCAAAAATAGTTTTCTTTGTCGCCTGTCAGGTTACTATTTTGATTGTTTACTTTGATCTTTACAATGATCTCTTATGTGGAAGTAATAAATTGTATCAATTTTTTGAATAGGTAATTTGCTTTCAATGAATTCAGTCATAGAATTTTCAGTAATCAAGAGGGCTGGTATTTAAAAACTATTAAGTATTTAGAAACCTTAATTTTGCTTTAGACAAAAGTATCTATACTGTCACTTTTTGAAATATTAAAAAAAAAATTAGAGCCAACTGTTGATATCATATACATTCATAGATCACACTGTTTTAAATTTTTTTCTAGACATGACTACCAAGGTTACTGTGTTGAAATTATTCTTTTATGTATCTTTTATTTTATTTAAAAAGCTATGACTTTTTATCATTTAAGAACTTGTTGCAGAAAAAGTCAATTATAATTTTACTTAACAAAATATCTTTCTTTTGAGTGATACATATTAAGATAATGGCATCTGATTTTGAGGCATTAAAGATAGTTTTATTTTGGAAGTTTGGTTAAATCTCTTAAAAAGACATTACACGAAGTACTTCCATTCTTTAGATATAAATTTAAAAGAATTTCTAGTCCTTATTTTGACTCTTTCAGAAAAATTCTGAATTAGGAAAGGATTCGGTTGGTAGAAAGTGATGCATTTACAATTTTCTGTGTTCTATTTCATTAGTTATTGAGTGCTTTATATGATCAGTTACTATTTCTAGTAATTATAGAAATAATTTAAAATGTAATTGTAAAGTCATAATGTTTTAAAATTGTTTTTCATCATAAAATTTTACATCTAAAGTTTTAAATTCATGAATGTTTATTTTATCAGGTGTGTTTTAGTAGTTAAGTCGATAATTATAAAAACTATAATTGTTATTTTTTCTTTCTAGAAAAAACAATTGATTTAAAGACTGTGGATCTGAAAAAGTTAAAAGTAAGGGAACTGAAGAAAATTTTATCAGACTGGGATGAAAGGTGTGAAGGATGCATTGAAAAATCAGATTTCATCAGAAGGATAGAAGAACTAAAACCATTATATGCTAGAGAAGAATTGTAGTGTTTCTTTTATTCTAGGGAAATTGACTGACATTAAAGAATTTTGTGGGATAGTAAGTTAAGTTTCTGGATTACTGTTGAGTTTGAAGTATGTTGTTGATTTTGTAAATTTTGTTGGAACCTAATTTATTAATTTCCATCATTCTGTATGTTACTCACCAAAGACCATTTTTTTAGTGTCGGTAGTTTATCCAAAAGCTTTTTGTTTGGAAGCTTTTTATCTGGTGAATTACTAAAGAGTTTTGTACTCTTTAGTCTTTGTATTGACATTGTGGCATTTGTTTTTCATTATTTAAATAAAATGATACCCGGCTTTTAATAATTTTTATTGTGTGCACTAATTTACTATAATAGTTTATGGGATTACAACCACACAGAACAGATATTTCAATATCTTGAACCAAGTTAAAAGTTAGTGTCATTACCCAAAATATTCGTAAAGTGTTTTGCAGATCCTTTTTTTTTTATATAGACTAGAAGTGCATGATGAATCATTCAATACTTTTCTCAATATTAAATTCACTTCTAATTACAATTTCATAGAAATTGTCTCTAATGAGATGTAATTAAAACTTCAAAGATATTAGGTGAAGTAATATAAAAGATCTCAAATTTACTTTGAATTTATATTTAACATCTACTAAATAAATAGGCTAAAAGTTTAAATTGCTGATCTGCATGTGATCTGGATTTCATAGCCTAGATTGAACAAGCTTAAAAGTATACTATAGTCTCCTAAGTTTCTTTAAAATAGTTATTGTATTTGAAATAGTTTTATTTCAGATATATTTAACTACTTTCAAAGGTTTCTCTTGTAAGACTTGAAGTCTTTTCATTTAATTATTCTTCAGTACCAAAACTTCATAATTAGTAATTTTGATTTTATAAAAGAAATATATTTTCATATCTGCAAGTAGTTTGCTAGCTTTTTATTTATATAGCGTAGAATCAGAGAAATATAGCAGTAATTACTTTATTAAAGTCATTTAAATATTGGAACAAAATTGTTAAATTGAAATCAGCCTATAAGAGAAATCTCTTCTTGGTAACTGTACTGCTCCGCAGCCCTTGAGTGCAAAGGGTTAACTATAAATTATGCAATTATTTTTTATAATACAGTATTTTTCTTAGGAAACTTAATTATGAGAGTATAAACTAGAACAATGCTGTCAATTTGATGGTTTTGGATATGGTATTGAGACTCTCAGACTTCTGAAATTTTATATGCAAATACATTTACCAAAATATATTCACTTGCAGATTTGGGGTAAAAATGTGTTATAAACATATTAAGATTGAAATCTGTCATTTTAGCAGTGGTATGGGAAAACTAACAAATTAGTTATAAAACTGGAAAAAAAATTGTAATGTAGTAAAAGATTTTAGGAAGAGACAAAATACTTGTATATACATATCTTTTCAATAATATGATACAACTTAAGCTGTATCAGAACAAGAATCAGTGTCATGTGTCCAACTATCCTTTATTCTTTTTTTGCATTAGAAGTACAGTGAGTAGGTAGAGCATAGTAGCATGTACCAAGGAAAGAAAATTATTTAAATGAGTTTTTTGTATAAACTATTTCTAATTAATAAATTAGTGTTTGAATTTGGAACTTCAATTTAGCCATATTACAAGAAGAATGTATTAGTTATGAGCAATTTTTATCAAACTGTTGACATATAGACAGGAGATGAAATTTTAGTATAATGAAATGCCAGTTTCACAAAATCATATTGTAGACCTAGATCAAATGGCAAGAGTCTACAAAGTATAAAAGGAGGTATCATAGGTAGTCAATGTGTACTTTATACATGCTAGTATGTGTAAAGTAGTAATAAAACAGTGAAAAAGGCAATTTAAGCAGAATGTAATGTATGAGTATGAAAATCTTATTTAGACGTTTATCCATGGTTTTGGTTTAGTTTGGAGAGCTATGGTCTACAGTTTTGCTGCATGAGGGCTGATGAGACAGGGACTTATTTCTTAAAGCAGATTTCCAGTGGCTATGAACATCCATTCCAACAGTTGAGATTCATACCCACAAATCCTGGTACTAAAGAGCAGCACCTTACCCATTTGGCCATTGTTCGGCATTTATCAAGGGATAACAAAATGCTAAATATATTAGCAATTCTAGAAAAATTATTATATACTGCATTTTTAAATATGCAGTTTAATTTTTGTTTACACTATGTAATTTTTTAAATGTTATAACTTACTAAGTATATTTTATGTATCAGTAGTTTCTGTTTACTCCTATTTGAAGTTTTATGGGATAATTAAAATATCAATATTAAATATAATATATCCAAGTATGTAATACTATACAATCTTTTGGTCTGAAGCAGTTCAAAATTTAACAATTTTTAAGTACATTAAATATTTCATATTGGTTTTATTTGTTCTTGCAGAGTGACAGTATTCAGTTTTTTTCTGTTAATAAATTCCTGTCTTTCTAGTGTTGGAAAATATTTTTTTTTAAATTTAAAATTCAATTACAAATTTTTGACCTTGGTGTTTTATATAACAAATGCTATACAAAATCTTATTCTAAGCACTCATTGAATTGTCTCTGATGTGTTGCATATTTTCAAAATACAAAGATTGGTGCCACTTCCACAGGGAACTTTAAAACATGTTTTGATTGATTGCTACTATTCTGAAATACTGATTTTAAACCAAATTTTAATTGAATTTTATTATATTAGGATTAAATTCATTCAGTATAATTCTAGAGACAGAATTGTATCAATGAAAATAATTATTTAATATAAAAACCTGAAGGTGAAAGTAAAAGATTTTTATACATAATATATGCATGGATCACTGTAAGTAAATGTCAAACTCATGTGCCCCCCTACCCATTAGCAATTGGTTAGTGAAACCCTAAATTGACCTCTGTCCAGGGCCGAACGATGGCCGATTGGTTAGGGTGCTGGCCTTCGGTACCGGAGTTCGTGGGTTCGAATCCCACAGTGGCATGGATGTTCGTAGCCGTTCGGAATCGGCTTTAAGCTGTAGGTCCCGGTCTCATTAGCCCTCATGTTGCAAAAAGTAGACCGTAGCACACCGAAACTGAAACCAGGGGTTCATAATTGTCATGATTGAAGCCTGTTAACCAGTTTATTTTTAAAATGTTAGTAATTTTGGATATTTCCTTTTCAAGGATCACAATTTATAAAATGTTTTTCTTCATAATCGGGGCCTGTTAACCAGTTTACTTTAAAAATATTTATAGTTTTGAATATTTCATTTTCAATGATTACAATTTACAAAATGCTTTCCTTCATATTTGCAGCAAATATATCTTGAAATATGTTGAAAATACTCTTGGATAATCAGGGTTTATTTCACTTTAATTAATAATTGTATTCTCGAAGACCAGTAACATATGCATATATAATTAGGTTTGAATATTTTGGTTCACGAAGAAGTAGCCTTTTACCAAAACCACTAAACTTTACTAAAATCGAAGAGCATGTAAACTTGGACTTATATTGAAAGAGCATTGGATTCAGTTGTCTATTCTTTTTCTCCCGATGAAGAAAGCATAGATTTCTCGTGTCATTGAAAAAATTTTTCAACCGATTAAAACTTATCATACGTCACCTTAAAGCAAAGTAAATCTGTTGAAATTCGTTACTAAATGAAAAATCTAAGCATTTTTCACCAGGAAAAGGAGTTGTAAACTGATTTTGTTACTTTTTCATTATCTACAAGTTGACGTGGCGATAAGTCCTTTAGTCGGTTCATTTTCCCCCAAGTGCAGGAAGAGAGCTGTAATTTCGACCTAGATTATGTCTGGGGCAATATTTATTTTGGCTTATTTAAGCCTTAAATTATATATATATATATACATATCTATGTATATATATACATATCTATGTATATATATACACATATACATATATATATATACATATACATACATATACATATATATATATACATATATATATATACACATATATATATATATACATATATATATATACACATATATATATATATACATATATATATATACATATATATATATATATATATATATATATATATATACATATATATATATATATATATATACATATATATATATATACATATATATATATATATATATATATACATATATATATATATATATATATATATATATATATACATATATATATATATATATATACATATATATACATATATGCATATATATATATATATACATATATATATACATACATATATATATATATACATATATATATATATATACATATATATATACATATATATATACATATATATATACATATATATATATACATATATATATACATATATATATATACATATATATATATACATATATATACATATATATATATACATATATATACATATATATATATACATATATATATACATATATATATACATATATATATACATATATATATATATATACATATATATACATATATATATATACATATATATACATATATACATATATATACACACACACACACACACATATATATATATATATATATATATATATATATATATTAATTACACACTAGTCTGAATATCTTTGGAGCTTTTAACTGTTCGAGTAGAAAAATTGTTTTTTGACATGAATGCTTTTCATTTCCAAACATTTAAAGGGTAATTGCTACTCAAACTAATAGAGTATTAATTTTCCCTCTGTATAGCTGTACCATTTCTTCATAGGTAAGTCCCGATCTCATCAGTTCTCGTGTAGCAAAAAGTAGGCCGCAAAACTCCTCCAAACTAATCAACCATTTCGTCTTAGCGTATTTCACATCTATTTACTAACCAGGCCTGTCATATATTAATAGAGGGAGTGGTGTGGATTAGATGAACTGATATTGAAGTTTAAAAACCTGGAAAAGAGGATTAATGCAACAAATAGTTCAAATTTGTAACAAAGGATTTTTACACAACAGGTTTTAGAAGCACAACTTGGTTGATTTGGAACTCTACGGTATACTGATCGTCTACAAGAGAGCTAATGAGACCGGGATCTACTGTTTAAAGTTATTCCGAACGGCTACAAACATCCATATCAGTATTGAGATTCGAGCCTACGAATTCCGGTACTGAAGATAACGTATTTCACCTAAGCATTCGACCATTGTTTGGCACTGTCTAATGAGATTGGGACGTACTGTTAAAGCTGATTCTGAACAACTAAAATCATCTATGCCAGCAGTGGAATTCGAACCCAAAACTCCAGTACTGAAAAGCATTCGGCTATCGTTCCGCCCGTTTCGTTTGGTTTGGTATGGAGCGTTACGGTCTGCTGTTCTGCTATACGAGAACTAATGAAACTGTTCTGTTTAAAGCTAATTCGGGATGGCTACAAACATCTCTAAATTGCTGTTTAAATATAGCAGTAATAAATTTCAGTCTCATTCCTTTTAGTATGTTGCTATTTCTAATCATGTCCATTCTGTTTTTAAAGGTAAGGGTAACATTTACAATTTGCCAATCCCTGAGCTACACCTTAAGATCGGAAATACGGTACGGTAGTATGAGACCCAATGCCACCATATAACGAGAATAAATACAAGAAGAAATAAGCCTCATCGAATAGAAGTAATTTGCAAAAACCGTTGCAGGCTTTAGAAACGATGCAGATGTCTGAATAATCTAAATCATTTCCAATAAGTTTAATTTGGTTGGTTATTTTGGAGTACTGCAGTCAACATTTCGCTGTACGAGGACTCATTAGTAGACCGGGACTTCAAGCTTAACCCTTTCGTGGGCCATTTATTTCTCACCCCACGTTTCCAAATTTCCAAACAGAGCTGCTAATTTTATTCAATCGAGCGAACAATTGATGACATCGCAAATCCGAAGCGGGAATCAGTCTTCCCGTCGTTTCAATAACAAGACCAATATATTATAATGGGTTTTGCGCTTCCCACAGGTGTATTTTGTAAGACCGTGTAGGTGGGAAGTAATCGTCCCACGGTCCACGAAAGGGTTAAAGTCGATTCAAGACAACTAGAAACATCCTTGCCAGTACAGGAATTTGAACCTATGAATTCCGCTACTGGTATAGCTGTATATCTTTTCTCTAATTTGGAACGATGGCCGATTGGTTAGGGTGCTCGCCTTCGGTACCGGAGTTCGTGGGTTCGAATCCCACTATGGCATGGATGTTCGTAGCCGTTCGGAATCGGCTTTAAGCTGTAGGTCCCGGTCTCATTAGCCCTCGTGTTGCAAAAAGTAGATCGTAGCACTCCAAACCAAAACCAAATCTTTTCTCTAATTTAGATCCTATACCAAAGGTGCCAATGCTTCCGATATACTCGGAAGCTTTTCGATATTCTGATCGGAAAACTAATTCTTCCGATTTTCCGCGATATAGTCTAAAATCCCTAAAAATTCCCGTTCTCGAATTGTACTTCCTTCTGTCGATAATTCTGTATTCCAGCGAGAAGTAAAATGCGAATATTCAATAAATAAATAAATAAATAAATAAATAATAAATAATAAAAATAACTGATTTTAGATAATCTGACGAATAAAACAGAACAATTATTTTGAAATGCAGTAAAAGTTTTAAATATTTAGAAAATGAGTTTGACAAACAATTTTCGAAAATAGCAAAATCTTCTAGAACAACATTTGGAAATGCTAAAATCTAATGTTTGTTTTATATATTGGACAAACAGCATTACAATTTTTCACCTATTTAGTTATGTTTCATATATACACAAAAAAATGTTATTTCAATAAGCAACAGATTTTTTTTTACTTTTAAAGCATTTGTGAATACTAAATTAATATGTATTTCATAGATTAAATAAACCTTGCCATTTTTCCCTTTTTAAAATTTATATTTTTATCTATATACTAAAAAATGTTACTGCAATAAACTACAGCTTTCTCTCTTTTAGAAGTTGGCACCTATGCTATACATAATGTTTTAGTTGAAATGTATATTTGAAACTAGACATTAATCCTTCAAGACAGCGTTGGCCAATTGGTGGTTCCCAAATAATAATTTTATTCTGCCAAAGAAATTATTTTTTAAAAACAAAATTTTTAAATAAGGATATTTTTGTCAAATGCGCAAATTTTCACCTCATTTAAATGTACTGTGGTTATTCATATACGCGGAAACACGAGTAATGGTAAAAACAAACAAAAAAAGAATTTACCTATTTATTTCGTAAGAAAAAACGTTTACGATGACAAAAGTGCCCTAAATTATATGAACAATTTACATTTTATGATCTTATTATTTTGGGTTTAAATTATTTCTATATTTGGAAGTACGGAAGTTTTGGAAGATGTTTAGATCTGGTATCGTCCTGACATCGGCGATTCCGAATTTCGGACCATTTGAAATTTTTTTCTTAAGTAAAATAAAGTAATATTAACATCCCTCCCTCTTACATTTTACTAACTCGTGTACATGTTACGACCAAAATTCGTTTGTAGCATTCAGATATGTGTTAACTCTGCAATCATAAGAAGGGGAATGGAGATGTGAAATGGTCATTTTGGGTTGGGTTTGGTTGACCTACACCTACTGTTAAAGCCGATTCCAAACGGCAACGAACATCCATGCCAGTTGAGGGATTCGAACCTGCGAACTCCGGTACCGAAGAGCAGCATTCTACTATTCGGCCATCGTTCGGCCCCTTCTGTTTTTATAACTGATTTGGGAGCGGAAACTTGACATTAGAAACGAATAAAGTATAAAAAGCTCCCCTGTAGAAACCGTTAAAAGAATGCAAGGGCTGCCAATCCAGTTTTGGTTTGGTTTGGAGCGTTAGGGTCTACTTTTTTGCAACACGAGGGCTGATGAGACCAGAACCTACTGCTTAAACCCGATTTCGAATAGCTACGAACGTCCATGCCACAGCGGGATTCGAACTCACGAACTCTAGTGCCAAAGATCAGCGTCTTAATCATTCGGCCAATCTGGTTTTAAAAATTGCAAATAATGATGGTATAAATTTATATAATTAATAAGTATTACGCGTAGATAAAGATAAATAATAGGAATATTCGATTTTAAATTACAAGGTATAACATTTATGATGGATCTAAAAACAATGAAAGCCCTGATTTGGGGCCATTTTGAATTATGAACGTCTGGGTTTGGGGCACTCTACTGCATATCAATTCAAAATATAGACACTCCTTTGAAGACTGTACATTTGAAAACACAATGTGTCTGAAAAAGCGTACATTCATCATCTATCAAGCCTCCTTATTCATACTGAAAACATTTGTTGGGAATGGATAATATGGAGATATTCAAAAGTTGCCGTGCATATGAATTTTCGTGGTGTATTTTGGGTTATTCGGATACCAGGTTTGAATTTTGCTGCCTGCTTGCAAAACTGGGGAGGGCGCACTCGAAGTTTAAAATCTGTGTAATGATCTCACGCTGTTCGGCAGAAAAATCCTTTTACCGGAGTCACCTGCTGTTTGATATACACTTGCTAGAGGAACACCTGCTGCGGTTTTAATAGATATTGGCTATGTATGAGCATAGTGACGTCACAGCGCGGTAACTACAAATCACATTTGCTCTCAAGAATAATATAGACTCGGTCGAACTAATGTTTAACGGCAGTTAAACTCTTTATCAAAATTTAACGTGGAACATAATAAAATATTAGCTTAAATAATGTGTACGCAATATCATATACTTCGAATGATGGCCGAGTGGTTAGGGTGCTGGCCTTCGGAACCGGAGTACGTGGGTTCGAATCCCACTATGGCATGGATGTTCGTAGCCGTTCGGAATCGGCTTTAAGCAGTAGGTCCCGGTCTCATTAGCCCTCGTGTTGCAAAAAGTAGACCGTAGCACTCCAAAATCAAATCAAATATCATATACTTCAAATATAAAATTTACAAAGAATTTTTAAACAGCCATAAATGATATTTATAAAATTAATAATTTAAAAACAAAGCCAAAACACTCGGGGATGGGCGTCTCGTATAGCTCAAGAGAGTCAAAATTTTATCCTTTTTCTGGGAACTATTTTAGCATTAACGTGCAGCAGTAGCTGTTCTACTTTTTAAGTTTTAAGCGTGGTTAAAACGAAGTGTTAAAAGAACTCGGTTGTCGACTGACTTTTAAGACGTTAAAGGGAAATAATGACCTTTGCTGCGTCTAGCCCCAGCTAAATAAATTTAGGTTAGTTTTCTTTTTCATTTTCAGGTAATTTTAGATGTCTCTGACAAGACAGATCTGGGATCGACGTCAACGTCCGTCGCTGATTCTGCGATGTAACATGTATGCATGTAAAGGGCAGAGGGTACCAGATCTGAAGGGGTGGCATGATTACCTTACCTTAGCAATTATGCAAATTAAAAATGGTGCAGCTAAATATACCGATTTTGATAATTCAAAGTCAAAATTACAGAACAAAAATACAGAAAGAAGAGATTCTAAGTATCATGATGAAGTATACTTTTTGTTTAGACTTAAGAGAATAAAACTTTTAAACAAGTGTATTTTCATTAAATTGTATTACAAGAATAATAAAGTCATGCTATTCATACTATTATTGTAAAAAATAACTCTTACTTTGTACATTGAGCTGGCCTATAAACAAAAAGTTATTTTACTTTTTTATTTATAAAAAAATGCTTGCAAAATAATTAACATTTTAATGCTTCTTTATTAACTAATTTACTAACAATGGCTTTCTTAATAAATTTCATTTTATATTTTGGGGGACATGGAAATGAAATTTTTAACTCCGGACAGGGTACCAGTGACTGGCGATGTTTTTCAAGTGGGTGATTTTTCAATTTTTTTTTCACAAGAATTTTGCTGGAGGATTCAATGCGAGCAGTTAAATTACATGAAAGACGTTCGCTAAGTTGAACACATCCATATTCTTTTTCCAACAAGTGTTGTTATTTAGCTTTTGGCACACTGATATTAATTATTGGGTCAGATTTCACAATACAAACATTTCAATACACTTCCCAATATTAGGTTCTTTCAATTTGGTCTTGGAAATAGCCGACTATCGTACTCAGCTGCTTGCGATTGCCAGGTTGATAAACGAAATGGAAAAGCCGAAAGTGTATTCCATTTCTCGTGTTTTCATGACTTCACGTCGTCAATTACAATGAGATCTGTCTCCTTCAATTCAAACTATGCATATTGCTTTTCATTTGTTGTTTGGCTAGTCTCGCAGAATACAACCACCGATAGCCGGTTACCGACTGCTTTTTCAACAAATCGGAAACACCCACTTTAATTCGTTGGCATGAATGTTCACTATTATTTCCCAGTGGGTCATTAAATGACCCACGGATCATAGGTTGTCGACCATTACGCTATACCTTACTACGCCACTGGTAAAAGACATAATGAATTTCGGACACACTGCATAATTCGACTCCCAACAACAAATATTGATATGAATATAAAAATAAAATCACTGAACACATTTTACACCAATAAAGTTTCCATTGAGATTTTACATACATTTTTTTTATCTTTAAAAAGAAATTATTTTGTTTCTTCTTTGTGTGATTTAAAGTTATTATCAACAAACATTTTAATTTTTAACCTTTTTTGGTTCCCGGACTGTATGTAGAAGATAAAGTAGCACTCGGACCAAGTAGTTGGACCGCGTTATGTAATCGGACGGAAGACGTTATAAGAAGTTTTCTAAATTATTGATTTAGAATTATAAAATTATGTACACATGAACATTGGCCGAACGATGGCCGAATGGTTAGGGTGCTGGCCTTCGGAACCGGAGTTCGTGGGTTCGAATCCCACTGTAGCATGGATGTTCGTAGCCGTTCGGAATCGGCTTTAAGCAGTAGCTCCCGGTCTCATTAGCCCTCGTGTTGCAAAAAGTAGACCGTAGCGCTCCAAACCTAACCTAACCTAACCTAACACATAAACATTGAAGTATAACTAAACTAATCACATTTAAAAATATTTAAATTTTTTTAAATGAATGTTTTGAGATAATTTGTTAATATTAAAAATGTTTCTTTTCAATTAGTTCGAAACATTTTTTCTTAAATTTTACTTTATTATTACTTAAAAAATATGCTTTGAACCTTTTTAGACTCATTTTGTTGATAGATTAAATAATTAATTCATTAGAAATATTTTTTATGACTGTAAGTTGGAAAATTCAGACTTTTCTAAATCTAATCTGAATCTTAATAGTCTAAATAAATTTGAAATTTAAAAGTACATACATATTTATTTTAATTTACGGTGTAAATTTTCAATTTGAATGAATGCATGAAAAATTAAATCCCAAGAAATATTTAAAAAAATTTATAAGAATTAATTTTTTAAAAATATTACCTAACTTGGAGAAACGAAATAGTGTTATTAATTTAATTATTATAAAATTTATATGTGTGCAACGTTTTATATCTCTAAATTAACAATTTATAAAAAAATGTTTTGTAATGTCTATCATCAAAGTATTTTTGGAAATTATAAACTTTGAATTATGTTAACTCTGTAACACTAGGCATTGAAGCAGAACTAAATAAATCACATTTAAAATATTTTAAAAATAGGTAATTTTTGAAAAATGTTGCTAAATTTTAAAATTTGAATTATTAAAGTTAACTTAATTATTCATTTTAAAATTTTTTTTCTAGAGCATTAATTTTTAAAATTTTCTATTTATTCTTTATTATTACTTTATCATAATACCTCCTGAATAGTTTAGGGTATCATTTTGTTGATAGATTGAAGAGTTAAGTTTAAGGAAATATTTTTACGTCTGTACTTTGAATTTTTAGGAAAAGTTAGGACTTTTCTAAATTTAAAATGAGTTTTAATAATTTAAATGACTTCAAAATTTAAAGCGTTCATAGGTTTGTTTTAATATAAATTAGGAGTGTTTGGTAAACATCTTGTAAGAATCTATGAAAAGTTAAGTGGCAAAGAACATTTTAAAAAGTAAGAAAAATCATTAAAACAGAATTTTTAAAAATGTTACCCAATTTTAAGAAAAAAAATTAGATATGATCCGATTTACTGTATACCATTACCAACTGAATACAATAGTAGAGACTATTGGCGAAGCGGAGGGGTTATGTGGGAGTTATTTTTCCCCATTACAATTGCTGTATGCATATATTATGTATGTAATGGTTATTGTTTTGATGTTGAGATATGAGTTGAAGGGAGAGAAATCCCCCTTCCCAATGTAAAAATGTTTCACTACGTCCCTGGCGTAGACCAATATTTTTCAAAATTTAAAATCCTGACACATTAAAGAGGTAAAATAATGTTTTCAAAAATAAATTACCACAAATTTTAGGAAAAATTTAAGGCGATATGTGAAGTACTAATATACTCTATATTGTACGAAAAAACGCTGAAATATTATTAAAGATTAATTGGTTTCATAATATGTGTTTCCAATCAAAAACTAATTAAATTAAGTTAGAATTATCTGTTAAAATCCTAGCACATATTTTAATGAATATGAATACCTAATTTTCAACCATCCGCAGTGAATAAATGATTAATTTCTAATTTTTAATAGACAAAGGATCATAATTCGGTTTACCGTCAAACTCGTCATAGTGCCCAGATGTTATTTTAGTAATGGGCATTTGACTGCACACACACATACACACATATGTATACATCCGTATTATATGCTTCTTTGATAATGTTATCCAATCTGACAGAACTGTTCATGGGTTAATATTTTTAAAAATATTGTAAGTCCAAAATTTTCGGTGATATATAAAATAAAAAAATTGAACGAATTTCTTTTAATATAACGACTCTCTAAAAGAAACAGAAATAGAAAATAAGGTGTAGTACTTTTTTTTGTATTCTATTTTTCATTTCTGTGAACATTCGGTTAATTTTTGTTTATTTATTAGCAGTTTTAATCCAAATGAATATTTTTACTTGTAAAAGCTACTTAATGATATTAATATACTTTTCTTCATATATTAAGATTATGAGGTGCAACATCATGACCAGCATTATTTTGTGAAAAATGTTATGTACAACAAATGTTCTTTACGAATGTATTTAGGAATACTATGAATGTACTTGCGTACTTTGTGAAAAATTTTATGCACTGTACTAAATTTAGATAAACGTATACATGTATGAATTACATATTTTCGCATTTATCATACTTTTCTGAAATTCTCAGCTAATGTTTAAAAATTGTCACACCAGTATAACGCACCTGTTGAAGACAATAAACCTTTTTCAGTGATTATGTAACATGCTTATTTAATCAGTGTAAATTTATAATCAGTTTGTTCTAAAAGTTTATAGATAATTTTTCCATAATTCGGAAAACTTCGACACTTTATGGATAATTTGAAGACTCATAAACTACAAAATTACTTTACAAAAGTCTTTGTGAAACATTTTATGCACTGTACTAAATTTAGATAAACGTATAGATGTATGAATTACATATTTTCGCATTTATCATACTTTTCTGAAATTAACAGCTAATGTTTAATAGTTGTCACACCAGTATAACGCACCTGTTGAAGACAATAAACCTCTTTCAGTGATTATGTAACATGCTTATTTAATCAGTGTAAATTTATAATCAATTTGTTCTAAAATTTTATAGATCATTTTTCCATATTCGGAAAACTTCAACACTTTATCGATAATTTGAAAACTCAAACTACAAAATTACTTATCTTTATTTCAGATTCTCTGCATAGATCAGTACTTTGTGAAATAAACAACAATTTACACAGGCTGAACATTAATAGTCAAAACACTTGTGCAGTATGTACTTATTATATAACAAGTTAATATAACAAGTCAATCTCCTATACAAGTCCTTTTCAGGTATACTATTTCTGTAGAGGCTGATTTAACGATCTTATATTAAAAGACATGGCAATAATAGCACTTTAATTAAAGCTAAAGTAATAATGCAACATTAGAAACTGTATAGAAATCAATTATCAGACTAGAAAGGTAAAACAGCCATGTGACAAACAAGAGTGTGCGAATATTTGGACGTATCTTGCGACTGATTGAAAGCTGCACTTGAAACTTTAGTAGCGACTGCGAATGTGGATATAAATATTGTAGTGCTGTGTCATTTCAGGAACTTACAATAATGGCTATGAATATTATACCCGTTATAGCTAATTATCCATTAAACCCAGCATGTGTGGCATGTGCTGATCTTTCATCTGTCTTATTCATTATCTTCTAATCAATAATTTCTTAAAATGTTACTTAAAAACTCGTAAAACAGTTCAGTAAATTGCTTCCCTATGCTGTAGCTTTAAAATGCATACAATATTATAAATACAGAATATTAGACGGGATTTTGGCTTACTTATTCCGCTTAAAATCTACATTCGAAAAAGAACGAAAACCATTATAGTTATTAGTTTGTAAGAATATATGTATAGATATATATATTCTACTTTAGAAGCTTAAAGCTTACTGTTAGCAAATGCAAGTTTTAAAAGTTCCTAAGCATTTAGTACTGATGAAATTTTACACTGAAATTAAGTATAGCTCAAAACTTAATTATGGCCATTTATAATTTTAAATAAATGCGTATATTTAATTCATTATGAATTCGATTGTCCTCGATATTTATAAAAATGTTTAACATTATCTTTAATTTTTTCCTGTGCCAGAAGTAACGGTTTCATTTAAACTGCTGTCTGGGAAAAGGTAGTTATTTTCATTTTGACAGCTGAAATAATTTTCTTTTCAGAGAAGAGAATCTCTGTGTAATTTAGATACTGTTATTCTTGCAGAGATTTACAACATTATACATAATCCGTAAGGCCGGATAGATAGCATTTATATTCGTTATAAAATATACGTTTTCTTTTTTTGTTTTAAAACTTAAAACTTATATGATTTATCACATATTTAAGACCATTATTTTTGTTTTGAGTTTACAGATATAACTAGTTTCATTTTTCATTTCACACATATATAAAATGTTTTTATATATATGTAAAAGATTTGAAAGAACCAACTTAATGGCATATCTTTGGGATAGATATTTATACACTTACAAAACACAGCAAACAGTTATTATTGCTCTTAATCCAAAGAACTATTTACCAGTCACATACTTGAATTACTACTCAGCGTAGGGGAAAATCTTCGTTTCCCATTCAGAACTCGGATTTTTTTCCTTGAAAATCCGGATAAAGAGAAAAATGCAAATGGACTGATTGTAAGTTGGATGTAAGTCAGCCACGTGGCACTGATTTCAGCCCACTGTGGGACACCTACTCGTGGTTTTGATTTGTCAAAAGCCAAACAGAAACATATGACAACGTAAGGTAACCACATTACTGAAAATATTATGTGGATCGCAAAGCACAGTTTAGTTAACTTCTCATTATCTTTTTGCTTCTTACTTCGCCACAAGGCTACATCATAATTTGTAGGTATGGTGTGACTTTGAAACATGCTCCTACTTACCACAGCAATTGGAGTGTCAGATAGCGAGTGTGCTAGCCATCTATTTCTAACTGGAACACCTGCATGTGGATCGTAAAATCCCCAGTTTTCACTGACTGCTGGTTCATATATAACTGGACGCATTCTTCTGCGGCCCCGTAAGAAAAGAAACAATCTGGCATAAATAAGATTGGTAAGCATGAATGCTACTGCTAAGCTTATAAGTAAACCTAAAATATCAGAATTACTCGTCGAGTAATGATCAGGGAATGTGCATTTTGCTTCAATAAGATATTGTTGTGAACGTGAACTGTACACTGTTGGGAATGAAAAAATAAATGCTAAACCCCAAACCATAAGAAGCATGGCAGCGCCGACAGATCCGCGGCACTTTCGCCGGTACAGTGCTCGGTGTTTGTTGTCAACATAGCGATCAATGGCCATTCCTAAGATACTGAGGTTATTCCCCAGTAGGCAAAATACGTTTGTGAATGCCATGAGTTGACACAACTCTCTCGCGTATTTGGACTGTAAAGGATGCACCACAGTGATGAAGATGATAGGAAAACACAGGCACACGCGAATCAAGTCGAGACTCACGAATCCAAACATGAGCATGTACGGTGATCGACGGATCCTCAAGTACCTGCTGAAAGCGTAGATGACCAGTGTATTCCCGGCGCTGCCCACAGCTATGATCAACCCTAGAGATATGAACTGGAAGAGCACTAATGCTCCCGAAGATGGAGAAGGAGTTTCGGAAGTGGCATTACGTAGAATAAAACTAGGATCGGTTCGCATTTTGCTGGATTCATCCGAAGCGAGCGGTTGGGGGACGGAGCGGCTAGTGATGCGGAGAGACGATCCGCGGATGAATGTAGCGAGGAGCGCCACCTGGGAGCTCGTTTTAGGGATATAATGCAGTAGTAAGAGCCACCCTCGTTTTCTCAATGAAAGGGTTTTTTTTTTTAATTCGTCCGACTATTACATCAGGCCTCTCGTCGTTAATCTATTCTCTTTAGAGTCCTTGATTACCTTTTAATGAATAATGGAAAGAGATTTTGGGTGACAATTTTTAAGCTTTGAAGTACTTCGAAGTTTAACGAGCATTATAAACACTGATTTTATTATTTAGGATACTCGGGAACAGGAGCTATAATGTTATTTCGGGGAATCTCTTATAGTGCATAAAAATATTTCGATAGAAACTAGTTTTAAATATCATAAATTCTTAGTTTATTTATGCGCATTCTTTCTTGAAAAGGGTTTACACCCTTTTTTAGACGCGCCATAGTAATAAAAAGCCTTTTTAATGTTGCATAAAAATTTACATAACAATATATAATAGTACATAACTATTTAGACGCTTCGTAATACTAAAAGGCCTTTTTAACACTGTATTAAAATTTACTCAAATTTACATTATGATAGAACAAATGCATGCATAATAACACACTAACAGTAATGTCTGTGTGGTCTCAAGAGCTATTATTTTAAAGAACTTGAATTTTGAATGAAAATTATTTATCACATTTTAAAAAATACTCTTTTGCTAAAATTTTGAAAATTCCTAACTATTTTAAGGGTTAATTAATCTGTTAATTATGATACTGAGTTGTAGAAAAGCGATGTTTTTAAAGAGTTGTACAGGATTAGAGTTGTAGTAATTAGGCGTTATTTTATGAATGCAGGAGGAAAACAAAATTTTCAGCAGCACTTGTTATACAAAATTAATAAAGTCAATATTTGTGAGACACCTACGGTGAAATATTCCTAAAAAATTGTTATCTGGATTAAATGTATAATCCAAGTGTTTATGTGTGTGTATGCCTGTGGAGTTATAAAGTTGATAAGTTGATATTTTTCTTAATTTTATGAAGAATATATATATACACACGCAACACACACACATATCATTATAATATGAAGCCAAAATTCAAAACAATAAAAACCAGACAATTATGTTTTCAGAAAAAAATTATGGTCACAGTATTAAGACTATGGATGAATGTAAAACTAGTTTTATTTTGCACCAGTCTTCCTTTTCCACTTGTTCTAAAACAAAATCATTAAATAAAAGAAATAAAAAGTATGTAATAAAAAATAAAGAAGAGGAAAGACATAAGATGAAAAATAAATCTAAACATAAATGCCAATACCGAATGCAGGCAGCAAGTATCATAGGATAAAATAAACGACAAATAAAAAAAATAGTATAAGGTGGAATAAGAAAAAAACACCCCCACACATATCTATGTAATATATCCAAATTATTTCACTTTAACATCTCTTTAAAAACCTTCTCTCTACCATTTTAATTCCTTCCAATCTATTTTCTCAGCCACAAAATATCGTAATTAAAGGAGTGTCTTCGACTTAAAATTCTTCCAACCCATTTCCCAAAGCATTCTATGCAATATATGCAAATTTTCTGCCCACTCACCACATTTCCCAGCTGTCACCGGCAAATGGCTCAGTTTGCCCCCTGATCCAACAGTTAAATTTGTTGACTAAGTTTCTGTTTCTCTGGGAAATATTTTGACTTTGTCTCGCTATGGGGTCCAACTCTGTTCCAGCACGTGCTTTCGAGTACAGTCTCTCGCCTTCCGTTGACTAGTGAAGATGCATTTTTTTAGCAGTTTTTAAATAAAGTTTTTCAATTAGACTTGGACTCGTGTGCCGTTCTCCTCACTGTGGCTTGACTGCATCTTACTTTTATACTGCTAGCTGATTCGGTTTCTCCTTGACCAGTAGCCCGGGCAAATAAAAAGTATAGGGACTACATTATTTTATTGTGGCCAGAGGATATAACGTCCACTGGATTACATATACATGTTCATTACATCTTATTTTAAAAGTCTGATAGAAATTCTTTCCAATCTGTGCTGTTATTAACTTGGATCTGTAAAATAAGGTACTTTGGGATACATTTATCCCTAAATTACATGTTTTTAGTAGGAATTCTGACATAAACACATAAATAATGACATAAATAATGTTTCAAATATCCATGGCATCAGTGGAATTTGAACCCATGGACTCTGGTTTCGAAAGGTAGCAACCTATCTGTTCAACATTAAAGGGTTTCATAGTGTTTCGGCTACGAACATCCATGCCACTGTGGGATTCGTGGGTTCGAATCCTTCAGTGGCATGGATGTTCGTAGCCGTTCGGAATCGGCTTTAAGCTGTAGGTCCCGGTCTCCTTAGCCCTCGTGTTGCAAAAAGTAGACTGTAGCACTCCAAACCAAACCAAACCAAACCATAGTGTTTAGAGTAGTATGGTTTACATTTTATTATTGTGCCGCGGTAGCTCAGTCGGCAAAGGCAATGACCTCGTTACCTGCGGGTTCGGGGCTCGAGCCGGCAAAGATCTAACGTGTTCATTAATGGTAGCCTGGGGCAAGTCAAATAGGTTCGTGCTTGCAATATCCTCCATGTTCCTAAAGTGACACCTCTGAAGGCGGCAGGTCAAGCCAAGGGGGGTGTTCTGCTTGATGCCTGCTTCTAAATTACGAGGACCCACTTTGTTTGTGTTATCATAGGGAGTAATGCTGACCAACTGATATGGTCAAGAAATTCGGAGCGTTGTATGGGCGAATGTTTAACAGACAAGTGTTCTCGCGTTATTAAAAAAAATAATAAATAAACTGTTTATTACGCGAGGGTTGATGTGAACGGAAACTTTCTTCTGATAGGCTTTTCCAAAAAGTTACAAATATCACTGCTATCCGTGGAATTTGAACCTATATACTCTGGTTTCAAAAGGCAGCGCCCTACCTGTTTATTATTTGAGTGTTTTAATAATCTAGCATGCACTAATGTAGGAATTTTTCTGACAAATTTTCATGATTTTTTTTGTAACTTATGCCATTTTAATTTAATATTTTATGTCCCATTTTATGCAAGTTTATTATTGCTCATTATCATTATCTTTCTCGCAGGCAATTTTTAAAGTACAATTATTTTGATTTATAAAAGGTACTACAGTTTTTAACACACTACAATGGACTTATTTCTGTAACAGAAGTAAAATGCAACTAGCGAGCAATTTAGGTGATTATAATCTAAAAAATACCCTTCTAAATCGAAGTTTCTGAATTCTGTAAATGCCTATATATTAATATAAATATTGATAAGATCTAGGCATGTAAAATAATACTCTTTTGAGTAAAAATAATGAGGGGGTAAATGGGTGATAAGTTTATTAAAGTATTGAAATAATGAATTTTTGAACCGAATTTCAAATCCCAATGCTAGCATTGATGGTCGTAGCCATTTAGAAGATGCCTTAAGAAGATGTTTTTTCATATTGAATCTCAAGTAACAAAAACAAAATAAATAAACTTTAGTACTTCAAACCATATCAGACTCAAACCCTTGAACAGATAGGATGATGCCTTTCGGAACCGAAAGTTTTATTAGCGTTCTTGAAGCAAAAAAGCCAACCACAGCGCTCTAAACCAAGCTAAAATATTGATTCATTGTATTGTGTTTAAAATACAAAATACAAATGTATATTTTGAAATTGCATCAAGCATAAGCTATGGCAACTGTGATATTTATTTGAGTAATTTATAATGCTTTTGAAATAAAATTTTAAAGATTACTTATATTTTAAACTCCTATTTCAGTTATTTTAAATGTTTTTTATAACTACTAATTAGTTGAGTTTAGAGCCTTGCGGGCAATTTTTTTTTGCAACACGGAGGCCGACTGGAACCTACTTACTGCAAATTGAAAATCGTTTGAAAATCTACTGCTTTTCACACGTGTATTGCAATAGAGTTTAAGACAAACAATATCTTCCAAATACGTTTATAATTTATTAAATTATCATTCAGTATCTTACAAAACATGAAAATGCTGTCTATAAATATACCTTATGAATTATACAGTTTATAGTACAAATTATTTCAGAATAAAAAATTTGTATTGTATACAGTAGTTTATATAAAAACTATGATGAAATGTATGTTAACAAATTACTTTGAATATTTTACAGTTAAAAAGCAGTACAAACAAAATTCTGCACTTTTAAGGGAATGCATTAGCACTGTTCTCTTTGCACTGAAGAATAAGTCTTTGTTTTAACCTTTTTAATAATAATCACAGTTACTAAGGCAATAATCAGGATTACTAAAATAGCGATGCCGATTCCAACTATTATCGGCCACCATTTGGATGAAGAATTTCCTGTGTCGTCATCCTGTGTATTTTCATCATACGTCAGCTCTTTATTATTTAAAATATCGGTCTTATCCATGGTGTCGTAATTTCCAGATGTAAATTTTACTTCTGTTGCTTCTGTAATTTTTATCTCCGTATCTTCTTCAATAGGTGTAGACTCATGAGATAGGTCGATAGAATGTTTTGAAGCGATAATATCTTCAGTGGTATCAGGATGAATCCTTCTGGTTGTCACAATCCTGTCAAATGCTGCTTCAGCTACATTAAAAGTACTGGATGCATTTCCAACTTCATCTACAGCTTTTACAGCGAAGTACACTGACCACGGCTCAGACTTCATTCCAATAAGATTAGAGGGAATTTCTACAGTCAAATACGTTTTTTGACCTGATATTAAAGGTGTTAAAGAACCGTTTGTTACAAAAGTTTCATTGATTTCAATGCCACTTTCAAAATCTTTAATAAGTTCTTCCTTGTTTCTGCTGGCCCTCATATCTAACATGTAAGCTGAAAGAAAAAAGAATTGAAAATTTCATATTGCAGATATTTTAGAACAGTTAAAGTACAGTCAGTCAAAGTAAAATTTGAATACTATGATTTTCATGTTCAGTTTGTCATTTTAAAAGTGAAAATTTGCGAAAAAACCCCGAAAAAGCACGTAAGAAGACATAGATGATACCTAGTAAAGTATTAAATTGAAAATATCATGCTTTTAAATTTTCTGAATTTTGCATATATGTTTAATTTACACCTTGGTTTTCTATATCCATCTAATTAAGTTCTACGTTGTCACCACTAAGAAACCACATTGGTTATATCTCACTTCAGATGCAAAAAGCCGCGTTACTAATAAATAAATAAATAAATAAATATTATTTTCAACGCGACAAGCATTCGTTCAGTTTACTCCAGTTCCTACTTTATGGTTAAATTTTAGTATCATTTGTTATATTATTTGCTATTTCAAAACTGTTATGTCCAAGCTTACATTTTATTTTCTCATTTGCTTTATATTGTATCTTTTATTCGTCATTTTATTCTAAACCTTCTATTTTATTTACTTATGGAAAAGGCTTTTAAATAAAATGATAAAATTTAGATGTACTTCAAATGCCATTTCTTTTGGACATCCTGTCGAATTTAAAGGATTCACAGTGGTTTAATTATTTCTCCCAAACACGATCAAAGGGGAAAAACCCGTTTAAAAGTAATGTGGCTTACATGTTTTGAAAAACCGTGACTGGAATACAAATATATTTAAACCTTCTATTTTTTTTACTTATGGAAAAGGCTTTTAACTAAAATGATAAAATTTAGACGTACTTCAAATGCCATTTCTTTTGGACATCCTGTCGAATTTAAAGGATTCACAGTGGTTTAATTATTTCTCCCAAACACAGTCAAAGGAATAAAAACCCGTTTAAAAGCAATGTGGTTTACATGTTTTGAACAACCCTGACTGGAATACAAATATATTTCTCTAGAGATGAAAACTGTGAACTAATAACATTTATGGTGATGTCGGGGGGGGGAGAAGATAAATAATCTTATCAAAATTATTTTAAGGCTTAATAAGCCTTAAAATAATGTTTAAAATATTATGTAGCATAAATAATAGATCTATTTCAGTGGATCCCAACATGGCAGATACTGGCTACACGAGGGCGTTGAAGATATATAACGGAAATTTTTTATTTGAAAGGAAATTTAGGGGGTGTTGGGAGCCAACCACTGCACCCTCAGCAATACTCGCAAGAATTCACAGAAGGTTTTGATTAATACAAAAATAATGGAAATAATTTTTAACAAATAGTTCGAAATACTTTTGGTAATAGTGTAAAGCGGTGATTTAAGATTGCTAATGAAAAATCAGGCACGAAATTTAAAAAAATTCTTACATTTTACCAAATAAGTTTGGTGTAATGTCTTTTACTAATAATATATGTATGTTTTAAGAATATATATTCTATACAAACTGTGAGCAGTATACCAATAATGTTCAGAATGTTAATAAAAAAAATTAAAACAGTTTTTCCTTGTTTTTCAGTGTACAGGGTGGTTCATTACCTTGCATTAGGTGTAGATTCACATGGCAATGTGAAGTCGGAAATACTTTCGTCATGCGTTAGAGAGTGTTGATCGAAAGGTCGAGTGAACAGTAATTCTACTGGAATTCAGCATTTGAAAACCAGTTTATTACACTGTAGAATAAAAAATAAACAAACAGTACTACAAAGCCTTAAACTGAGGGATATGCAAAGTATACATGCAGAAAGTAAACTTGTAGAAAGACAGTGAGAAGTGAACGGTCCTAGACACACTACGTCAGCCCATGATGTAGTCGCTACGTGACTGTCTTCAGCGATAAGACCTATAGTAAGGACGTTCAAGGTAGTGAATATGCCTGTATATAATATTCGTGGCCTAATAAAGGACATCATCTAATTACTGATTAAAAAAGTGGAATGAGTTTAAATCGGAAAATAAAGGTTACTGCATCGACTGTTTTCGAGAAGAGAGAGAGTGTTTTTCTGCTTCTTTCTCTGCAAAAATTGGAATGCAATGGTGAGATAAAAAAAGATTTGAAAATTTTGATCTATTCGATAGTTTGAATAAGCATTTATGAATACAGAATACACACTCACCATCAGAATGAAGATTTTAACGGTATTTATGGAAAATATTCTATTAAGTTTGCATTACGTAGTTAGAGATGCTGAAACTGTCTAAATATTTCAATTTTACATCAAAGTGCGGCTTATTGTGTTAAAGTCAGCAGATTAAGCAGATAAACGATAGTTGACGAGGAGTGTATTCTATATTTCTCGAAATCGACAATAAATAATGGGTTAATATTCTAATTTATGTTTTAGATGATTTCTTAGTTGTATCCTTTTGAGAAAACATGTATTTTGGTGAAACTATTCAAATTAATGCTAAAGAACACACACACACACACACACACACACACACACACACACACACACACACACACACACACATATATATATATATATATATATATATATATATATATATATATATAGAGAGAGAGAGAGAGAGAGAGAGAGAGAGGTTTGGTTTGGAGCGCTACGGTCTATTGTTTTGCACACGAGGGCTAATGAGACCGGGACCTACTGCTTAAAGCCGATTCTGAACGACTACAAACATCCATGCCATAGTGGGATTCGAACCCACGAACTCCGGTACCGACGAGCAGCGCCCTAACCAATCGGCCAGCTTTCGGCGAGAGAGAGAGAGAGAGAGAGAGAGAGAGAGGGACAGCGAGACTAAAATTTGCAAATTATAAAGTTTTAATAAAGCTATGATGGTGTAATTTGGACCACTTAAACAGTTTTTAATGTACAGTGACAGAGCAGCAATTTTGCTTAAAAGGTAGTAAAATCTTTTTTTGTAGTTTATTGTAGTAATTGTGTTACCACCCAGTTTCTTTGAGCACAAGTGACGAAAAAATATTTTTTCGATTTTCAAATTCACGTCAGCACACAACGCATGACACTAAGTATGACATTTTATGCTCTATTAAATTTCTTCTTCCTTTGTTTCCTTTGATATGGAGCAAAGCCATATAGCCTTAGTTTTTGTTCTTTTCGAAACGACTTTTGATGTCTCTGATGTCCCTTTATTGCTTTCTTATTCGGAGTTTTCCGATTCCCATTTATGAAAATTGCTAGTTATTGTATCTACTCTCTGGGTTATTGTTTTCGTTCCAGAAATTGATCATCTTGGCTGGGGATTTTGTATTGGTATATTTGTTTGTTTTTAATTTGAGCAACTTGTATAATTATACAAATCACATAAGTTTTGTTTTAAAACTTTTTAATATAACTATTTTAGTAAATTTTAGCTAAAAAGTTATCTCTCTGAGTATATTCTGATGTATTTTGTTGCGTACTGCAAAACAGTGTAGACTCTTTTTGTTTTAGTTAAAATGTTTTTATTTAATTAATGAATGTGAACATATCTTTATTAATCCCATCCAAGTAGCGCTTTCTCATTAAAAAATGGTTCTACAAATGGCATTTTCATTGTGAAAAATAAATTGCATACTGTCCAAATATTTATTAGAACTGATGTTATGTTAAAGACCCAGTGGAGTAACTGCCTAGATATTTAATAGAATTGAAATTTCGACAATAGATCAATATTTGGTCCAATATAGGTGACGTTTCAAATAAGGCAACTCTCCATTCTAACCTCCCTAGTACTGTACCCTAGTACGTGTTATTTTGAACTCCTCTAGAATTGCCAAAATTACTTTTAGATCTTGTCAGTAAATGACAATATATTTATTAGCATTCATTTATTCAATAACTATTCACAGAAATGTATTTGGAGCTATATAACATCTTTTTCAAGTACTGTTTAAAGACACTTGAAAAAGGCGTACTGTGACAAATAAAAAATCATTAGGAAGATTACTAGTAAATCTTGTTCTAGATTATTATATGAAAATTTTGTACATTTTATTATATAGGTTAAATATTATTGTTTTAAAGTGTATTATTAATTTTAATACATCTGCTTTGTACTTTGAGTAGAGGACATGAAAATTTTTGTGTCTTCTCTAGGTGCAATTAGGTCATTGTCGAATAAATACTGAAAAATTAATTTCTACCTAAGCTCATTTCAACATTAAAGTTTCTTAAAATGACAAGTTTATAACTTATAAACATATTGCTTCATTTTCACAAAATATGACATATATCAGTAAGTTCCAAAGTCTCCTGTAAGAGACACTAATAACGACACAAAAATAATCTTATTCTAGATTATTTTATGAAACTTTTGTACATTTAATTATATAGATTAAATATCGTTGTTTTAAAGTGTATTATTAATTTTAATACATCTGCTTTGTACTTCGAGTAGAGGACATGAAAATTTTTGTGTCTTCTCTAGGTGCAATCAGGTCATTGTCGAATAAATACTGAAATATTAATTTGTACCCAATCTCTTGTCAACATTAAAGTATCTTAAAATGATAAGTTTATAACTTATAAAGAACATTGTGTTTCATTTTCTCAAATATGACTTATATCAGTATGTCCCAAAGTCTCCTGTAAAAGACAATAATTTCTTAACACAAAAATTGGATATTTACCCAACATTTGTCTTATGCTTCTGCTATACTCAGAGCAGATAACTACAAAATTAACAATATTTTGGATTCTCAGAATTGAGGAAAATAAATGGTAAAAGGGCAGTAAGTTAGGATATAGATTTACCTTGACCATCAGTTAGATCGTCTCCAGTGTTAGTGAACACCAAAGTTACTTCATAGCGGTCATCATCTGAGCTTGTAGATACTACTGTCAAATCCGTAATACCACCTGGTGGAATAACGTCTCCGGCATTGGGATCATAGGATTCTAAACGGAAAGCACCACTGTTACGTGATCGATCAAATCGACTGGCTTCTTCGAAGTTGTCTTCCTCGCCGTCTGTTTTATTCCTCTCATCAAGAGCAAAATCATCAGGGACAAACTCAGCATTTGGAGGAACATCTTTACTGCTTGCTAATAATAGAAAAATATAACATATAAAATCCAGAAACTCTGTTTAGTCAAATAACAAAAAGTTAAGGGGTCTTTAAAGAGTCCCATTACCTTTAAATCTCCAGAAATTTAGAGTTTTCAAATATATATATATATATATATATATATATATATATATATATATATATATATATATATATATATATGTGTAAGGAAAATTCTCAGGGGTTTTCAAAACTTAAATCAAGGGTTTTTCTAGAGATATTTTCCCACAGATGTTGACCCAGGTGTTACTTGTCTTGTACATAGAACTTCATGCTAGTTAACCCCTTTCATTTTGCCCGGGGAGGATATTGTAAGGAAAATTCTCAGGGGTTTTCAAAACTTAAATCAAGGTTTTTTCTAGAGATATTTTCCCACAGATGTTGACCCAGGTGTTACTTGTCTTGTACATAGAACTTCATACTAGTTCATCCCTTTCATTTTGCCCGGGGAGGATATTGTAAGGAAAATTCTCAGGGGTTTTCAAAACTTAAATCAAGGGTAAAAATTCCTGCGTCATTTTCCATTCCCCTTTTTAACCCCTAACCTAAATTGACCATTGTGGCTACAGGTTACGCCCTCAGAGAAGGGGCCAGGCCAGTTATAAACCTACATGGCTCTAGCGGACAATTTAGGAAATTTCCAAATAAAATGGGGATACACGCTAGCGGAGACAGATTTTTCTACAGATATTTTCCCACAGATGTTGACCCAGGTGTTACTTGTCTTGTACATAGAACTTCATACTAGCTGACCCTTCAGTTTGTCCCTATGATGAAGTGGGAACCCGTCCTTCAAAGTTATCTTAATAAAGGTCTTTAGCTGAAACGGTATCATTTTTATGGCCATGACTGCAACCCCCCATCGAGAAGTCAGTCTCATCACACACACACACACACACACACACACACACACACACACACACACACACACACACACACACACACACACACACACACACACACATATATATATATATATATATATATATATATATATATATAATCACTGCGAAATTAAATCACCGGTCACATAAAATTAAGCCCCTATTATTTTTACATACCCAGGCTTACTGGATAAGGAGCAACAACTAAATCTATGTGTTAAGTAGTCGTATCATTCCTTAACATACAAAGAGAAGCAGCGAGTCCGTAATGGAACTTAACTTTTATTTAACCCCTTCCAGGTTCATGTTATTTCAGGATTATGGGTCAAAAAATGTCAATTTTTTATGCTTATTTTCATACATACATAGCTTTTTAAACGTAATAGCATCATTCGAATATAAAATATCCTAAAAATTAATGTAAAAAAATCAATTTAAGACGTTAGTTATTTACCTGTATAGTTGACTTTCTGTAAGGCAAAAATGATTAGACTTTCTAGTCAATTCACACTTACTATAAATATAAAGCTTAGAATACCTAGCTTTTATCTTGAATTAAATTTTATTTATATCCTATGCATTTACATAAATGATTATGAAATTATTATTCAGAATTTGGTCGTATATGATACAATCGAAAACACGGTACTGCACAGAGTCCAACATCGCAATCTGGACAGTAGAACCTTGTTTCTCTCCTTACCTTCTTCACTCTACTGTCTCTCTTTGAGCAGCAAATAATATAGTAGCCAGAAAAGTAAACAAAAGCAATCGAAACCATAAAAAGCACATGTGAAATAATTGGGGAAAGACTGACTGCACAGTGTAAAATTTCACAGTGCCCGAGCTACACTGGGGATGAGCCAGGATGGTACATATCGCCTGTCCGAGTTCAGCTCGGGAAAAACCGGGAAGGGGTTAAGATTTCTCCGTCAAAAGCAGGTTGTGGAAAAATACATGAGAATACAAAGTCGGACCCACAGCGAGAGGTGAGACGAATTCTTTTCCCAAGAAACTAGTTGCTTAGACAGCGTTATTGGAGCAATTTTGTCATTGTAGGTGTGAGATATATTCCTGGAACAGCTTGAAAATATGGTGAGGGGACAGAAAATTAGCATTTATTTCAAAGTTAGGTTTGGGAGACTGCTAAAAGAATTTTACGTTATCGTACACTCCTTTTAATAAGATATTAGACGGCTGAGAAAATAGATTTGAAAGGATAAGAATGGGAAAATGAGAATCTTAAAGAGACATTGTAATAATTTTGTTATATTACACACACACACACACACACACACACACACACATATATATATATATATATATATAATAATATAAATATATATATATATATATATATAATATAAATATAATATATATATATATATATATACACACACACACACACACACACACACACACATAAATATATATATATATATATATATATATATATGTGTGTGTGTGTGTGTGTGTGCAAATGGAATTTTTGATTGCTGTCGTATAATTTAAAACGAATTCCGAAAAAAAAACCCCAGTAAATTAGAGAGTAAAGCGTATCAGCTAATTTTAAGAAAGCTTGAAAAAATATTAAAAATTTTTTTTTCTCAAAATATAGCTTATTTTATTCTTGTGTTCGAGATTACACTTGAACTGCAGCTATACTTGAATGAAGATTTTCTTTTATATGAAATAACAATAAAACTTCAATTCAAACCTAAATTTAAACATTTGATTAGCAAAGAAAAATATTTTATATCCTCTTAAATACTTAGATCTAATATTTTTGTAATAGAATAAACTATCTATTTTTAAAATTTATAATAATAAACCTTTTACCTATTAAATAGTAGTTTGTACATCGTCAGTAAGCCTTGAAAGTTATTCAGTTTAATGTTATTTCCTAATTATTTGTCTAATTAGATACAGATAAAAAATCAAGAGAATATTAGTTTTTATTTCAGCCTATTTATCTTTGATACTTACAAAAATGAACTTATATTGTTGATATTTATACTGGTTAATGCTGTTTTACAATTAACAAATATTAAAAGTATTAAAATATTTATTATCATAGAATTTTTTTCCCTCGTATGTGTAATAACAATTTTTTTTTCAATATTACAAGAATTGTAAGTTAAAATATATTAATTTCAAAACCGCTCCGATGTCTTACAAAATATAGTCCATTTTAAATTCAAAATAAAGCTGGAATCGTGCGCATAAATGTATATTCTAAATTTTAACTTTGAAAAAGTGGTATCTCATTTCCTTTACATTTAAATAATTTCTTATTCATTTGCCGCGTATTGAATTGCCTTATTACAAAGTTGAGAGATGCATTTATATGTAATAAAAGTTGAATTCATTCGATACGTTTTTTTGTGAAATATGAAAAGCTGGAAACCATTAAAAACTGTTCTTTGGTCTCGCGATTAAAAGTAGTGAGATTTTTAAATGCTCATTTCAGTTTTAAAAGGTATATATTAATTTTTTATTTTAAAATATAAATAAAAATAGCTAAATTTAGAAAAATGTTCTTATAGTCTTAACAAAATTAAGAAAATTAAAATGTTAGCTAGTTAACATATCTAAGAAATAAGTGAAAACACTATTAAAAATTCTGCTCATATTTAATTACCATTCTTATTTTTTATTGATTAATTTTATAGAAAAATATAAACAAAATTTTCTATCTTTTTTGGCGAAAATACTCTTAGAGATTTCTTTTTCATTTATAAATACGATGTTAGGGAAGGTAACAGGGTAGTATACTATTAGGCATTGGGAAATAAATAGATAATACAAATGGATCAAAAAGATTATGAAAAATATAAGAATCTATCAATAATTGTTTTTCTTAGATAGGATCAACTTTAACTTTTTAAAACTGTTCTTAAGATCTCCCACCTTTTCTTATTGAATACCATACCTTTTTACTGCTTATTAGTGTATTATTAATAGTTAAATTATAGGTCAATTTTAAAATATTTAGTAACAAAATAAAGAAAAATGTGAAATTTGCAGCAATATATCCTAAAGAAATGTAATATCTTTGTCCAGGAAAAGTATTTCTAATAAATAAATAAATATGTAAGTAAATAACCCGCTATCATATTAAAAATAGGACAAACAGTTTTTATCCGAAATTTTAAAAGAGTTTACTAAATATGTGATGTGCCCACTTTTTAACATTGTATAGTGGAATTTCTAGAAACAAATTAAAACATGTTTTGGGTAACATCTACGCACTCCTTAACCCTTTAATGCTTAGAGACTCATTTTAGATACTGTTAAAAAAATAGCTTGTAGAATTATGTTTTCTTAGAACTCGTTTTTCTTTTGAGAATAGGTAGAGGTTAATATTATAAATAATCTACAAAATGTTCAAGTAATTTCTTTCATTTATAAATTTACCATATGGATCAACACTTTATGATTTTTCGAACAGTTTTTTTAAATTTACTTTTTCGGTAGATACATAAACTGAAATTACGACAAACTGCTTTATATATTATAAAACTCCAATTTGCAGTACTTATTTTACACGTAACAACAATAAACAAAAAACAACTTTTTTCTAGAAGATTTCCCTGTTTCATAAATTTTATCCTATAAATAGCTGATCACTAATGTGAAATGCTGTAGTATTCAAAGTTGTTGAAACTTCATATTTATTTTATTCTCTGTAGTCCGTAATAACTTAGATTTATGATATGCCTCGACATGTAATCGGCAGAAATGACTCGGACATTAAAGGGTTAATGTATTTCTTAATAAAATGCTTTCAATAAAAGATATTATTGTAAAATTTTCAAGTTTCACTAGAGATTTGATATCACCTCTTTTAATCTTATATAGTGCAATGACTAAGAGGAAATGAGAATATGTGTTGACAACTACCTACGCACTGTCTTAATTTATATCTCGATAAATACTCGTATGTGCTTGATGATTATTATCCCTGCATAACTGGCACGCAATGCATTTGACAGAAGCCTTGTTTTATCGTAATTACTTGATATGTAATTGCTTCAATTCAAAATTAAATATGCATCGCTCGGAGTGCACCCAAGTCAACATTAGCAAAGGAGTGGCAATAGAAACCTATTAAATATACTGCTCTAGAGGAGAAATTTCTCTAACTATTCTGCTTTGATCAGCAACAGTACTGGAAATTTGGCGCCACTGTCCTCGAATAGGCGCCGACTGTTACACTAAGACGTACAAGAGAAATGATTTTGCAGACAGGTTGTGTATTACTCACATACACACACACACATATATATATGTATGTGTGTGTATGTGTGTGTAATATATCAAAATTATTACACTTAAAATATTTCTTAAAATTTTTTCTCTTTCTCTTCCCATTATTTCCTATCTATTTTCCCAGCCACAAAATCTCAGATTCAAAAGAAGTGTTCGCTGCTTAAATTCTGTTATACCAGTCTCCCAAAGCTAACTCTGAAATAAATGCTAAGTTTCTGTCCCTCGCCACATTTTCCAGCTGTTTCAATCAAATGGTTCTCTCTTCTCCAATGATTTAAGTTTCTTTCGGATTGCTAATATCACAGACTAAGCTGTTCACTCTTGGGAAAGAATTCGTTTCATCTATCGTAGTGGGGCCAACATTATAACTGGAAAGTGTTTTCTTGTATCATTCCATGCTCTGCTTTTGTCAGAGAAACACATCTTTTCTCAATCTGGAATAAACTTGTTCCACGTTGGGCTCGCTGCTTCCTTGTAATGGAGCCACGACTGCAAACTTCTTAGGCATTCACTCATTTCCCAATAAGCCTTTTACTTACGTGTATAATGTAGCGTCAAAGAATTTGGGGCCAATCATACAAAAACCACAACTTTAAATTTGCGTTTAAAGACTGATATATATATATATATATATATATATATATATATATATATATATACATACACACATAATTATATATATAATATATTATATATATTATTTATATATTATATATATGTATATATATATGTATGTATATATATGTATATATATATATATATATGTATATATATATATGTATATATATATATATATATATATATATACATAATTACATATATAATATTATATATATATATATATATATATATATATATATATTATTTATGCCCATTATATATATATATATATATATATATATGCATGAGTTATTTAACATATTGGGTATTCAAATTAAGCAGACTTAGTTTGGTTTAGAGTGCTACGGTCAGTTTTTTTACGATACGCTCACTAATTAAACTGAAACCTACTGTTTACAGCTTATTAAAGCCAAGTATATTTCGTTTAGCTGGGTTTGGAGAGCTACGGTCTACTGTTTTGCAACACGAAGGCTCATGGGACCTGGAACTACGGTTTAAAGTCGATTCTGAAAGGCTGCGAACATTCATGTCTGCAGTGGGATTCGAACACCTGGTCTCCGGTACTGGCGAACTGCGCCCTACTCATTCGGCCATCGTTTATCCCAAATAAAAGAGAAGGACGAATTATTATAATTTGAATCTTTTTGATTCGTATAAAATTTTATTGCAACAAAACACTTATGAATTTAGACAACTTTAAAATCTATTTCAAATATTTCATAAGGTTATTTTACCATGTTTAACCCTCCAAGTGGAACACATCGAGGAAAAATGTCTAATAATAAAAAAAATACGCTAAAAGTTTACTGTGGAAGTGGCTAAAGTGTTCTATGATTTTTTACTTCACCCTTAGTCGATTAGAATGGAATACCAGAAACCCACACTCGTTATTGTTCCTTTACTTCCGGTTATAAATAGATATATAAATAGATATTATAAATTGTCCATTTTTAATAGATATAATGCTCTTTAAGTCACGAAGACTATCCCATAAGAAATAATGGATTCGAAAAATTACAAATAAAAATATTCTTTGAGGGACTTTATATATTTTACGAAAATCATCCAAGATATTTAAGTGGTGCAATTAGAGATACATCTGTTACCGCAAACGAAATATTTCGAAATAGAGATTTACAAAGCCATGAAAATCTATCAGTGTCTTTGTTCCTCAGGGGGTAGGGGTGCATCCCTCAATAAATGTTAGTCAAAGAGGGGTGCAATTCCTAAACAATCGACCTGACCCTACTACTGCAAAATTGCATGGAGAAAAGCACTGGCATAAATGCATATTATATCCATTTTCGGAACGTTTTTGGAGGTTGAAAATTGTACGTGAGAACGGCTTTGAAGACATCATCGGTTTGGCGGAATTGTACGTGCAAACCGCTTAGAGGGTTAAAGACTTTATTTGTCGAATATTCAATATTTAGTTTAGCCTAAACTTCTAAGTGCTTCAAACATTTAAAACCTTTTTTATAAAACTTTTTGAGTATTTGGAGCCTGTTAGGCATTATATTTTATATAACACCAAAGAGGTATGCACTGCGTACACATACTGAAAGGTTATTTATAGAATTTAAAGTGATTAAACTGTCAACTATTTTATAGAAATGTAAATATTAAGGCTATAGATGTGCTATACTATGCTAGACAAAAAACAAATAAAAGCATTTAAATTATAGTAAGATGACCACAACTTATTACAAAGTATGGTTGTATAAGGATAGATGATAGAGGTAATCATAGTCAGTGAATTTCTAGATTAGTACAAAGTTACAGATAGATAAAAAATATTGAAAGAGGAGTTAAAAATACTGGACATATCTGGATTTGGTGTCATTTAAAAAACTATATAAATCACCATACACATTAGCTTATCGGAGTGCAGATTCACTCTAAAATATTGATCGATATGTAGTGCTATTAGGTACCACATTATCAAAGAGTAAGAAAAGTATTATGATCATACTGTAGATATTTATTTGCCCTTCAAAATATATTACGGCGTCAAAAGTTCGATAAGATTGCAATCGCCAGTAAGAACTTACCGCAGCTGGATGAAATATCCCATTTACACCTATGTACAACCTGTCAGTCGACTAGGGAGATATCACAGCACATGATTAGCATTATATTAGCACACACTTCTAGTAAAAAATTGTTCATCAACTTCCCAAGTCGTTGATTCCCATTTTGAAAGGGCTTGATTTTGAATATGTTTAGGAAACTAAACACTATGTTTTTAGCCATTTTTTTTTTGCCATTCATCCATTAAACCAACGAAAAGATTCCTCGATTTTGGAACAAAACGCATTTCTACAGGGCATTTTTCTAGGATTTTTAAAAACGCTTTCAAATTAACCCCTTAACTGCTGCGAGCTTATATATATATATATATATATATATATATATATATATATATATATATATATATATATATATATATATATACATGCGGTTTGCGCATGGATGCATTAACTGTCCTGTATTGAGTATGTGTATACCTTGTATATGTTAAATGTTATATAAGGGAGTGTACTTAGTGACATCAGGAAAGTACTGAGGAACGTATTGCAGGAAGACTTATACGCCGAAAACAGTTAAAGCATTCGCTGAACAAGACATATATATACGTCCGTGGCAGTTAAGGACTAATGGATTTGATCTGATTTTGAACGATATGGTCTATATTTTTGCTACATGAGGGTTAATGAGATCGGGACCTACTGCTTAAAACCGATTCTTAAACTACTATAAAAATACATAGCAGCAGAGATTCTTGAATATGCGGACTCTGGAAATAAAGAACTTTAAGCATCGATAGTGTCTTTTTTAGCTTAGACAGAGCCCCAGGCCCGTGCTTTATTCCAAACCTTGTTTAATAAGGGCCTATGCTATATTTTAAATAAGCTAGGTAACTGTTTCTTGCCGTTTCTATAAAAACTGACTAGTCAAAACAAAAGTGATTTTTGTAAGCAGAAAATTGTTTGATATTAAGTAACACGTGTTGTTGAACTAATATCCAAATTCTATACTATCGCATACGAAAATGCAGATGAGTGTAGAATAGAAACTCACACAGAGAAGTTCGTACGGTATCTTTAACTTATTTCATTTAAATCGTTTAAAAGTTTCAAAATTTTGGTACAGTATAAAATTGCAGATCATTTATTCCTGATTAGTTATTTGGAAAAATAATATATTATAAATACTGCACCATATAAAAACAAAACGAAACGTGTTTTTTTAGAGGTACAGAGTAAAACAGAAGAAGAATAAATGCAAACAATGGAATACATAGCATAAAAATATATATAAAAAAAGAAAACTGTACGTCTAAACAATCCGAGAAAAATGCATTCTTTGGCTTTGAACTCTCTTTAGAAGAGTGACCTTAGCCGCCCGAGACTATCAGACCTAGAGGGAAAAGCAGCCCTGCCATTCGCCTATCACCTCAAAAATTAAGGGGATACACGGCATATGAACAATTTAAATTGAAGATTTTGAAACGAAGTTTCAAACGGAATAACTAACCTTTACGTTTAGGCATTTCCGGTGATGCTGATCCTGGACTACCATGCTTGAGCCTTGCTTGTCCGTCGTTTGTGACCCTTGCAATAACAGCATAGCGTCCGTTTCCATTAAAGTGGGTAAAGTAGCCAGTATATATACCATCATTTTCAGTTACATCAGCACCTAAAAATTAAAAAAAATTTCCTAAATATTTTTAAAAGTAATTGAAAATAAAACGTTATTAAGAAAATGCTGAAGTGAAAAGTATTTTGTGCAGAGAACATGAATTTTCCAATAAATCTTTAATTATTAAGACATTTGAGTTCTCCATTCTGAAACGGGTTATTTATTATGAGTATAAATTTAAAGATTACAATAAATAAAATATTAACCTACGTGTAGTCGAGTTATAACTATAAAAACAGCTGAACTTAGGAGAATTCTACTAGCACTGAAGCAAAATTTATGTCTTTTGTTGTATCATATCGGCGTCGAAAAAGCAACGCTTCGGAATTTCACGAAAAACTTATATGTTCAGCAAACATAGCACCACATGGCGCCCCGCTGCTGCGGTGCTTCATCCGAATGCTCATTGGTGCCGACAAACCGAACGTCTATTCCACATGCAGAGGATTTCACTGCACGCTGGCACAATAGAGTGAACTGTTTCTTGTTTGGTCAGTGGATTAAATTATATTTATTAATTGTTTTTGACATTTGGAAATCATATATTCTGCGAAAAACATCTTGACAATTTTTTAAAACAAAACCAGGGATGTGGTGTTACAGATTTAACTTATATACAGTCTGTAAGACACATTGAATGGTAAAATTTGGACTGTTCTGTTAAAATTCGTTTCTTTAAAACAAAACAACATTGTTTTTCAGAGAATTATTTCAATAAATATAATAAATCACCGAAATTACTTTACCACACTAAATCATTTCACTTTATATTGATGAAATACTTCTTTTATATTTCCATGAAAACAAAATCTTACAATATATAAATTTAAACACTAACTGTCTGCATAATCGTACGGCCAGTTAATCAGTTAAAAAACCAAAATCGCTTCAGCACGTAAGTCACCGCTCTAATACAACGCTTAATAAACATTACCTTCGGATGATTCTGAATGTCAAGTGCAGGAACAATAGTTGCACTTGCCTCAGTGCCATAGTATGCTGTATTTTTCCAGTAGCCCATACATATAAAGCGTGATTTTCAATTTAGTGCGCAGTGCGTACACATCAGAACTTCCTATGTTCGTTTGCGCGCTACGTGGTGCAGCACCTAGTACCGCACGCACTGCGAGAATACAAGCAAGCAAATCAACATAATATTTGAATATATTATAAATAATATTTATTATATACCATATAAAGATAGGTAGACATAGGTGCAGAAAATTATTGTCCCTCATAATTTTGTCAGGGTGTGCAGTGCACACCCTGCACATATGGACCGCACGCCACTGATATATATATATATATATATATATATATATATATATATATATATATATATATATATATATATATATATATATATACATTGCATATTCTAATAATTCAGTTCATTTTCATTATATTTAGTACATCCAATGCTAAGGGTAATCCTAAGGTTCATTTTTTAAAGCTAATCGATGAAATGAAAACGGCTTTACAATTACGAGATATATTATCTTGAAAAAAAAAAACTGATATTTATTTAAAATAATTAAATAATAGTTATTATTTTCTATAGACAAAGCACTTTATTACCGGGAGTAACCTTATACTCCTATTGCGATGAATATAACACTAAATCTACTAGGGTCATAATTTACACATTATTAACACCAGCACATTAATCTCATCTTTTTAAATTCAAACTAAGTAAATTCCCAAGTTCTCGTCATGGATGAGTGTGAACCAATCCACTATATGATGGATGGGCAAGCTATGGCCCACCTGGAGGATCTATTCTGTCCGCCACAAATTTATGAACTATATTATATTTTACATAAACATATATTTTATATAAATTATAGATATAATAATAAAGATAATTATAAATTATAAATATTTTATATAAAATATGACAAAGAAAATTTTTTTATCTACAATTCAAGTGCAGTACAAATCTCTCCCTAACCTGGTTTAATTAAATACCTAATAGCGGTTTCATTTAAAATTTTAACACAGAGATATGTGAGGAATTATTTTCGTAACCTAGGAAAATAAAATGAATTAGAGAACTCATTTGAGAGAATTTTCATTCTAAGCTCTCTCAGTGCCTATCTCGTATAATATTTATATCTTATGAAGAAATTATTTTCAAATAGCTCAGATGGAAAAGGTGGCGAAATTATTAAAAGAGAAAGTATAGCTGGCGCTTGTTTAAGTTACTGCAGACATTTGAAAAACATTCCGACAACAAAATAGCTACTAAAAAATGTAAAGTGGATTTAGAGTGCCATTTTTATAAAGATGAAAGAACTTGAAAATATTTTTTACAGCTTTAAATATTTTAGAATATTTTACATTGGTCTACTAACCTAAGTAGAACATCTATATCCTCTATAGTTTTAAAAATCATAATAATTACACTACTCTACAATCTATTCCTATAAAATATGCTACTTAATCAGTTTGACGTAGCTACTTTAAATTTCCTTTATATGTTTTGATTGCTGACTAGCTTATCAGTAGCTGTTAGCATTATAGTTCTAGAACCCCTAAGCAAACAAGGAGTATAATGAAGAAACAGAATTCATATCGATATCAAAATATGCTTTAGAAAGTAATTGTTAAAATATTTTTTAAATAGAATAATAAAATATAGTTTCTTCCCTAATAAATTGTAAATTATATACAAAAAGTTTTGCAGATACTGGGATCAGAATTGTTGTCAGCTTGTTACTTCTAAAGTTATTCTTTTTCTTATATTACAGTATAACAAATTTTGCAGCATTTGTTTTCTCGCTTTCTAAAAAGCAAAAGCCGGCAAGGGATTAAAGAGGATTTTTCAAACTTCCGAAAAAAAGCCCCGAATATTCTACAGCTTTCTACATCTCAGCATGAAAAGCTTTGAAGCAACTTTTTTATGGAAGGGATATATTCGGGAACTTGGGTGAAAAATAGTGTTCTGGCCAGCGCTTTTTATTCTTCAAATATCCAAAGATATGTGATTCCATATAAAAATGTGTCTTTTTGATAATTACATGATTTTATTTCTCTCTAATTTCGTTACAATTGAGATGATTTCGTTGCATTTTGAGAAAACTCATAATTCATAAAGTTACAATTAATTTATCCTTCACAAATTCTTCATACCATTTTTGTGAAATTTGAAGGAAGTACATGCCTTATTATTAAGTTGACAAGAATATGGAAAGCTTACAAACTATATTATTTTCAAAATGGTCTAAAAAACTGAGAAGATAGAGCTGATTCTAAATATTTGCAATTAATATAATTTACTTACCCTACTCTAAATTCAGAGCTCAACATGGCTTTGATGTCGTTATTGTTCAAAATGAACCAACGATCATTATGTAAATATTATGAAATATATATTTGGAAAAAATTATATCCTATGAAGAAATGACTGACAAATAGCACAATTGGGAAAAGTGGTGAAATTAGACAATAATTATTAAAGTAATTCAGACAATAAAATTAAAGTTCAATAAAATAGCTTAAAGAGGTGAATGTATGATAACTAAATGTTATAGTTTTTTTCAACATCAATTGCAAATTAATAACATAATAGAAAGAGAGATATTATTTTGTAATAATTTTTCAATAAATTTTCTGTAACAAATTATCCCATGTAGTGTAACAGCATGTCTCATATAGGGACAAGTTGTTACATTTAAAGGTATTTGCACAACTCATAATAATTTAAAATATTATTAAATTGATCACCTTCAAAATTATGTTATTAATCTTCAATAAATAAAGCATATTTTAAGGTTCGCGTCGAGGGAAAAAATCTAATAGTTTCTATAAAGGAATATTAAAAATATTTGTAACAACTAGCCTTGGTATGCCCTATATTTGTTTATATTGCTTGCAATTTGAAACATTTTTATCTACACGGTAAAATCAATTATTATTAACTTTATACTCTTTATTATAGATAGGTATGCACAGAGATGAAATGAGCGTATTTACAACTATGCCTTGAAAATGGTTCTGAAAACAAAGTTTGTGGACATTAACACACTAAAAATTTATGTTATGGGTGGTGTTTTCTGCTTCAGCGATGATATATACAGCCGAGTAAAGACTTTAAAAGCTATGGCTATTTATACTTGTTTAAATAAGAATGTTTATCTGCCAATCCTGTAAAACTAGACTTTGGGAAAGAGAGATTAAAATGTAAAATCAAACAAAAAGGATTCTTAATGTTTTTTAAGATTTCTCAAAATGACAGTTTTTTGAAAATACTGTTGTAACCACAAATGAGAAAAATCCTTACATAATTCAATTAATAGTTGTGCATCTACTGAGTTTCAAAGATTTTATCTGTATTTCACGGAATGTCTTTATAGTGAAATTAAATATTGAAAAATTATTATTCTCCTGTTATACAAAGTTTATTATTTCTTGAAACATGTCTGTGCCTTAATCAGAATAATTATACTCTATTCCTTATGTTAAATAATGTAAAAACATAAGGTCCATATGAATTTTGAAAGTAAGATCTTTGAGAATTTTTTAGAAATTTGGGCTTGAAAAAACACAAATTTTTCGAAGTAAAAGAAATGTCTTTTTTCTTTGTTAGGAAAAATGTTTTTATAAACCAATATATGTAAATGATATATCAAAATACTTACAAATGCATCACTAATCTATGCTTAAATATGTTGATATACAAGTATATAAAAAGTCATTATCGCATAAACAATAGTCTAAATATCTGAAATTTCTTTTGTCGAACATTTTTTAGCTTTCTTAAATAATGATATGTAATCATCGCAATTAGTTTCGATCTAATTAATATAATTGTTCACTAGACAAAGACTACCAGGCGGTATTGTCTATATACTGTTTCCTACTTTTTCTAGAGCTACAAGCATAGAAAAAGCTCTTAGAATAATTAAAATTTATGAATAATTAAAAGTAATAATTCTACACTAATCACGTCTAATTTTCTCTGAACTATACATATTAGTAAGATTTCCGATTATGCAAATGTTTTAAACTAATGAATTGGATTTTAAGATAAGAAAACGAAAACAAGCGGAGGGAATAAAAATAATTTTAATTCTATTATTTTAATCCTTTATAGTTGTGTTTTTAAACCAATTGAAATACACGAACATCTTAGATTTTAAAGAGCTAAAAATTTTATCTTTTTATCTTCATACTTTGTTCTTTAGTTCCCATCTCTACAAGACTTGAATTTAAAGCATCACTGTTAATTGCTAAAATGTAACGGAGGAATCAATCATGCTATAAAAATATTCTAAAAATTATGAATTTAATTGTATGGTTGGAAAATGGATACAATTTAGGCGAAGTAGATTTTATGTGCAAAAATACTTTTCATTCCACTATTTGTATACTTTATCATTGTAAGTGTGTTTCAAACGGTTGAAATGCATTTGTATCTCAGGAGTTAGCTCAATGTTTGCTTACACATTTTCAGTTAACCAAAGTAAAACTACTTTTTCTGTTCAATCTGAATAATTTAGAAGTGGTACACAGAAACAACATGCTAAAAAGGCAAAACTGATAATCAACAAAGTACTAAATCGAAAATCATGTTTTTAAAATTTGTAAATTGAGAACTTTTTGTATAGTGTGGCAGTTTTACTTTCATCTCGCTTTTTCCATATCCATACGAATTAGTTCTGCATTGTTTAATTATTATGTAAAAGTATTTTGAGAAAAATACTAACTTATAGTTTTATTTCCTATTTGGGTAAAATAAAATATCAAAATTTTTTACTTTTTTAAAGTTCAAATTGAACATAAAAGCTTATTATACGAGTTTTAATTTCAATGATTTTTTTAGTGGTCATGTTATATTCTACACAGTTCCCAAGTCTACAAGATTTGGTCTTATAATACCAATGTTATTTATGTAAAAGCCCTGAATGGATTTACCATGCTATGCAAATCTTTTAAAACTTACGCATCTGAGTGCATGATAAGAAAACGAACACAAATTAAGCTGAGTGCTCTAAATTCGTTCACCAAAATAATTTTAATTCCATTAGTTTTATCCTTTATCATTATGGGTGTGTTTCAAACGGTTGAAATACACGCACGTCTCAAAATGCTTGCCTACATTTTTATCTTTTTAATAGTCATGCTTTGTTCTTCACTGTCTAACTTTACAAGATTTAATATCCAGGTATGAGTGTTAATTATACAAAAGTAATGAAAGGGACAAATTCTGTTGTGGCAATAATTAACGTAATCGTAACTGAATATAGAGAGATTGAATAGAATGCAAGGAATTTTCTATAAAGAATAAATAAAAATTTGATAAGTATGTAAAAGTGTTACTAATAGTTTTAAAATCTCTCTCAATATATTTTGACCTTTTGAAAGAAAATTTGCATTTTAACTATTATTAAAATAGTAAGAAGAGAATAGTAAGAAGAAGAGTAAAAAAAAATTCTTATTTATGATCTGTTAAATTAAACATAATTATCCCATGTTTTTTTACTACTTTTCGCATTTCTATACCTTTTTTTATTTCACACTAAAATGTCTGAATTTTTTTCTGTAGAAATCTGTTATATATCTCTTCAACAAACTAGCCTTAGATACTCATAAAATTAATAATATATATATATATATATATATATATATATATATATATATATATATATATATATATATATAAATTGATTTTTTTGTGCGATAAAATTGTTCTCACTTGCGAGCATGCTTACAAGAATTTTGCTCACAAATGTTAAAATTTTAATTTTTAATGAAGAACATACTCCTAAAATTGATTCTAACTAAAAAAGACTCATAAGTTTAAGCATATTTTATATATTTAAACATCTTTATAATTTTACCTATTTTGGGGGTAATTTTGACATGTACTTACCTCTCTAAAACAAACAATATTACATCCATAGCAATAATTTCAGTTCAACTACAAGAAAACATTCTTTTATCGAAATGCTGAAACTTTTGTGCAAAAAATATTAAATAAGTTTTGAGAAATTTTGTGTGCAGCATTAAAAACTTGCATTCTGAGAAAAATCAAATTAAAGTAATAAGTAAACAATTGCCCAGCAAAGAAATCACTAGAGTGTGTATTTCATATTTTTAATAATAACTTTTAAACTAAGCGGATTTGTTTTGTCTTTTTTTTAAATATGTGGAACATCTCAATTATAGCATATATTTTTCTTTGAAAAATCACAAATTTTGAAGGTTTTAAGGGTTTTAATACCCTTTAAAATAGAACATTACTTTATCCTTATGCAAACGTGCATGAGTTTGATAAATCAATGAAGTATTCAGATTTCAGATTTACGAGGCTTTCGAAGCAATAGGGTAATATTAAATTTGACAGTGCAATATAGTGAGTTTACTCCATTAATCGTGTAGAAAAAATATAAAGAATATAGAAACATTTATTTTCCACGAATTATGTGGCAAATAGATATTTTACAGTGAAATAATGAAGTGAAGGCACGTTTAAACATATTTTATATTTAGATTTCACAAAGAACAAAATTCTTCTTGCTTCAGAAACTTCTAGAAAAAAAACTTCAAGTTTACAGAATACAGTTTTTATTATCTTATCATTCAATCTCCAAGACTTAATCCCGTGTTACTCGGTTCTATTAATTTTGAATATCTTTAACTGATTGGTTTTTGCAGACTAATTGTCATCAATAGGCATGCTGTTCCTTTGATTCGAAATTAGAGAAAGATATGACTTGAGAAGCAGATATTTAGTTATGTAATAATGAGAATAAATAGATATTGAAAATAAAAGTTTTCAGAACCTATCAGCTTTAGAAGAAAAATTTGTATTTTTCTAGTTCTTGCAGAACTAGTATATAATTTTGTATAAAGTTATTCTTTATTTATTTAACATGCATTTAAAACTACATTTTTTAATGTATGATGTACTTAGGGAAAATGTTTAATTTCCCTCTATTCAATCTGAACTCTTAATCCCAGTATTGCAAAATAATTGAGAACAGTGCTCCAAACTAAACCAAACCAAAAAAATTTAAACTAAAGTCAGTAATAACCTTTATCCATTATGTATTTTAAAATCGATATTATATCTATGTTTTAAGTAATTAATGATCAATATCAGTACGGTAAGTGTATTATTTGGTCGCTCCCTATCTGCCAAACGTTACATGCATTTACTACAACAATATTAGTAGACGGTTTTTTAGGTAAGTCAATCAGAAACTAGTTATACTGTAGCAAGTAAACTCAGTTTGAGAACTTCGATCATTCTCCTAAATGGCAGCGAACATGTTAAAAATTTAATTATGTCTAACTTTAAAACGTTGAAAAAAATAATTACCTAAACCGTCATCTCGTAATTCAACATCGACTGTTGGGCCGACAGGACGTTCAACAGTTGCTGTCACTGATGCCCCCACGACCGCTAAATATCCTTTCTTGACTTCGGCGAAGACTTTAGCATGAGCTGGAAACTTCAGCTGAATTTCATTCAACCATGATCGCACACGGATAGGCTGATCACGAACATCTTTGGGCTCTGACGTTACTGAGAAACTAACGATAATGGGATAATCCGTTCGTCGAATTACAATCTCCCATTTTCCAGGCTAAATAAAATGGAATAAAATATACAATAAATAAAAACAGTAACATAAATCATGATTCAATTTCATCCAACTATGACTGCACATGGATAGGCTGATTGTAAGCATTTTAAGGCTTTGACGTCACTAAGAAACTAACAGTAATGGGATAATCCATTAATCAAATTACAAATTCTCATTTACTTGGCTAAATAGAATGAAACAGAATTATACACTAAATATAATCAATAAACCAATTATAAATGAATATCCTACAACTATGATTGCATACGAATAAGCGGATCGCGAACAGTTTTATAATGTTATTAAAAAACTCACAATAATTCTTCTGTACAATTATAACTTAAAAGATTTTTTGGCTAAATGGAATAAAGTAGAAATACTTAATAATAAAAACAATGCAAAAATCATAGATGGATTTCATTTGGTACTGAAGACCGCTGTCTTTAGTTTCTAGCCTTAAGAGTTCAGCCATCGTTCGGCAAGGCAATAGAAAAAGTGAATTCTAATGTACAAAAATTAAGTTAAAGCTAATCTTAAAAAGCTTACTTCTGCTTCTGGAAGAGATATTTGTATTCTCTGTCTCTTTTTATCATCTCGGCTGTAGAAGGGACTTCTAGAATCAGTTATACTTCCTGATGGACTTCTTAAAATGACATCCGCAACTCTTTGAATGTAGGGCGAAGTGACAGTGAATTTCGTTTCTTTGCCCAATTCGTCATCCACGTAGACGAATTTCCTGACACTATCTTCGTCAAGGGTAAACATTTCATCTTTCAACTAGACATACATAAAATACGTTACAAACTATTTATGTGCTACAGTCCTTTATAAGTTTGACAAACAGAAAACTTGAAACTAAATTTAATTAAACGAGAGAAATACTTCAGTAGAGTAAACAGATTGGGTATACATGTTATTCTGTAAACAAGAAGTGATGTTTAATCATGTACATTTACATTATTGCTTGTTTCAAGTCCCTAAAATTTTCTCTTTATAATTTTTAACAGTTTTATCATATTTAATTTTTTAGGTAACACGTTGATCATGATATATGTCCATGGGGATTGACAACGGATTTTTCTTTTGAGCAGTGTCAGTCCATGGAGACTTGCAGTGGACTTTTTGTCAGTCCCTGGATACGAACAGTAAAATTTTCGTTCAGCAGTTCTATTGTCAGTCTCCTGGAACTGACGTACACTTAGCGTGTTAAAACTATCATGTAAGACATTTTTGGCAGTTGTCAGAAAAATTAAATCTTTTAGAGGCAAAACTTTTAAAGCATCTGGGGAAACCATTTTTTTTCATGTTTAGGCAGATGTGTACTAACCCCTTGCCTGTGGCCTTCCTAAACTCAGTTCTGGAACTATGCATGATATGTAACTCAGTTCGAACTATGCATAATATGCATTTTTTATAATGTATTTTCCCGATATATGTCGATATTTTCCAGAGTAAAGTTTGATAGTTTCGCGTCATTTGTCGGATACGGTAAAGGATTTGTTAAATTTTTTATTAGAAATTATATACTATTGTAAATTAGAAAACAATCTTTAAATACTCAAAAGGAGAGTATATTAAAAAATAAATTGCATATTTACCTGTACTGGTTGCAGTTCAATATCAGCTTGTGATGTTATGGATTCTAGGAAAGCAGAATCTAGCGCTGAAGCTGGACGACTTCCATTATTGGAGAAGAAGTAACCTCTTCCACCTGTAACAGCCGTCATATTTTCCAGTTTCTGACTGGCTTCTGAACCGAAAGCTACTGCATTTATAATAACATTATGCTTCAGAATCTCAGGTAAAATATCTTCTATGAAGGGAGGAACATTTTCTTCGCCATCTGTTATAAGCATTATTAGACCACCTTCAGCCTTTCCATCTCCATAATTAAGAACCTAATTATAAATATGCAACATTAAAATAGTTTTAGAAAAATAACATAACAGAACATCCGCAATAAAGATATAATCATTGGGTATATAGATTATTCCAATAAAACATTACGTTAATGGCCTCTCGTAATCCTTTTCCGATAGCTGTCCTTCCACCATCATCTTTAGATGGAAGACTTGCACTTAGTTCTTTTCTTGTAACGCTGTCTACTTTTGTTAAATTCTTTAAAATGCGAGCGTCAGTACTAAACTGTACAATGCCTAGATAAGCTCCGTCTTGAACACGATCTTCCACTAATCGGGTTGCGGCTCCATGTAGTAATTTCATTGGTTGCCCCTAAAAAATGAAAAAGTATTTATAAGAGGTTTCCATACATTTTTGTCCAGGTGACATCTAATTTTCCTGCATTAAGATAGATAACATCTACTTCAAATAAATAAATAATAAATTCACTATATATATGTATTATATATTTATATAACACCTGTACCCCCAGGGGCACACCTCCTTTAGGTGTGTACGGGTTTCACGATCCCGGGGTACCTGAGTGATCTTTTCTAGCGTTCTTCCTGGTAGTCCCGAGCTTACCTTTGTAGAGTTTGCTCCTTACCGGGTTGTACCACAGTATACTCGGACCGTGACGGAACCTCTCGTAGGTCAGCGGTGGCTTGGTAGCCATTTATGGGTCACTGTCGTAGCATGGTCATCAGGAGTTGCTGTTGGATGGCTTAGGCCGGGTCGGCGTAAAACACACCTATATAACATCTGTACAGATTCTTTGTATCATGGCAGAAATTAGAATGAAATTACAAGGTTTGTTTTCTGACTGAATTAAAAAGTTTCGTACACAAACATAATATTATGTAAGTGCACATTGCTCCGTAAATATTATATGCTTGCGAGCCACCCTATCTCAATATGCAATAACGTCTATTTCAAAATTGGAGAGTTGTGGGATCGAGGCTCGAACTGGTCACGATGTTCATAACTGCGGCTGGTGCACATAAAATTAGTTCGTGGTCGCAGTGTCCATGTTCTCAAACGATACCTCTGGAGGTAGACGGCCAATCCTGAATGTCTTCTACTTGATCCCTGCTTCTAAATTTGCCCACTTTGTGTTGTCTTAGGGAGTAATGTTTGCCGCTTATAAGGTGCTCTCGTAATAATAAAACGAGTAACAAATTCCTCCCCGTTGTATGGACAGATGTTTAACGGGCAAGTGCCCTTGAGTTAAAAATGTTTGCAATTATGTTATCATTTTGCAATTCTTTCTAATAAACTCAGAGCTTTATAGCTGAATATCAGTTTCTAAATGTAAGATAGTATAAGATGCATACTAGATTCTAAAGTCTCTATCGATATTTATTAAAAATATAAACATATTTCTGCAGTGTATTTATCATTCCATTGGCCCATTTTTATCGCCAGAAACAGTGGAATACAATTCTCTTATCAGTAAATTATTTAGGATATTAAAAATTTCGATTGAATGTACCATAGATATAGGCTAATAATGCAATAGGTTAAGGAATATATGAAAGAATTATTACAAGGTATATCCAGAAAAAAGTATTCAATTTTATAAAAGTTGAAAAGACAATGTAATTTTGAGAAAATTGCAAATTAATATACGTACATCAGACAACATTTTTAACGTAATTGTATTCTTTTACAATTCACTTCTTGAGCCGAGGGATGACCTTCCCTGTAGCTACATTGTAGCATCACGATACTGAAATGGTATTTTATATTAATATGTACTGTAGCTTCAAGCTGTTGAAAATAGTATTTGTTCTTGTAGTGTCAAGTTTGAACTATATTTTTTGCCAACGCTCATTTAACTGCTCTCTCCGAAGTCAGTCGAAAGGAGAAGGGGAATGTTATTTAATTATTTCCTGAGGGGTTTCCCCCCTAGTATTTATACAGCCTGGGAAAAGCTGGATGCAACTGTTTCTTTTATGAAGCTCTAGCAGCTGGGTCGGGATATAAGTATCTTATGAAGCTGTACCCGTTGTACTTTTGGTAGCTGAGGATGTGTTGGTCTTTTTTCTTTCCGTGGCACTTCTCTAAAAAATCAGAGGGGGGAATGGGGGTTCCGATTTACTTTACAGAGGACAAAGATTCTTTGTGTGTGAGAGAGAGACGCTTGTAGGTTTTCGTAGGGTGGGAATGTGCTCTCTAGCTGTGAAAGATGTAAAAATTGTAGATATAAATACAACTCCTTCAACATGAATGTTAAAATGAATTTTGTCAGAGATCGTAATCATCCCAAAATCATCAATATACCGCTACCAAAATATTTGCTATTCAAGAGCTGTGACGTTACACCATTCAAAAACTCTCCCCCGCCTCTATGACAGATTGATTTGAGGCACACCGAATCTCATCATCGGTCAAAAATAGTTTTCCACCCATAAATGACTTCACGAAGATAAAATATCTGAAGCTATCAGGCTGTGTCTAAGAGTGGAGTGAATGATGATCTCAGAATCCAAAGAGTGCTAGACAGGTTTTGTGGCAATGGTTGTGTAAGGTCCCTCCCTTCGTTGACATTTTCTATCTTTTGTCCCGTATCACACTCAGTAACTTTTTAGGATTTCAACTCGCAGATAGAAGTACTCAGATTCGAGATTACTCCTTTCAACATGGTTATCTTTGGTTTAACATAAAAGTAGACCGCAGTTCTACCAAGGTACACTTTCTATTCCCAAGACCTTTAGCTTAGACGCAGTGCTTCCACCTTTGTTGAAAAAAGTTCCCTGTTAGAGTTAGAAATTCAGTACTCTTATTTTCAGAGCACTTCGCGTATAAATATAAAAACTTAAGATATTACAGGTTTCGAGGTAATTTTAACACTTTTCCACAAAAAATTAGGTTTCACAATTATTAAAAATATATAAAAGTGATATTAAAACTTACGTTCATACTTCCAGATATATCCAACACAAGAACATACCGCGATGTCGAATGCTTAGGAGACTGAATGACTCGGAACAACGTTTCCGTCAGCTCATTTTCAGCCGTATCTCTTTTGGATCTAAACATGAAATGAAGCTTATTATTGTTGTATACATTAACAGATATATTTATCACAAACGTATGAATGATCTTAAGCAATAACCAGTTCTATGTATGCATGATAAATGACTGAGGACAATGTTATTACAAAATTATGTTATTTGTAAGCATTAATGCCTAGTGATTGAAATATTTACATTTCTCTACCTATCTATCTGTTCATCTATCTCTTCGTCTATTCCCCTCTCTTTCTGTATTTATACATATATACTGGAAACATATTTGCCATGAAATTATCTTATACGAAGTACTCAGTTATACGAAGTACTTTTATTTCCCTAGAGAAATTCCCATAAGGCCTATGTAAGATAATATTCACTTACACGAATATTCAGTTACATGAAACATTCACTTACATGATGGAATGTTCGATCCCCTCCGTAAATTTTATTTAGTTATACGAGAAAAAAAATATTTTTTCAAACAGACTTGTACTGTGAATATTAACATCTCCCTATGGATTTCTTCCTTTATCCTCAAGATTTTCCGTTTGAATTATTCTTCAAAGAGTGGAGAGAGATTTTAAATCTAGTTTTCTTAAATTTCTCTCAACATTTAACTGTATTTTAGATTAAATGTTTTCGTGTTTAAAAAATATTCGTTATATGTACTTATGTATGTCTTTAATGACCACAAAAACTTTACTTAATGTAGAAGAAAAAATTAATTTTGTTGTTATAGTTTACAGATATTGATACAAATATTTTAACCTTTAAACTACGTTTATTTATTAAAAAAACACAAAAAAGCACAGTAATGTTTTCATGTTTTAATAGGGGGAAACGACTACTATTCACATATACGAAAAATTATCCCATCACCCTGGTCTTCTTAAAAGCGAATTACCACTGTATATATATATATATATATATATATATATATATATATATATATATATATATATATATATATATATATATATATATATATATATATATGTGTGTGTGTGTGTGTGTGTGTGTGTGTATGTGTGTGTGTAGTAGAGCCTCGATTTATCATTCCCCTATTATTCCTTTTCTACTGCATTAATTTTTCGATTCATTTCGTTTGATTTTGTCCCCATAGTTCTAGTGTTATTTTTACCGTGTTCATGTTTACCGGATTTTTCGTTTTCTCGTATCTGTAGTAGTAATATTTCAGTCCAGTCGCCTTGTCTTCTTGGAAGAATCGGTATTGAGGAAATTAGGCGATTTGCGGAATGAGCTTTTTTTGTGCTGATAAGAATGTTTCGAGGTCAACAACAAAAAGATTTCTTGCACTTCAGAGGCTTTCATGAAATACCAGAGGGTTGGTAACCTATATATGTTGTGACTCTACCAGTAAATATATATATATATATATATACCAGTAAATATATATAAGATGGACTTCAAGATATGTGGATGCAGTCATGGCCCAGAAAAATAACACCGTTTTAGTTAATAACCTGCATTATCAAAATGTTGGAGGACGGGTTCCCACTTCATTATAGGGACAGGACAAACTGAGGGGTTAGCTAGCATGAAGTTAGAAGTAAAAGGTTCTTAACACCTTTGTCAACATCTCAGTTAAGATCTGTGGGAAAATCTCTAAGAAAATCTGCTTCCGATAGCGTGCATGTCCTTTTTGTTTGGAAATTTTCTAAATTGTCTGTTAGGGCAATGTAGAGCTATAATTGGTCAGACCGTTTCTCTCAGGGCATAAACTGTAGCCCCAGTGGTCAATTTAGGTTAGGGGTTAAAAAGGGGGAAAGCAAAGGAACGCGGGAATTTTTTCCGTGTGCCAAATTTTTTGAAGCACACGGAGCTTTATCAAAATTAAAAACATTTAAATGTGAACACAGTGACAGGGATAGTGTACGTGCAGATGTAAAGGCAGGCGATAGAACGCTCATTCTTTGCAGTTAAGCGGTCATCAAAGCAGATATTGATTACAAAAGGAGGTATTATTATTAATATAAGTTATGTTTTATAAAATGTTGAATACTTCCTATTTTGCCACTTCCTATTAGTTTGTAAATAATTAGTCCATTCATAGTCACACATTTTACCGAATTCCTACATCTATTTATTTTGGCTATCGTATTTCGCATTCATCGTTTTCCATTTCCGTCTACCCATTGAATATACATAAAACGAGATTTCACCACACACACACACACACACACACACACACACACACACACACACACATTTATATATGTAAACACGTCGAAATAATTTTCTGGCTACTTATGAGTTTTGGCCCCTACTATTTTTTAATTACCAGGGCTTACTGGGTAAGGAGAAGCCTAATTAAAGTGCAGTCATGGCTCCATCACAAGAAAACAGCTAGTCCGTAGTGGAACTTTACTTTATTTTCTCATGACTAAGAAAAGATATGTTTCTCCATCAAGAGCAGAGCATGGAATGAAAAATACTTTCCTATTACAAAGTTCGCATCAAAGCGAGAGATGAGACGAATTCTTTTCCCAAGAAACTAGCAGCTTAATCAGCGTTATTAACTGATCAGAAAGGAACTTAGATCATTGGAAAAGGGAACCATTTTATTGGGAAAGGTGAAAATGTGGCGAGTGGATAAAAAATTAGTATTTATTGCAGAGTTAGCTTTGGGGCACGAGTAGAAAGAATTTTAAGTCGTGTAACACTTCTTTAAATGAGATATTACGTTGCTTTGATATGAAAGAATAAGAATGGGAAAAGGAGAATTTTAGAGAGATATTTTAAGTGTAATAATTTTGATATATTACATATACATATTTAGTCGAAACTGTGTTTAAACGAATTCACAGAAATGGTTCAGAGGAAATCAGTTTGGCTGCATTCCCTGTGCCTAGGTCTCTAGTACAGAATTTATTGTCGATGGTACTCCTGAAAAATACTAATATGATGTTGGCATAATTTATAGAGTTAAAAATTAAGAGGAAAAGCTAAAATATTATGTTGTTTGAGTTTGGGCAGAACAGTAAAGCTAGAAATGTGGTATTTAATACTCAATGCCAATGATTAAAACACGATGCAAAATTAGATGATTAACATGATATGCGATATCATGATAAATAATAAAATTAATTACATTTTTGGGGATATTAGCATGCATTTTTTGTGAATTTTTATCTGGTGTTTGGGGATTTTTTCTTGTTATAATAAAAATTAAGTAATCCTTTGAAGAAATAAAGTTAAAATAGGTTATAGATAGTACCACTAGCAGCAAGAAAAATATTGTAAGAGTAAATCAGATCAGAACGACCTAATCAAAAAATTGTAAGTGACCATTTAACGATTCTCTTTGCTATGATCTATTTTTCTTCCCTATTTCTGAAAATATTTTTTAGAGTTTCAAACTTATTTTCCTTCTCTTAACAGATTTTGTTTTGTCCTTTTCTGTTAACACGATAGTATTATTAAAATAAATTACTTTTAATATAAAAGTTTTTAACTGAAAATATAACATATTCCGGGCAATGTATTGTTTTGTCCTTGTTTTTATTTCAGATTTCATTATGAGGGGTAAAATGAATAAACAAATAAATATTAATTATACAAAATGTAGGATTAATAACTTTTTAATAATATTTAGTGTTTACGAATTTAAAAACTGTTTTATTTACAATAAAAGGCGAATATCACTTTAACCAGTTTTCCATGTAATGAACTTTTTTAGAGATTTAGGGACTTAATTAAATTGAGATCTGACTGCATATACATGCGTTTCAGTTGAATAAAAGCATTCAAATTATATTTTTTTATATCTTTAAAAGTTCAGCTGTATTCTTTAAATAGCCTTTAGTGTTGATTATTTCTTTAACAGAACTTATGTTTTATTTTTAAACATTACGTTTTATGTCCATATAAATTTTACTGTTGATATCCCACTCAAATAGTTGGGCGTTTCCTCGAATTACTAGCCAAAGAGAGCAATCGCTTTGCTTATATAAATACTCGTACATCAAGAGCTGACATTTTTTTATTATTTCACCAAGTTTACACCTAAGAACGTAATGCTAGTTTTTAGGTGTCAAAGACTCCGCCAGACTGATGACCGTTTACTTAGACTAAGTAAACCTGTCTCCTAACCTCGGTATTAATGCTCTGTCAACTGAAATTTAGCTCTTAAGAAATTATAAAAGCTTTTAAAATTTTTGCTCCATTTAAACTTGTGAGTGAGCCCGAGTTTCTTTGTTTAAAGCCCATTTGGACCAAGGTTATTATTTAATGAAAAATATTTTTATTTCTGCATGCAATTTTAATCCCGTGAACTTCAGTTTAATTATGATGCGATGTTTTGAAAATTCCTAAGTGTTGTAAACAGTTTATATTTAATTAGCATACCAGTTAAATCAAAATAACACATGAGTTAGTTGCAGATAGCAACAATAATAATTATTTTATTAAAAGAATATAGAAAAGGAAATTAATGTATGATGTTTTCGCACCTATCGTCTATCAATACCCGAACAATTATCCTAGTGCACTATATTGGCCGCCTTATTTTCTACATATCACACCGGAGCGTATTATGTAATTTGCCTTTAACAAGCCCTCTAGATCAAAATTTCTATTGAAAGGCAGGGAGAAATGACTGATTTTAAGTACGATATAGAAGACAAGAAAAATTGCTAGAAATATCGACATTAATACCTACAATAAGCTAAGTTAATTAAAATAGATCTACGAGTTTAGTGAGGAAAGTTTTGGTACAAAAATTAATATAAAATAGTGAAGCGAGGTAAGATAAAAAATTTAATAAACAATTCAATTTTCAGATATAAATCATTCTGATTAATTATTATTATCAATAATTGTATTGTATGTTGTGTTATTAATTATATTAATTTTATGATGATGAATTCATGCAAAACTCTTTTCATTTCCATTTCTTAAAAAGAGTTTTATATATACGCATCATCATATAATAAACATAATTATTGCAAAAATATTCAATAAAATTATTATTAATAGAAATTTTACTACTAATAATGTTTTTTCGAAACAAACAAATTATGCTTCATAATTATTTAAAAACTCTTTTTACTTCTAATTATTGTGCCATGTGGTTTAGACCAGGTCAGCAAACACTTAGTAATTCTCAGTTATACTTCATAATTCAATGAAATATAAATATTGAAATTTCAGTCACATTTCTTAAAACTGAATGGTTATCGTAGCTTTAATTGTAAATAAAAAAAATATAAGTGAACTGAAAATGCATGTAAACAAAATAAATCTGTAGACTTACAGTTTTGAATTCTACTTAAAAGTCAAAAGGATGAATATGATTTTAAAATCTATGACAGTCTTTATGTAAGATGAAAAATTTATCACTGCCTTGGTTCACAAATAACCTTCTTTTTTTTAAAGAGCAAAATAAAGGAGATGGATGGTATTAACGGTGAAATTCCAAATATGCATTCTCTGAAGAATGAATGGAGGTCTTTATTGCTTTAGACGATTTTACGGCAGCGAAATTCCTATTTGAGATTTAGAATCGTAGGAGAATGCAAAAAATAATTAAAAGGGTTGTTAAAAAACAGTGGAATTTCCAAGAAGAAATATTATTTTAGTTCTACACCCAAATGGGATATTTGCTTGCTTCTTTTAAAATTCAGCGATATTATTTTTCTTTTATCTCTATTATAAACGTAGATCACTGGATAAGTTTAAAATATTTTCAGACGTTAATTATAATAAAATATCGTTGCATAAAATAATTAAATAATGGTTAAATAGCATTGTTTATGTTACAGTGTATTTTATGTAAGTACTTAATAAAATTAAATAAAAAAAAACATTATATTAAATATATTTTTGTTTTAGCGCAATTCACTTCTTAAGATATTCCTGATAAAAATGTTATAAAAAAACATTTTGACCATCAGTTACCCGCTGTTTCTCTTTTGTTGGTTTAATTTTAATTGAGTTTAACTCCTACACGTAGGCAACAGGCTCTAAGTATTGCAAATATGTTTCAATATCAGTTTAATTAATTACATTAAAAACATCCTTACCGTAAAATAGTAAATTTTCCATATAAAGTTACAATATTATTTTAAGCACAAAATGATATAAATAAAGAGAAGTGGAACATATTTCAGAATTGAATATAGTTTAAAAAGTTGAAGATGAGCCTAATCTAAGTTGATAATATCCACCAAGTACTGGTATATTCAGCCATATAATTCCGTTTGGGATAAAGACTTAATTTTTAGTTTTAAAGAAAAAAATATAGCATATAGTTGCTTTCAAAAGTATTTATATTATAACGATGTCAAAAGAAACATTCATTTATTATTATTTTGTAATATAAAAACACAAACATTTAATTTAAATAAACCATGCTAATTAATTAATCTTTCATATTGTTAGTATAACTACATTATTTGCAGGTTTCAAAACAAGTAGTAAAATACTTAATTAGCAGCTTGCTTTTTTAGATCTCTTTGAAAGTAACCTTTAAGTTGAAATTTTTGAGCAAACAGGAAAATTTTAAGTAAAGTTCTATTTCTGTTAAGATTACCAAAGTAATTTACAATATAAATAAATAGATAAAAATAAAAGATCTCATACCTTTGACGAAAGTCACTGTGACTTGCAATGACATCCCAAGTGCTTCTGTAGTTACATACTGCGTTGTGTTTCGTTGGTGCTAATACATTATGGATATGACTATCATCATCACAAAATCCCTCCATCTATAAAAGTTTGAAGGGATATAATCCTAAGCAATTATTGAACTTTTATGTTATTGTCTTCTTTTCATAACTTTAGTATATGCATAGAAATTTATATTATGTTTTCTTAACTTCTAATTGTGATGAGGCAATTTAGATCTGTTATATAAATTGATTCATTCATACATGAAGTAAAATGTTCGGGATCTAAATCTGACCTCATCACATCGTTGTAAACAGATAGAGGATCATAAATCTCGATAAAAAGGATATTGTAGTCTTGTACGGTTGTCTCGGGCGGGGTGCTGATTCCAGTCCCAGATTAGAATCCCGTCTCCGTACTTGACATTAAATAAGAATGTACGTTTGTGGAGTATTTATGAGTTCCTAAGGAACAGTGTCCAATTAGAAGGGATAAGGTTGTTCACGTTGGTGGTCTCAGGGCGGGGTTTGGTCAGACCAATGAAATTCTGGCAACTATCCCAATTGGAAGACAAGAAGAAGGAGGGGACAAAGTTTGAGATAATAAAATATGAAAAATCTAAAAAATGAAGAGAAGAGATTGGTTCGGAGGTCCCAAAAAGAAGGTGCTCGATAATCCAGACTAGGAGAGTTCAGCCAAGTCCGCTAGGAAGTGTTCCTGCACAAAGTAGTACAGCCGCACCCCAAAGACTCAGGAAAAAGCCCCTGACGATGTCTGTAACAGATCAACGGATGATGTATAGATTCCCTCTCCTGATCAGCCATTGATACCCTTCAACCAGAAGTGTTCCGGGCCCAACATTTTAGACCCACAAAGGTACCCATTTTACATTTTTGAAATCGAGATTAGGTCCTCTCTCTACTTACAATATTTGCTTAAGTGTATAAAAAATTGTCAGAACTAATTTTGAATATATTGACTAAGCTTACTTAAGAAAATTAGCATCATTTTGGTTTTGTAAATAGATGTATAAATATTTTATAATAAATTTACTTTTTTTATTATATTAAGCTAGTCTCGGTTGCTATCATTTTAGCGGTTAGTTTATTCTTCATATTTATGTCTGTAGTTTCTCAGAACCTGTGGTTAAATTTTAGTACAAAAATATTTAACACAACGCAATTAAAAATAAATCCCACTATACATTTGATCACAGGTTTTTACTCAAATATATAACGAGGACTACACGACACTAATAAATCTTCTAATAAATCATAAATGAATAATTTGCACTACGTTCAAATATACCATATAAGAATTTTTCCGCATTTTTCTCATCATGCTACATACAAACCTTATTGTAACTGTTAATACCGTTATTATAAGTATTTTGACATAACGAAAATATGTAATGTTGACTTTATTACCAGGTGATCAAAAAGTCCGTATAAACTTTAGAAATTAATAAAACCGGAAAAATAACCAAAATAAAAAAACGGTTTGCAGGGTTATTATCGCTAGGATATCGGATTTTTTTTTTAACAGAAAAAAAATAACTGAAAAAGAGTTGATAGAGGGAGCTGATGTACACAAGTCAAAGAAAAAGAAACGCAAACAACAAACAGAATACCTCCAAATCGTTTATTACAACAGTATGTGTTCCATATGACCACCACCACAGTAATAACACACTGCAGGCGAGTCACAAATCCAGCAACGGCAGAGTACAGCAGGTTCGGTTGTATGCAAGACACCTCTCGGCGGATCGCATCTTTCAGTTTAGATATATTGGATGGATTATACATGGTTATGGTGATTATTGCATGGTTTACAGAGATGAACTGGTTGTGTATTTATAGGTTTGGTTTTGGTTTGGTTTGGTTTTGGAGCGCTACGGTCTACTTTTTGCAACACGAGGGTTAATGAGACCGGGACCTACTGCTTGTGTGTATTTATAGGAACGCAAGTTCTAATAGCAGTCTTATTTGCATATTTCCACCGAAGTTGCTCGTACCAGCGCCATCTGTCGGCTGTTTTTGAGTTACTGTATTTTCTGTTTAAAAAAATCCCATGCCCTAGCGATACTAACCCTGCAAACCGTTTTTTATTTTGGTTATTTTTTCGGTTATTATGAATTTTTAAAGCTTATACGGACTTTTTGATCACCCGGTATTCTGTCCAATTTCTTTATCAATTCTCAATTTAACTATTTAGAAAAACTTCTTTAGAAAAGTTTGACCTTCCTGATTTCTGAAAGCGAATTTAAAACGACAAGCACGTATTCTGTTTTTCAATTATATTTGGATCTTTTTAAAGTAACAATTTTATTAGCAATTAGTTAATATGAAACAGCACTAAAAGTAATCTAAGTTAATGCATCCCCCATCGAATTTCTTAAGTGGAAGTAATTGTGGGGATTTTATCCATCAGACGCCAGATGGAGCTCAATATAGAAACTAAGCCTTCCAGGTAAGATCAATTATCTATCCATTCAGCTTCTCTTCCACCAATAATTGATTAAGAAGAAAGAACTGCTGTTCGCAAAAAACCGAAGAAAATATAGCCATTGATCAATAAAGGTTTAAAAAAGCCCTTTTTTTTTGGCTGCGAATTACTGACTTTTTTTGAGATTCTACAAAATGGAAAGGCGTTTTTTATTAGAGATTCTGCTACATTGATTTTTTTTTAACCATCTGCAGAAAATCTAATAGTTTAAAGATAAAATTAACAACCAAGCCTTTTCATTGTATTTTATGCCAAAAACGTCTTTTCTTCTTGTTTAATCATTCACATGGAGATTTTTTTTAATTCATCAAGAATTTTAATAAAAATGTCAGCATAGTTTCAATAAGATGTGACAAAAAAAGGTAAATTAAGAAAAAGCAATCATTAAAATATTAATGTTTAAAGTAAATATATTTTACTTATCGCCATCCACCTGTCACAAGTTTTAAATTTCACATAATTAAAAAAATGTCAAAAATTAAAAAAAAAACATACATCAGTTTCACGAAGAGATGAATTATGTACTTTTTTTCGTGTATTTTATGTGAATTTAGGTATTATGTTCCATAACTCATCTACGCTATGTCCCATGATGAGCAACTGCAATCCATCACTACTGTGTAGATGAGGGAATGGCTTAAAGTGGTCAATGATGGTGGAAGATGGTAATACTGATGCCGAGTGAGGTCTTTAAGAATGGTTTTTTAACGTATTAAACAGCTCCAGGGTGCGCATTTAAAGTATGCAGCTCATACCCAAATGGGGCATAATTGATCGGTTATGAGTTGCCACTCATACTTTTGTGGCCACTGTTTGGCCACCATAGTATATTAAGTTACTTTTTGTATTTACAAATTGAAATATAAATCAGTATTAAAATTTTGATTCACCTCACAAAGTAATTATCTGATATTTCTTTAAATAAATGAGCCTTCATTATTACAAGTATTTAAAAATATGTTTACATTATATGCAATCATGAATTAATTGATAAAAAGCTAAAATATAGAAAAGTATACTATTTCACCATAACTATACTATCATTAATCAGTATAAAGAAAATTAAGTTGATTATTCTTTCTAGCCAAAATTTTTGAGTAGACGTCGTTTCTGGACGTACTACATGAAATTTGTACAGAATTCGAGATATCAGTATGTAGAATGTAATTTTTATTATGATCATATTTATAACATCTAATTTATACATTGCTGTTTTTATGTTTAATTATTGGTCTGAAGACTTTTAAAACGTCCAAATCTTCTGTTTTTAGGTAAAATATGTTATATAAAACATTTCGTTTGGTGTCAGAGATATAATAATGAAAAATGTAAAAGCTGATCTTGATTACTATATCTTGTAATGTCCTTTGAAGGTAAACAACAATAAAAGGGAATTATGTTTCTGAAGCTATTAATTATGTTTTATGATACTGTGTAGTTCAAAGTACTATTTTCAAATAGTTATTTAAATTATCTTTCTAGTATTGTAACAGCAAAATATAATGAATTTACAGTTATTTTAGACGTAAAAATAGCTATGTGATTATTAATGTTATTGTAAATGTTGTTGAAATTAAAATTTTCTAATTTCGTCTCTTCATAGTCCATGTTCGGTTACTTACATGTAAATAGCAATTAGAAGATCAAGCTTAACACAAAGCTGTAGACTTTATTTCTTCGTCATCCATTTTTACGCAGAAGTTGAAAAAAAAAAGAAACAAACAGCCTACGTGTCCCATTCGTGCTCATTAAAACTGCCCTTCAAGTGACCCCTTGTATGGAGCTAACCCAGGACATCATGGTACCACAGGAATGACCCATAATGGGCCATAGTCTACAGAAGACATTAAGGATATCTATTCTGAGTATCACTCTAAGCAGAAGCTTATGTTCAGAAATTAATTCTACACGATCCATTACATGAACGTTATTCATAAAATTTATTGGAAGACTACGCAGTTTAAATATACCTAAAAATGCTCAAAGATTTCTTAAATAAATATAAAACTCTGATTTGTCAAATCATGCCTGAATAGCAATTTGATTTACTGCCATTCAACGTTCTGATAATAAATGCCATGTATAAGGATTTTTGATACTTACAGATGGTATGAATGGCATATACATAATTGACGCTTTTGCTTCGTTGCTAGCCATATTAGGAATAAAAATGCAATCGCTGTCCACCTCCCCACTTGCTGTCATCAAGCATGGACCTCCATCACGTGATTCAATCCAACCCTTGATGTCTCTCACACAACTTGTAGGACGAATCTAAGAACGGGAAAATATTTTTTGAGCATTCAGTTTAGTGAACTTAGAAAAAAAGAAGAATATAGTATAATAATGTTATTAAAAAGATGACTATTAAAAAACCATGTACGATAATTTTATATATATATATATATATATATATATATATATATATATATATATATATATATATATATATATATATATATATATATATATATATATATATATATATATATATATATATATATATTTAGGCTTGTAATTAAAGGAGAAATAAAACCAGACCTTATTTAGCTTACCGCGGTTAGAATCGGCAATTTAATCCACCTTCAGGTCTTTAAACTCTGTGACACATAATTAAAAAAATAGTTGTTGCTAGAAGTTCGTTAAAATTCCATTTTATTCCAAAATCTTCAGTTTCTAGGCAGGATCGTCTGTAAGCCTTTATAACACTAGATCTGCACACGGAAGTGAAGTAAACTTTGTTATTAAAGAGCGGAGCCCGCGCCACTTCTCGTGTGAAATTATCGTAGGTCAGCACTTTTGGGTGCTAAAAAATACCAGGTAGTCGGGAAAAGGGACCTCAACAGGATCTAAATCCGAATGAGTCAGCAAGAGCTTTTGAGAATCACATTGAAATATGAAAGAATTGCAATGATTTAATCTCTGAGAAACAGAAATTGTTGCTCTCTCAGTATTGAGGTACTTTTCATCACTATGGCGTAACAAAGAGTTACATGAAGTGAAAGCCGTTGCTGCTATCAGTGGACTACTGACAGAGATGCAAAGAGTTTCCAGCGTCCTATCTTGTTATGACCCTTGCTGAACAGGTCGGGTTTGCCTCCCCAACACCCTTGATGAGGAAGTGAATTCATTGGGGTGTTTGCTCCTTCAGTGCATTTAGCAAGCGATCACTGAGAAAGAAAGACATAGAAAAGAATCCTATTAAGTAGAGTTTGATTGCTTCATTTTTAGTAGTACCTGGAAGCCATCTTCGTTGAATCCATAAATCTAACCTTGCAAAAACAATCTAATTAATAGAAAACATTACATAGACTTGGTCAAACTGACAAAATAGAATAAATAGATCTGTAAGGGTGTTTAAGTTTTAAGTTGTAAAATAAATTGTCGTCATCGGTAAGTCTTCCCTTCTACTTTACTTAAGTATCACCATTGTCTCAATAGTCCCGGTTCATTTCTTTTATTTTTTAATAACCATTTCTACAACATGCAGTACTAATGGGATATTAAAATTGCTTAATAATAATTTTTAAAGTAATTTAGTTACTCAGTAAAATAATTTTTAATATATTATATATGTATAAGATACAGATGTGTCAAAAATATCAATAATGTAAAGAGTGTGAGCGTTAAAGTTAGGGGTAAAGAAGGATGCGAGATGAAAACGAAGCGGCCAAAATTTAATGATTCTTGATTTTATGAGTGATTACTTGATTTTTCTTCTATTTAGTTGAAGTTTGTAGGGCCCGAAAATTTCAGCTTTGACTACAAAATATACTACAACGAAAATATCCTCAGACGCGATAATATCTTTTAGTAGTCATTGAATCATTGCATTGGTAAATTAGTTATAGCTTTATATATAAAATGCAAATTATGGACAATATTCTGGAATGCCAGTAAGATACTTGGTTGATGAGACGAGAGCTGTATGATTGGTTGGTTTTGAGCGCTACTTCTATACCAGAGCTAATTAGACCGGAACCTATTGCTTACAGCGATTCCGAATGATAAATTCTGTATAAGAATGTAATTAAATATTTAGTGAGCAGTGCGTCTAGTGTAAAAAAGATATATAACGCCAGAAGCTTGTGAATTTGATTCGATGTTTTATTCCCACTAACATGTGTTTGAAACAATATAAATTTTTTCTTAAGTTTATTTCATTGAAATTTCTGCTAGTGCACGATGAATCCTAAAACTAAAAAAATTTGATACACCTCAACATCTTTAATGCGGTAAACATCTTGAAGGATAACAAATAAGCTCAATGTAAATATCTCTATTCTACATGATTTATTTCATGTAAAAGTTTGTTAGCCAGGACATTAATTGTCCTAAAATAAACACACACCCTCTTAATAACTACGACAGAAATAGAAATAATGTGTTCATGTATGTAATATTTACTGAGTATTCCTTAATGATCGTCTGTTTTCATCCGAATACATATAAACAATATTTTGTTTCAGCCCACATTATGACTCCCTGGCAAAAAGATGATCTATTAAAGATAAATAAACTATTATAGATGACAAGTAGCAGCAAAATATATGGCTGATTAAAAAAAATGAGAATTTTACCAGGATTGTTTTTATAGTTTAAAAAAAGTAAAATAGTTTAAGATAATTATTTTAATAAAAGCAAGAGTGTAGTAAAAAACTGAAATACGCTTTAAGATCATATAATAAAAAAGCCTTATATATGTAAAATACAAATATATGAGTTTGCTACAGCGATGCTTAATATAGAAACCCTGGTCCCATTAGTAAAATAATCATAACTGAACTTTCAAGTCACTCTTTGAACGGTCTTCCTCTACAAGTTAAAAATTTAAAACTTTTGTAACTTATTTTCTATTACAATAATTACTAAATAGGGCAGTGCTGGATTTTTGTTTTTTAATAATTCAGTAAATAAAGCGTTAAAGGGGCCATTTCTATTCAAGCTGTTACTTGCTTTATGTTGTTTCTAATACCACTTAGGTGAGCAAAGCACGTAGGCCAGAGGCCATACGAATTAAAGCAAAAGGTGAGCCTTTCATTTTTGACGAGCACCGCTAGGTTAAAAGAGCGGGTTTGCTCAGTGTTTCCTCGTACTTTAGAACAAGCAGAAGACCTCCAGGCTTGGCCTGCCAATCCCAGATGTATTCTTTGAGAACGTGGAGGACCACTAACTTATTTTGCGTGCCACAGTCACCAATAACGATCATGGCAAATCTTAGGCCGACTCGAGCCACGAAGCCTTAACCCTCCAGTTAAGATATCGTTACCTTTGGTGTTTACCGTGTGGTTAGATTCCCAACTTTTCCATCCCGAATGTCGTAAAATTTAGAACATTATAACTTAGTTTCCGGTAGTAACATAATGCTTAATATTAAGCTCGTGTCACGAATTTGTGAACTTACTCTTCCATTTTCATAATAAAACATAGGATATCTCTTGTCTCCAGGAATGCCATATTCATCAAATACACCATATCGAAGATGAGCCCATTCGTGCACTAACTGTCTTTCTGAAATAAATAAAAAGAAAAAATAAATGCATTTAACTCAAAAATTAAAGAAAAAAAATTTAAATTTTATATCTTGTGATTGAAAAATAAATTTTACTAATTAAGGAGTTAAAAAACTTAGATATGACAACTAAGATGTCAGCCCGCTACTCTTTTAAAATAAGTTAACGTTTCAGCTACAATCTAAACAATAAATATGCTTAAACGTCCAAATATATTATTTTCATAATTTTTCAATTCGATCAGCAAAAAGACGAACTGCAAAAAGAAAAAACGCATTCCATTGACACATAAAATATAAGATACAAATCTGTAGCATTAACAGTCAGATATTATACACGATGTCATTAAAACTGCAATTTAAAATTGTAACGAGACACTGCTTGATTTCACTGAATGTACAGCTGTGGTTGTTAAATTTATGAGAGCAAAATGGTTTAAATTTATCGCACTATTAACATGAAAAAATATTTAAATCAAATATTAAATTTAAAACAAATTTCCATAAAGCACAAATTCCATTGCTTGCTAAATTTGAATAATCATATTGTCTTTAACCCTCCAAGTGGTACACATAGAGGAAAAAAAGTCTCCAAAAATACGCTTAAGGTTTACTTTGTCAGTGGCCAAAGCGTTGTATGATATTTTACTTCACCCATAATCGATTAGAATGGAATACGGTAAACCCACCCTCGCTATTGTCCCTTTACTTCCGGTTATAAATAGATATATGAATAGATATTATAAATTGTTAATTTTTAATACACATAAAGCTCGTCAAGTCTCGAAGATCATCCCATAAGGAATAATAGACTCTAAAAGTACAAATAAAAATATCCTTTGAGAGACTTATTTATATTTTTTACGAAAGTCATCCAAGATATTTAAGAGGTGCAATTAGAGATACATCTGTTACCGCAAACGAAATACTTCGAAATAGAGATTTACAAAGCCATGAAAAGCTATCAGCGTCTTTGTGCCTCAAGGTGTAGAGGTGCATCCCTCAATAAATGTTAGTCAAAGAGGGGTGCAGTTCCTAAACAATCAACCTGACCCTCCTACCGCAAAACTCCATGGGGGAAAGCACTGGCAGAAATGTACATTGCATCCATTTTTGAAGCGTTTTTGGAGGTCGAAAATTGTAAGTGACAACCGCTTTGAAGACATCATTGGTTTAGCAGAATTGTACGTGGGAACTGCTTAGAGGGTTAAGTATAGCAATTATAATTTGCAAAATATCATCTTATATTTAGATTTAAATGCTAATATTAATTCAAGATAAGATAAACTATCGTATATTATTTTGGAGTCTCACTATTATTCAAAAAATCATTCTGCTTTGAACTGTAATTGGAGGCAAGAATGACTAAATTAAAACATTATTTAGTAAATAAAGTAAATAGAGCAATTGGAAAATTGCTTTCATCTAAGCAAAAGCTAGTACTAGTCAATGAGATAACTATATTTCTAGTTAATTTTAAACTGCCAAAAGATTCTCGAAAATTATCTTCAATATTTTAGAAATATTTTAAGCAGGGATATAAAATCTATTTTAATAGAAAAGCGATTGTATGATTGTTTATATACATGCATATATATTTGTTGTTTTATAGAGAACTACACGTTCTGCTATAATCTAATATGTGAATTGCATTTATATTGTAATAAAACCGTTGAAAATTCAACTGTTTTATCTCAATTGTATGCAGAAGGAGGGGTGTGGGAGAGAGGAACGCCAAGGAGGAGCCAGACACAGATGCAATTCCTTCAGAAATCAATAAAAGGAGCTTAATATATTTTTAGATTGTAAAGCGAAACTTAGCACACTGCTCACTGAATGCGTATTACCGTCGCTTAGGTTTGTTTTCTTGCCCAGACATTTTATTGGATCTTGCTTTTCCAGTATTATATATATTGTCTTGCAGCGATTTATTTGAAAAGTATATTCTTCTATTTGAGAAATATATTACAAACTAAATAAACCAAGAAAAAAGTATATATAATTATTAGTTTTTTGCATGCTTTTATTGAGTATTTGAAATTCCTCGATAGAGAAATTAAGATAAGGCGAGTCATGCTCAGGAAATAAAACTAGCCAATTGTTTAAAAAATGTAAAAAAATAATATAAATTTTTATACATCAAAAGCTCTATTTCAGTTACGAATACTATCCGCATCATAAGAAAAACAATAGATAAATAGAATACGCATAAAGAAATTGAAGATATAATTCTTATTTTGAGTTTACTCAGTTCCATTAAAGCTTTCTCTGTTTGTTAAAAAATGACTCAAATTAGTCACTGGAGATTGTAAATGACACTCATTACACTGGATTTACTGATTCCGGGGTAAAACAGAGAGCAAAATCATTACCCAGAATAATTTTTTCCACTGCATAAAAACTTGAGACTTGTAAGCTGAGAAATAAAATGCGACCCATGCGTAAACAATATTTACATTTACGATGCATTTAACTTTCTGGCTTTTTAAGCAGCAATTTTTCAAAGCTGTTTATTTTTACACCGGATGTTATTAAAAAAAAGGGAACATTCAAAACGGGACTGCTATATTGACTTGCCTTGACTTCATTTACTTTCCCTTATTTGTTTTTATAGAACTGTTATTTTCATTGTATCTAATACAGATATTTCTTTTATATTCTATTCTAAAATGTGTTGTGGAACGAACGCATCTTAGATTGTAGAAACAAAAATATATTTAAAATTATTCACTTTATTTTACAGTTTCTACAAACATTTATTCAACAGCATCTTACTTCAATTTTACAACTTATTTTATTGTTGTGAAGCATTAAATAAAAAGCGAAGATTATGCTATAAAATAGAAATTCGGAATATGTATCTTCTTGAAAAATTCAATTCATTCTAAGGAGCTCTGTTAGTAGTAGATAAGATGTGATAAAAATTTGTAGCAACAGCTTATGATACCCCGGTTGGATAGTGACAAAAATATTTTAGCTTATTCAAAGTAAAATATATTTTACCTGGGAATATTTTGATCTCCTTAATATTAGAACAACAGAAAGCTTGCTACTGCCTAAACGACGACTGGTACATATATATATATATATATATATATATATATATATATATATATATATATATATATATATATATATATATATATATATATGTGTGTGTGTGTGTGTGTGTGTGTGTATGTGTGTGTAATATTAAAATACCTTATTTACATATTTTAATATTAATTTAATATTAATTTAACTTTTGTTCATAAAGTACGTTCGGGGTTTGCGCGGTAATTCTGATTTTTCCCTCCATACACGCTATAGACTTAATTCAGCCTCTGTCTGTACTATTTTAGCCAATAGTTAACCCGTTCTCTTTAAACATGGGTATTTTTTATCACGTGATCAAATGTGCTTAGGGATTATTCATAGACTTTTTACCTTAGAAACCCCTACTTGAAAAGTGTATGTGCGGGAACACTTTGGCTGAGTGTACGAAGTTGTAAAGGTGTTTGCCTGTTGTACGGATTTCATGTTTCTTACCAGAAATAAACTGTGTTGTGATTTTGAATGAGTCTCGCCCATATTACACACACACACACACACACACACACACACACACACACACACACACACACACACATATATATATATATATATATATATATATATATATATATATTAATGAATGTCAATTTTAGGCTCAACTGTACTAGAAAAAATGCGTAAGGAAAATATGAAACGGAAGTAAAAATTATGTGACCTGGAATATAAGTCAATAACGTCGCCGAGTGGAGAACTCGCTAAATGGTAATATCTATGTAATGTAAAGAAAAAATAATAAAAATTATATTTTTGTAAAGAGATATCTCTTTATTTTTTAGTTCACTTAGTTTAAAATCATGTAGTAGATTAAAACGTTCTTCTTTTATCCACCTCTCTCTCTCTCTGTATGTATACATACGTACATACATACATATTTACTTACACAACGCAATCAGGGGCAATCTAGTATGGTATAAATCTTCAACAGTCTTCCTAACTGGACATCCAAAATTACCTTAAAATGAAAAGAAACTAGCCCAAGTTGCTTTGCTGGGGCTTGGGTCAACAAAAATGATGCAGTCAACGAACCGAGTACTTTAAATCTTCATTTTATTGACGTTAAAATTTAGAAAATAGATCAAATCGGTTACATACGTTTGCCAGCTAAGTCGGTTGGCAGAAATAGTTAATTCAGCTTTTCTGTGGTTTGTTAGTGGGCCAAATGGTCACTCAAAATTACAAAATCAAGGACCAGGTTCCGAATTACTGAACAGGGATCTTGGATCCCGTGAGTTTAAAAACTCAAAGAAGGAGAAAATATTCAGATTTTATTCATGGGAAAACAAAAGAGATTAGGCTTTTGAATCGAAATTCTTTTCTTCGTGACAAAATAGAATTAAAATTTGAAAAAATAATTTAGAGTCGTTTAGGTTACATTTTTGATATATTACAGAAATAGGTGCATGCCTGCACCCGGGGGGAGGGCTGGGTGAGTTGAGTTTCCATTCCCCATAAGCTTATTAGCGAAATGTTCAACTTTAAGAAGTATGAAAAACTATTTATGGACAATAATAGAACAATAACGTCTTTTAAGCTTTCTTAAATATTCATAGAAAATCGATTTGACATAAATTACATAGTAAATGAATTGAAAAAAAATTTTTAATTCATAATTTCTTCATTTTCTTATATATAGAAATCATAATTTATCTAGTAGTATTGCAAAAAATAAACTTTTTTTCAATGTTATTTAGTAATCTTTTTTGCATTTCAATCAAGTAAGTTCCATACAAAATGATTTAAAAAATAATTAAAATGAAATTTCGTCTTCAAGTTCATTTAATGTTTCTCATAATATAGTATGACATATTGGGAAACGCTATAGCTCAGTCGGCAAAGGCAGCGATCTCGTAACTAGAGGATGGCGGTTCATCAATGCGGCTGGGGCAGGCAAATTGGGTTAGTGGTCGCAATGTCTTCTAAGAACCCAAACGATAATCTGGTAGTAACAGGTCATGTATGGGGGTGTTCTGTTTGATCTCTGCTTCTAAATTACGAGGATACACTTTGTGTTGTCCTAGGGAGTAATGTGGAGCACATGAATGGTGCTCACGAAATAAAATGGTCAACAAATTACGTGGCATAGTATGAGCGATTGCTTAACAGGTAAGTGCCCCACGTTATTAAATAAACTATGAAATATTGAGCACTGAGCTTTGTGAAATGGTTGTCCATTATATAATAGAGCTTTGTGAAACGGTTTAGCTTTATTTTGTCGACCCATCCCAAGAAAAAAATCCTGGGTGAGCGCATGTATGTTGTAAGTATTGTAAGTGCTCTCTTGCAGCCTTACCAGGAGTCCTATGAAAGAAGGAACCACCTCAGAGCCGAGGAAGGCAGAATACAGTGTGTAGTAAACACGCTGTACACAGTAGTACGATGGTTATGTTAGGCTTTAATATGTTATTACAAGTCCATGAGTGGGTAGTGTAGTGGATTTGACCTGTTAACCCTTAAAAATAGTGCAGTTAGAAAGACTATAATCAAGGCCTATTAACTAATTACAACCACATATTATCATGAATGGCAAAAATATAAGACATATATTTTTAAAGTAAGTAGAAATATTTATTTAGCAAGAATAAATATGTAACTGTGAAAAGATAAAATAATAAACACAAATGACGAGTAAATCAAGAGAAATTTCACATATGAAGCTTTTCTTAACATAACATAACAAACCTGCAAAAAAATAATAATTTACAGTTCCTTAAGTATGCACATAGGTATGATGTTAAGTATACCTATTAATGATAACTATTTTTCATAGGAAGGGCTACTGGAGCATCGTGCAAGGAAGAGGCGAAAAGAATCAAACACCCAAGCACACAGATTTCGTCATCGACTGTACTTTTATATCACTTCCACCAGTTCGGCAGTAAGATAAGCACCGCATTCGTTATACGTGACGTAATAGCTTTCGAAGTGCTGATACACTATATAATTTGCATATCTAACAGGTTATACTATTTACTGAGTAGTTGTTTTCTCGTATAATTGTATATAACTTGAAAAGAGAATAAACATCATTTATTAAAGAACTAAATCCTCCCCTTGAAAAATTGACCGCCACAAATTTGACAGCTCACACATTTATATATCACTAGCTAAATATAGTTAAGCCGGTAAAATATTCCATATTCGCTTTTTGAATACTGCTACAATAGTTTGCTTCTTGCTTTTTCTAACCGTATCCGCAGCTATTTTGCCCCGAATATCATCTACAAATTTTGCGGTTTCCTCCAATAGAAGAGCATGGTGTTTTTTTAGTTCTCCAGCTTTCTCTTTTTTGTTTCATCTGGCTATCTTTATCTTTGATCTAAATGAGAGATACATTCAGAAAAGAAACATTTTTGTTTTTGTCATCAAGTGATGTGACCATTGATAACGAATGAGGACTATCTATCCATATTTCTCTTTTTCCGTTTTATTTTGAGGGTATTACTTACTATGCTTGTGGTCTAGTAGGATAATTTTGAACATTTCTTATACACACACATACATATATATGTATACATACATACATGCATATATATATATATATATGTATATATATATACATATATATGTATATATGTATGCGCATGTGTGTACATATATATACATATAATGAAACCAACAGAGGTTCTAGACTAAACTGATGGTAAATATTCAAAAATGTTTTATTTTGTTTTTTATCATTCTGTATGCAAATTTATATAAAATCTACAAATAAACTATTATATTTTATAAAGTTTTTAATAATTAATTGTTTCAAAAGTAGATTTATTAAAAATGGTCTTTGAGTTTCTCTCTTATACATATGACCTTTTTTTATTTGTAGGTACCTTTTTGGACCTTCAAATTCAACTTAGTTGTTAATAAACATACAAACAGAGAAAAAAATTGTTGTTGAAAATTCTATTTTTTTCATGACATCTAAGGTCATAATTGATAGATTTTTGCTTTTCGAAAAGTATTATTTTGAAAATAACTTTTACTTTATGCGCAATATAATAAATAGTAATTTTTTTAATTATCCAGGGGTGAATTAAAAATCTTTTAAAAATAACTAAGACATGTCAACTTTCTTTTAACTTTTTAGTTCTGCAATGAAATATCTATTTTATTCTTTTGATTTAAAATTTATAGAGACAAAATATGTTGAATATATCGTAAGATACTAAGCAATAAAGGTCATATATGCATTTACAAAAACAGTAGCTTTTCACATGTACATTTTTACACATAAAATACAGTCCTCGAAAAAGCAAAGTCTGAATTAAAACAAAACATAACAAACCTCCAAGTTAAAATATTAGAAATAACAAAAACGTATCTAGCTTCCTTTTAGTTTTATTTTATTTATTAAAATACTATTTTTTCCTTTCCGGTTATACTTTGTAAAGAAAAAAAAGTACTAAAAACATCATTAGTAAAAGACATTAAGATCTTTTAAAATTTCAGAGTTTGAAGGTTACACTTGTATTTAATTCTCATGTTTAGATATTTTTAGAGATATAACAGAGTCCTCGAAAAAGCAAGGTCTAAATCAAAACAAAGAAAAACAAAAACTCAAATTGAAAACTTTAGGACCAGCGAAAACATATCAAATTTCACATAAGTCCTACTTCCTTTATTGAAATATTCATTTTTGGTTTATAGGTTGTAGAGAAAAAAAATGTGCTGAAAAGATCTTTTGTATAAGTGACTAGGCGATTTGAAAGTTTCCGATTTTGATGGTCACCTATACATCCCCCAAAAACGTTAATTTTTTTATGCATATATTTTTACATTTAATACACAATCCTCGAAGAAAAAAGGTCTGAATCAAAACAAAACATAGCAAACATCCACGTTGAAATTTTTAAAAATAAGTAAAACATATCAAATTTCCTGAAGTACTATTTTGTTTATTGAAATATCTATTTAACTCGTTTGATTTATAGGTTTCAGTGAAAAAAATGTGTTGAAAACATCATTAGGAGATTTGAAAGCTTCATCTTTTGAAGGCCACATTTACATTCACAAAAAAACATTAATTTTTTGTTTATATTTTCTTACACATACCACACAATCCTCGAAGAAACAAAGACTTAATCAAAACAAAACACAACAAACATCCACGCTGAAATTTTTAGAAATAGCTAAAACATATAAAATTTTCTTAAGGCTACATTGGACCTTTAGAGAAAACTTTTTTTCTTTTAAATGAATTTCCTTGTTATTAGTATTGTTGATATATAAATATTTTAAAAATTTGAAAGCAAAATATTAATTAGTTTTGAGTTATTAATTATTAATTGTTTCATAATTGGCTTAATTGAAAATGCTCCAGGCGCATCCATTTTGCATTAAATATTATAAAAAAATTTTAAATACACCTTATAGACTTTACAAAAAAATGTACTTGTTTCCATAAACATTCATAGAAAATATAAAGAGAAAAAAAATAATTATGATGATGATACCCAAATTTTTTCAGAATAAACAGATAATTAATTGAATGATTATTTTCAAATAAACAGCTAACTTTTTAAAATGAATACATAAAATTTTACTTCAAAACACATAAGTTTTATTGCTATAACATAAACTTAACGTAAATAATACTAATTTCTATTTTCAATGCGCCTGGAGTACTTTAACATTTGTAATACATGAATTTTACTTCTGAGTAAACACCATTTGAAGTTATTATTGATTATATTATAACCTTTTGATAGGTATGATAAAAATGTGTTGAATATGAATGAAATTCTTTTTGAATTTATTCCTAAATAATGTTATATTTTCTTCTAAAAATGAATTCAAAAAA
>CM063502.1:56868053-56928053 GCA_032207245.1 Pardosa pseudoannulata | reverse complement strand
AAAAATATATGTTATCAAACAATGGATTAATGTAATCTTAATTGTTTAAATTATATTTTATTTGATGCTGATCCTTCGCCGCATGAAAGAGACATTAAGTGGCCTTTGATTAATTTCTATTATTCTTAACAAGCGAATTCAATTTCACAAAAAGCTCTCTGCGTGAGCTTTGGAAAATTTGCAAAGACTAATTAAATGATCCTGCTGATAGAAAAGAGGAAACGAATAACTTAAGTCTTTCAGAATTATTAAGTAAAAGAAAGCTCAATGGTGGGTGTTTACAAAAATGCATATTAAAAATAATTGCATTGCATAATATGAAGCGAAATAATGCTACTTTTCAGTCAGGACATCGTAATTGCGATCACTTATTCTTTTTACATAGTATTTCCTCCACATATTACATTAATTTGGATATTTGCATTTAGGTAACATACCCTGATAAATGCTTTTTAGTGAAGTATGTTCTTTTTGCTTTATTAGCGATGTTCAGGTGGAGAATGAACCAATTATTGACATGACTTTGTATACTATGCATATACTTTTTCAATACATTCGGCTGGAAATTTTTACTATTTTACAGTACTACTCTTTACAATGTTAGGTTCCATCATACTTTAACTCGCCTTGCAGTATAGAATAGTGTTTTAAGTAACTAGTTATTTATAATTTGTGGTTAAAAAGTTGATGAATGTTTTTTGTTCTTTGCTTTGCTTTGCTTTTTATTTTATTTAAAACATCTTTAACCCTTAATTTGACAAGATGTTTTTTCAAATATTTTTTAATTTTAATTTCTGTTATTTTCCCATGTCTGTATAGACATTAGGATCTCTGTAAAATAAACAAAAAAATATCATTTTCCATTTTTGAGATAATTAATGTCCGCTGTGGCGAACACTGACAATTATGTTATATAGCAGTTATAAATATACATGTCCGGTGTAGCGGACTTAGCCAAATTAAGGGTTAAAATATATGAGACTAAAGATTTTAGGATTTTTGTTTCTTACCAGGTGCACCAAACATATCAACTGTTTTTCCCTCTAGCTCTTTCAAGAACCATGGTGTTAAATGTATATATAACCCGGGTTCTCCACATCCACCAGGTTGAATTGTGTAAGGCGTATCATTATACTCAGGATTAGGCAAATCCACTCTAATATGGGCGTTACTGAAAAAATTTCCTGGTAAGGTTTCATATTCAGGTCTTTGACTCCACGTTGATGGGACTACAATTGTCACTTCCTTAAAGAATAAGCCATTTTTCGTCGAGTTGTACAAAAACACGGATGATCGTTGAAACAGCGTCTGAAAAGAAAACAAAAATTATGAATAATTATGACAGATAATGAGAGATAAATGACATAAATTAGCAATTACCAGAATTATATTAGTATAATACTTTACAAAACATTCTATAGTTCAAATAAGAACAAGATTACTTATCATAAGTAGAATTAAAACAATACCTAGTATGTAGACTACATAAAGTGGGAACTTCAATACAATCAAAATTGCATAAAATTTTAAAAATATTTAAAAGATTACATTGAAAGAAGTGTTAAAAGTTTGAAACCATTTTCATTGTTCCGCCTTTTTTATAAACCTTTCCGGCCCAAATAACTCTTGAGGAAGAATTGTACAAGAAAAATCAGATAAAAAATTTAGTTTTAACTAACAATTTTTTTTATCTCCAAAATGAAATTAATGCTATTGTGAACTAAATAAAAATGAAGATTAAGAAGTTTTATAAAACAGATAATGTTGAAGTGGTAACATATAGAATGAGTGCTGATAATACTGGTTTATTTCCATATTCAAATTGATTGAGTACACAAGTTGGCTTTAGAAATAAAGGAATTCATGTAACTACAAAATAAACCTAACTCTTCTGGTTGTACAAAAAAAAGTCGTTGATGATCTACAATTCTTAACTAATCATTTTAGTTTATACTTCTTCAACACCACCATTAACCCTCCGAGTGGAACACACCGGTTAAAAAAGTCTCCAAAAATACGCTAAAGGTTTATTGTGTCAATGGCCAAAGCGTTCTATGATTTTTTACTTCACCCTTTGTCGACTAGAACGTAATACGGGAAACCGACCCTCGTTACTGTCCCTTTACTTCCGGTTATAAATAGATATATAAATAGATATTATAGATTGTTAATTTTTAATATACATAAAGCTCGCCAAGTCACGAAGATCCTCTCATAAGAAATAATGGATTCTAAAAGTACGAATAAAAATATTCTTTAAGAAAATTATTTATATTTTTTTACTAAAGTTATCCAAGATATTTAGGTGGTGCAATTAGAGATACATCTGTTACAATAAATGAAATACTTCGAAATAGAGATTTACAAAGCCATGAAAAGTTATTAGCGTCTTTGTGCCTCAGGGAGTAGGGGTGCATCCCTCAATAAATGTCAGTCAAAGAGGGATGATTTTCTAAACAATCGACGTGACCCTCGTACCTCAAACACTGGCAGAAATGTACATTACATCCCAGAACGTTTTTGGAGGTCGGAAATTCTACTTGACAACCGCTTTGAAGACATCATCAGTTTGGCGGAATTGTACGTGAGAACCGCTTAGTGTGTTAAAATAGACATTTAACGTTATATATACAACTTTGCACAAATAAGATTTTAACCAATTTGTTGGGTCATCTTTTAACCCCTTTTTGAGGTGAAATATCCTTTCTTTAACATTTTCTCTTGATAAGGCAGAAGCGGTTGTAACTGCATAATCGCTCGAACACATTTAAAAAATATTCTACTTCTGCTAAATTTAAACTGAAGCAACATGGGATCTCAGGTGAAATTACAAGATACATCATAAATTGAGAATATTCTTAAACTGACCATTTAAAAATCCTTTATGAACTATGAACATCATGTTTAAAATATATTAAGAGTAATAATTTATCATTACAATTATTATAATCCAATTTATCTCATATTACATTTGATTAATGCAAATGTGACATGGAATACGTGGAAGATTACATTTTCTGTGCTGCACTTTTAGAAAAAGATAATATACATTTTTATTATAAGGCATGATCAAACAATGCCAAAATATTTTTAAATATTTCCATTTTACAGGAAAGTTTAAGGACCATGCAATATTTTAATTGTAGCAAATGTATTAAGTATAGCAAATGAATATAAAAGAATTGAAGCTAAGAACTGTGCATAAATGAATTTAAATTTATCTCATATAGTTTTATGTAATAACTTTCTACTTTGTGGGACAGTACTGTAATTTAAATATCTTAATAAATTCGTATTTTTATAAAATTTAGTTTAGAAACAAAATGAAGTTATTCTTTTTAACAAAAGAAAAGAATCTGGAAGACTGGAAGCAATACTGATACATGTTTATAAACGCAAAATAGACTGCAGACTCTTTTTTACACCTTTGTTCTACTGAACATTTAATTCATAAGTATAGCTGTTTTTATAATTTTATAGTTTCAAGAGTAATTAACATGTTTTCTTTTATTATTAATTTATAGCTTCTAATTTTATTGTTGTTCTTTCTGGCGAGATTTCTCCCTTAGTGCTACAGAGGTTAAATGATCCCTGTTAATCTAAAGTAGACAAGGGAGTAACATCTGTCAAAGAAAATAATTCAGGAACCAAGCGTAGTCATTGTCCTCTTTTTATTAATCGGAGCTTCAAAGTGCCCGACAAGCCAAAAATAAATTTAAAACAATAACTGTTTTACAGACAAAACCATCTAATTGTGCAATTAATTTATCATGAATAATATTCCCAGCATCTGTTTAAAAATTGAGATAAAACTTTTCTTGCTAAATTTCACTTCTATTCCGGGAGATTTACAGTATATTGAAAAAAATTTTAAATTATAGATTCTATTTACGTAACCTTTTATTTTCTGTTTCTCCGTAGACTGAATAAAATTGAATTTAAAATGGAGAGCATATCCAAGACCAAAATACAGAATACATAAATAAAGATTGCAGAATACTAAACTATCTAAACATGACCATAAATACTGAAGGTCATTCATTATTATTCAAACGACTTTAACTTATTATTATGCGTTACTTCTTTTTTCTCAACGATTTATTTCTGTCTGATAGCTATGATTTTTGACAATAGCTCTAGTTTGAATATTTCATGAAAGAAACGTTTTCCTTAGCTTCACCATGTTAAGTGTTTTAAGATTGGAACAACACAATTTTACAGGAGAAATGTCAGGTGATTTTGTGAGTATCTCATTAAATATGATATATTTTATTTCTGTTTTTCAATTTCTCTTTGCTAAATAAACGACATCCAACGTGGTCATGCAATTAGAGGCTTTGTGAACATAGGATGCTATACTTAATTGATTTGAATCTTTCCATATAAAAATGAAAGTTGTATTTCAAAAATGAATTTTAAAGTTTTATTTCAATTCTTTTTGAGTTTTAATTTTGTTTCGTAATGTAATCCTACAACTATCATAAATCTCTTGGGGAATTCTTTTGTACATTAACAAGCCTTTTCGTGGAGTCACTTTTGTTGATTGAGGGGTATAAAATTCCTCTGTTTTTTTTTTTACAATTCCTTAAATACGGCCTTAGTTTATTAAGTTTTGCTAATATTTCCATTCATCAGCAGTTAGGTATTTATACTCTTTTTTAGAATTTGTTTTTACTTTTGAAGCATTCTTGGGCAAAATGCAGATGAAATTTCGGTTTATATATTCTTTTAAATGCAAATCATTATAAATGATTTTATTTATAGCATTAGTGTCAGTTGCGATCTTTGAATAGGTGAATTTTCTTTTAAGTTAAGAGACTTCCCGTTCTTGATATTTATCCGCGTTGGAACAGTTTCAGAGTCCCATCCTAATGCAGATCTGAGGCCATTTTTTTGTTTTTAATTTCAGAAAGACGCTTTTCACCTTTAAAATTCCATATATTTAATTTATTTTTGAAATGAAGTAACATAGATTTTAACATTGTTTTATAATTTGTTGCTTTGAATATTTTTTCTTAGAAACCTCATTTACTTAACCTTCTAGTAATATATCAATTTTAAGGACTATTTTCAAACTAGAATTTTATTAATTACTTTATTAATTCATTTAAAAGAAAACAGTAGTAGACAATTTTATTAAAATGCTTATTTTATAAGATAGCTTTAATTTTTGGATAAAACTCTAGCACGTTTGTAAGTAAAAGTAAAAGCAAATTCTTAAAAAGAGTAGAAATACCTAACTGCTGATGAATGGAAATATTAAGCAACACTGAATAAATTAAGGTCGTATTTAAGGAATTTTTCATAGGGTAGTATAACTGACAAAGGATTTATTTTACTCTTACCATCGACTGAATTTATTTTGATAATGACAAACAGGATGAAAGGAGTATTATTTCCTTTTTTATCAAAAATAATTTTTTTTAATTTTTATGTCAAAGAGCTAGAGAATCAAATTATTATATCAATCTGCTTTCGAGAAACTTTAAATAATTTTCATAAAGTGTGAGCGACCTTCTGTACATACACAAAATCCTATACTTGAATACAAATTTACAATAATTAAACTGTAAATCTACACTGATAAAAATAACTGTGAAATAAATGAAGAAAATGTATGAACCTATTAAAATCATCATTAATTTCTGTCAAAGAATGTATAAATGACTTAATATCATCATTAAAATAAAATATCTTTGTAAGATTCCTAGCATTGACCTCATTATAAAAGAAAAAAACTTTTGACCGTCACACAATCATCTCTTCATATCTATCTATCTATTTATTTATTTATTTTTAACAGAGATTTTTTTCTTGAGTTTTTCCGAGCTATTTATCATTCCAGACTTATCTGAGAATGTCCCCAAGGATTTTTAATAGGTCATAATTCTCCTCCGATGAAAAATAAATCTTCATAAAACATAGATGGAAAAAGATAGAAATTAAAAGCATGTTATACGATCAAAACAAGATTATATTTTGTATTTCCGTTTTTATATATTTCTTAAATATAAACACATTTAGTGCAATATTAAAGTTATGAGCTTAATGATCTATATCTGACAACAAACAGTTTTTAGTAACGTAGAGTTATGAATTACATTAAAGTATGCTGGGCATTCGTAGAAAGATATCAAATGATTTCGCTATTCTTAGTTTGCACAGGGAAGATTCTGACTACAATGTTTTTTATCTAGAAAGAAATCTTACAAATAGTTTACTTTCTTAACATTAGTCTCAGTTTCTTTACATTAATCAGCTAATAAAATAGTGATCATTTATTAATTAATAATTAATAATTTAATAAATTATTAATTAATAATTTTCTAATTTAATTTTTAATTTGATAAATCTAAATTTAATTAGGTTGAACTTAAATGGATTAATATCTTTATTAATTACTTAAATACCTATGCAGTTAAATCCAGAGAAAAAAGCCTTTGAAGATAACATCTGATTGACTTTGATCTAACATTGACTTTGAAGATCTTAACATTAGTCTCAGTTTCTTTACATTAATCAGCTAATAAAATAGTGATCATTTATTAATTAATAATTAATAATTTAATAAATTATTAATTAATAATTTTCTAATTTAATTTTTAATTTGATAAATCTAAATTTAATTAGGTTGAACTTAAATGGATTAATATCTTTATTAATTACTTAAATACCTATGCAGTTAAATCCAGAGAAAAAAGCCTTTGAATATTGTTTTCTAATACGTTAATTTTTTAATGTTTGGTTTAATAAAGACACTGATTATAAACAAAAGTATTTATTATCGAAAATAACAAGTAAACTTTTTAAAATAATATTTAATTTAAAAGCAATATTATTTATTCCATTTAAATTTATAAAAATCAGATCATATATAAAAGACTAACAGCAGTCTTCTGTTCTACTCAAATATAACTGTAAAACTGTAAAATTGACCAGTGATACCCTACTTCAGTGGTTCTCAAACAATTATTCAAGGTTTTCTAGCAAGAACAGCAGGATACTGCAATATTTCACTTCCCTCAATTTATTCTTACTTAACTCTTTCTTTAAAACTTATTAACTGTCTTGACACATATGAGAATTTAACTGTCTTGGATAAACCTAGATTAAGTAAAAGCTACAAGAATGAAAAAAAGGGAACCACTCTTTCAATTGATTAATTTATAGTACTGCACAATATGCTACAATGTCTATTACTGTTAACACTCACTTAATTTCAACAAAAGAAAAAAAGCACATACAGACAACAATATAATTGGATTGTAAATGATATATTTTACTCTTATCATTGCCTGAGTTTATTCGCTTGATAACTGTAAAATTGCTGAAATGAATATTATTATTTAATTTTCTATAAAAAGTAGACTTTTCCTTTTTATTTTTGAATTTAATTAGGATGAACTTAAATGTATTAATATCTTTACGGATTTATATCTTATGTTCAAAAATAGCATAAAAGATGAACAACACAAATTAGATGAATGATATTTGTATTCATCAAAAGGAAATTTATCAAGTTACGTAAAAAGACCAAAATACTGAAAGTTAAAAAAGAATTGAAATGAATTATGTTATGTGCAGTTTCTGTTTTTTCACTGTAACTTTAAGGAAGGTACTTCATTATACAAAGTTTTAATAGGTTAGAAAAATGGTTTGTTGATAACATGGTTTATTTTTGCAACGCGAAGGGTAATTGAACTGAGACCTACTGATTCTTAACATCAACACACAACCCTGCCAGCAGTGACATTCGAATCCAGTTATGAAAAATCAGTATGTTCCACCATCATTGATAAATGCAAAATATTATTATATAATAAAACTATTTTGTATTATGTAAAGGAAATTTTATTTCGATACATTTTAAAAGAATAATTTGTAATGGTACATTTAGGTACATTAAAAATATAGAATAAATGTTCTCGATTACATGTTAAAAGTAAAAAAAAATATAAATCGAATTATATTATGTACAGTTTACGTTTTTTCACTGTAACTTTAAGGAATGTGCTTCATTATACAAATTTTTAATAGGTTAGAAAAATGGTTTGTTGATAACATGGTTTATTTTTGCAACACGAAGGGTAATTGAACTGAGACCTACTGATTTTTAACATCTACATACAACACAGCCATCAGTGACATTAGAACCCAGTTATCATAAATCAGCATTTCCGCCATCATTGTATAAAGCAAAATATTTTTATAAAACTATTTTGCATTATATAAAAGAAATTTCATTTAGATACATTTTAAAAGAAAAATTTGTAATGGTACATTTAGGTACAATAAAAATATAGAATAAATGTTCTCGATTACACGTTAAAAATAAAAAAAGTATGAAATGAATTATATTCTGTACAGTTTGTGTGTTTTCATTATAACTTGGAAGAATGTACTTCATTATACAAAGTTTTAATAGGTTAGAAAAATGGTTTGTTGATAACATGGTTTATTTTTGCAACACGAAGGGTGATTGATATGAGACTTACTGATTCTTAACATCTACATACAACCCCGCCAGCAGTGATATTCAAACCCAGTTATCAAAAATCAGCATGTTCCATCATCACTGAATAATGCAAAATATTTTTATAAAACTATTTTGTATTATATAAAGGAAATCTTATTTATACATTTTAAAAGAAAAATTTGTAATGATACATTTTGGTACAATAAAATTACAGAATAAGTGTTTTCGATTACACCTTAAGTTGTAATTTGCACTGAAAAGTATGCATATAAGAATATAACTCCAAAAATTTACATTTTCAGTATTCAAATATAGCTTCAAAATCTTTCTGTCACAGACTCCATTAATTGTAACACATAAAATATTCTTGGAATTAATAATCTCATGAGTTACATGAGAATCTTATCAAGGATTTTAAACCCGTCGGCTGGTAGCTTGAACAAAACACTCATACTCGATTATTGATTACTTCTATTTTTAGTTTTATTCTTAGAATGATGTTCATTGAAGATTGAAATTATAATTATTCTCGGTGTTTAAGGATACCATCAATCTCTTCTTACATATAGAATTTCTATTAATTAGTTATCTGTATAGTGTTACTTTAATTTATTGCAACGAACTCCATTTCTCCGATAGAATGAGATACATTTGTAATTTATCAGCAGTTATTTATTGGAAGCTTTGGAAGGTTGGAGATTTTTAAATATTCTTATTTACTTAGTGTAGTTATGTAGACAATAGCAAGGCTATGTATACTGTTATTTCTTCGTTTGTGTTGAAGGTCAGGCAATTTCTTTTTTCCAAGCTACTCCGTATTATCGGAAGCCAACCATAGTTGAATTAAGGAGAAAAATTGTTAAAGGCTAGATTATAGGAGTACTGAACACTTTTGTTTAGTCATAAGTGAAAATTCCTATTATGCAAATAAGTTCATGATGTTGAGGAAAATATGGCAGAGAAGCTTATTTCTATGCATAATTTATGCTGTTGAATTGAAATTAAAATTGGTTTGAAAGTATAATAACTTTGATGTTCTACGGTTGAAAATATATCCTTTTACATAAAGATTTGCTATTAATGATTTTGCTTCAATTTATTATTGCAAGGATAATTTCTTCTCAAAGAATTAGATATATTTGTATTTTTTCCAACTCCTGTTACTGTTTGTCGATGTTACATGATTTGGGACTATTACACTTTTTTATTCACCTAGTGTATTTATAAAAGAAATAACTAACCAATGTACAGAGTTTTTGTTTGGCCTATGTTTAATTTCATACAACTTTTCTTCTTTAACTACTTCTTCAAGGTTGGAAATCGGTCTTAGTTCAGTTAAGTTCTAGACTACATTATAAAAGCACAAAAGTTAATTACAATTCTAGATTAGATTGAAAAATTACAGAAAGCTTTTCTTTACTCATTCATGAGCGAAATACACTTCCTGTTACGTGACGTTGAAGAAAATGTATTACAAAGTTTGTGTATACTTTATGCCACAGATAAATTGAGAAGTGTTATAAGACGAAGGCTTAATTAAGATGATTAAACTAATTCCCATATTTGTCATATTTTCTAGATATAAAAGAGTATTTAATATATAGTATGAACACATACATGCATGTATGCATGTATATAAGTACAAATATATGTATATATGTGTATGTGTATGCATATGAATTAGTTGAGCGAGAAGTTCGTATGTACTTTAAAAATTTATAAAAAAATAAGAAACAGCAAAGATATAGAAATGAAATTTTTCAGTAAACGCACTGTCAAATACACACAGTGGGATATTTTTTAATAACAGTAAAGATTGTAGTTAAAAAGTTATTTATTGAGGGCAATAACAGAAAATTTTCTTTCAGAAGTATATATGGAAATGATTATCGTTATTTACATGATTTCGAAAGATAAAGAAACGTTATTCCTCGCTATCCTTAACTTTTTGAGCTATTTTTTACACTTGTGTTCAATAACCCTACTTCCTAATGGTCCTTCTAGTGAAAACTGTTCTTCGGTTTTAATATTCCTGTCATGAATTTTTAAGGAAAAAAAGTTTAAAGATCTGCTTTCAGTGTATACACTTATATGTGTAATGCCAAAAATAGTGACAGCTCAAAGCGAAACTTAGATTCAGTAAAATTTGAAACTCATTTTTCTCATCGGGAGATTAAATTTATTAATAAGCTAAATATAACGCGGAGAGATGAAAGAGTCATCAATTTCGCCTGTGAATTCTACACGGGTAATACTGAGAGATAAATGTGCAACATCATCACTCTTGAATTCTATATATGAGACCAACGTGAGAAATCTCGTACTCCTTTCTTACGTTTCTGTCAATATAATGAAGCTTTGAGTTGGCCAGCTTCTAAAATGGCTTATTCAAAATAATATGTATGTCGTCATTGCTACTTTATACGAGTCTTCTGGAATGGTAGTGAAACGCCTTAAATTTTGATATTTTACATATATTCTAATGATCCGTTACATGACCCGAATGAAAGAAGAACGGAAGGTGACCTAAAAGACCTTCGCATCGGACAATTATTGTTAGCGGTAGGTAGAAACGAGGGGTCCGAACAAAGCCGTTTGTGTACCGGGTTTCAATCAACAAAACAGAGGTAGTCGCTGAAGTGGAAGAAAATTAAAAACTGTCAGTAAGCTGGAACCAGTGTGTCTACGTCTTTGTGGTGTCTATGGCCGTCAAGAGACTCTGATAATAATTATAAATCGAGTGACAGTGGGGTGTACTATTCCCCACATATGGACCAAGGTAACGGTGCCACGAATGCATTTAGACTGGTTGTCGGTTAAATTAAGAAAAGAACTTTGGCCTCATCTGGAAACACGTCAGCTGAGCCAGACGGGTCGTTTGACCGTAAAGTTGCATCCCCCTGGATCTGGACGGTTCCGGAAAGAATCACGAGGGGGGAAAACGGGACCCCTATATAAGAAAATTGTCTAAGCGGATAAGACTCTCTCTCTCTCTCTCTCTCTTTTTTTTTTTTTTTTTTTTTTATAGCTCGAGAAGAGTCCACTTGTCTCTCCAAATTGCGGAGCTTGCTTTCCTTCAGAGCCCACCAGCGTTTCTGATATCTGCTAGGAAGCCGGCCTTCGACTTCGGGATATCATTCTCGTTAACTTTATTAATTTTTTACTTCGTGCTTTCAAGTAGGTCGCTGAGAGTGACAATTACTCTCATTTTTGGATCTTCTTGCATCCTTTGATTCCCAACGAACTCCAGCGAGATACGTACTCTCAGCGCTTCGAGTCTCAGTGTAGAAGCCAACTGTTCGGATCATCAGGCCGGTAGATTATAGAGTCAGAATCCCGTACCTCCACTAATCAGCTAATTGTTCTTGTGTTCGAGAATTACCAGCTTCACTCTACCCACGCGTTTTATATTTTTAATGCTTATCTCAGCACAATATTTCAGAAGAAATTGAATCTATTGAATCCTGTATATAGATGTATATAAATTATTCCAGCGAATAAATCCTTTAATCAAGATTATATAGATATTCAGATTATATAGATGCATCCTTGACGGTCTCGCCTGCCCTTACTTCAGTACGTCACAATATATGTAAAATAAAAAAAATTATTGCTCCTCGATATCTTCAAAAATCTTCCAATTTATGCTCTATGTGTCTTAATCTTAATTTTTCCTAACATTCAATACGTTATACAAACTTACACTCAATCGCTATACAAAATAGCTAAATCCATTTTCAGATTTAGTTTAATTTTACCTTACATACACAGTGTATGTGTGTGTATGAAAGAGAGAGGAACACAAACCTGTAAGTTATTAATTGCGAGAATTGAAGATACACACAGTTAGTAGTCAGTACTAAGACCCCACATGTTGTTATAAAGATAATTAGCAGTAGTAATTAAATACCAATATTTAAATCCGGCTCCTTGACAGTTTCAGTTACTTCACAGAAAGTATTGTGGAATGTCCTGGCGTTACCTCTATGCCTATAAATGGCTTAATTACAGCTTGTCAATTTCTCGCGATAGATTTTGGCATTACACACATACATATATATACAAGTCTGCGCACTATTTATGTATGTTTATCATGAAAACATTAAAAGGCCGGTCTCACCAAAGTCGTTTAACAGCTAACCACGATTAACTCATAGAACCAACCAATGGGGGAACGCAATTCTCCGTTTAAACAGAGGTTAATCACGGTTAGCCATTAAACGATTTTGGTGAGATCGGACCTAAATGTTTTTATTCAGACAAAATTCAAGTGTATTCATACGAAATATTCAGATAGCAGTACACATAGCTTATTAACACCGAAATTCCTTTAAACAAATATTTAACTGTCAGTTAAAATAAAAGGTAATAGAAATTATATACCTTTACTGTAAATCGCCAGGAAAACTGTAACAATGTAAATATGTTTACTTATTTTTTAAGCCTATTGGTTCTAAGATATGTCTTAGAGATTATTTCACCATGGAAAATCCATTAAATTATAAAGATAATAAAAATATACGACCAAACAGTTATCATATATTACACAGACATTACGTAGTCTTTCTCTGACTACAGTTTCTCTCATTCATCAGCACTGATTTCGGAAAAAGAAGTGCTGCATTTCTCTTCACGCCTCCTCTCTGATAATATATTAGCATTCTATTACACTCAGACGAAATGCAAGAATGTAGCATGGAGAATAACACCTCTTTTTTTTTTAAAAAAAAAGAAATGTGGGCGTATTCCGTTTGGAAAGAAATCGTTAAATTCACTGATTTCAATACAGCATTACCGGATGAAGCTACGGTTAGTTTTCATTAAGTCAATTGAAGGAGGAAATAGATAAATGCACGTGGACGTTAATGTGGGCGTAATTTGTGCTGTTTTATAATTATTGATATTTTAATTTAGTTGTCTTACGCATAGTAGCATTGAACTTTGGAGTTTCCATTATATCATAGCAATGAATCTTTGAGTCGGTGAATTTTAGGGTAAGAGACTTTCTTGATATTTACCTGATTTTGAACTGGCATTGGCTTTCCCATTTTACTTTTATTTAGATGCATTGTCCCTTCTACAATAATTATATTAAATATTGTATGTATTAAATATATCTTTCTTTCAGATGTACCTTGATTTTACACATACTTTTAATTTGTTGATTCGAATGTTTTTCTCCGGGAAAAATATTTTAGTGATTTTGAAATTGTTTTTCAAATTTAGTCGTCATTTACAAATGAAATATTTTATACCACATTACAATCAAAGCCAAACAGTAACATATGATTGTACTGAATAACCTAAAAGCCTTGTGAAATGCAATTGTAGTATGATTATAATTAATTTAACTGAAACAGAGATCAGAGGGATAGTTGCTGAAACGAATGACTTACTGAAATAGTCAACTAAAACAATGAAATTTTACCTAACAGAATAAATAATTTTGACAAATGTTTCAGTATCGAAAGGAATGTTTCTATTAGTATTTATTGTTAGATTTTTTTCCGTTTATAAATAAATTTTATTTACTAATTTAACTGTACATTGGCATACATTTTAAATAATTAAACACAAATGCATGTTAGCTCTAATAACAATCAAAGGACACTGTGGTAAGGAAACATATATTAAACTTTTCTACAAAACTTATCATTTTACAATTAATTTAATTAGAATAAATTTTAATGAGAGAAATATGCTGATTTATCATATGTCTGGAGGTATCTATTGATAAAGAACTAAACAAAAAAAGTCTTTATAAGCGCATGCTATTTACATTTTTGATTTATGTCTCTCCAAATTCTATACCAGGCATAAAAAGGATATCTTACCCTAAAACTAAGAAGACAGTTTTAAGCATGAACTATGGCGAGGTTGTAATACATTTTTAATAATATAAATAATTTCATCATCTGCAAAAAGTACATAAAATTAATTTCCTTTCTAATGTTTATGCACTTTAGAGATTATCTTTGGGCGGGAAAATAGCAGTAAACATAATTAACCCATTAAATCAAGAAATTATTTTGTTCAAAATAATCCTAACCGTAAACACACAACGAGCCAAAGATTGAGCTACATATCTTCCTTAGGTAATTTAAAGTATTGTTATGAAAGTAAGAAATTAACGTGTTATAATATTCTTTATTTATAAATCTGCAATTAAGATTATCTATCTACCCTCAAAAATCACACTACTTAATATTACTTGCTATTTTTTTTTACTTTAGTCGTGTTCATTAATGGAGGTTGGGGCACATAAAATAGATTCGTGGTCGTAATGTCCTCCAAGTTTCCAAAAAATGTATCTGGAAGTGAGAATCCAAACCTGCGGATGTTCAACTTGGCTTCTGCTTCTAAATTACGAGGACCCACTTTGTTTTCGCGGCATTGTATAAGTCAATTCTAAACAGGCAAGTGACCCTGCGTTATTAAAAAATATTACTTTAGGAAAGAAGATTTTCAATAATAAAGAATTTACCTTCCAGTATGTTTGCAGTAATAGTCTTTTAGCTCTTTCCTATAGTTATAGTGGTTCCTCATGAGACATAGATCATAACTTCTAATTATTTCCGTGGATGAAAAATTCATTTAAATTTATAAATTATTTTTAAATTCTACATAAATGTTTAATAACATATATCCGGTAGGAAACTGGGACAAAATACACAACAACCTGAAATTTATAATTAAATTTAAGCTGAAAATGTCAAGTTTAATTTGATGTATAAATCTAAATTTATACTTGAAACTAAACTTGAAAATTTGAAGTTTCACCAATGTCTTCCAAAACTAGCTCTAACAAATTTTGTAGTTGATGGGAATATATATTTTTGAACATATTATTTTTGTATTTAGAACATATTATTTTTGCATCTCTAAGATGTAATCTTCCAGTAAATGATCAGAGTAAAGGTTTCAATTAAACTAAACTCCTAGGCTTAACAGTCCCTTGGGTACCAGGGCCTACGGTGCAAATCTTCGTTTACGTGGCCAGGGGCCCTGGTGTGCGAAGGATATGTTCTGGTTAGGTGGTCAGTCTAACGCGGAAAACCCAGTGTTTAGTTCCCAAACACGCATGGTCCTCAGTTCATCTACCCACTGAAGGGATGAAAGGCTGAGTCAACTTTGCCCAGCCCGTGGATCGAACCTCGGACCCGTGAAGTGGGAGCGCGAAGCGCTACCCCAACGCCCCTGGTCTTGAAAGATTTCAATTAGACATCGAAACTAATTTACTATTACATCAAGAATTCATTTTGTCGTCTTGCAACCCTTTCAAGTCTTCATTTTTGCGTTTGTTAAGACTGTATGTTATTTATGACAAGCTAAATAATTTTAAATATATTCCAATCTTTGAAATATTTTAACAACCTTAGTAATTTAACTTTCGCATGTTCGCCTGCAATGAATTCAGAACTAACTTTGAAGGTATCTTATAAAATAAGAAGATACTTTCGAAGAAGTTCATATTTTTTCTAAGTAAGTGCTTTAACAGTTAGCAGCTGTACTTCTGTTTCAAAAGAAATCAAGCTATTTTTCATTTTACTGAAAGTACCCCTGTCATAAAAACTTTCTAAAATTTATTTTGGAAAAATTCTAACTTTGTTTCTTTTAGCATTTTTTTACGGTTTTTTAGGGAAAAGATCATAAAGCATGAACTCAATGCCCAAAATAAAACTTCTAGAGGAAGTCGAGTGTGGGTACGCATTTTACTTCTGACATAAGGGGAGTGACGAGTATAAAATGACTGATATATATTTTCGAGCGACTGAAACGAATTTTACACCAGAGAGACGTTTGAAACTGTGGCGTTAAATTACAGCTTTAGCTCTGAAGAACTGGATTGTCTGCTGTCAGCTAATATGCGTTTTCCTATTTTTAAGTTATTCAACACCGAAATGAGTAAAACCATCATCATTATCATCACCACGAGAACCTTAGATGTATTATTGTGATAGTGGAATTTACTGCATTCTCTAAATGCTGAAAATAGACTGAGATACATGCGGTATAGTATAATCCATTTTCATCTCCAACTGCAATCATTTGAAAATTCCTTTATGCATTTTTTTAGAATGCGCTGCTTCTTTTGTCTCATAAAAACAAAGCTAGTTTTGGTGTATTATCTCCCTGTGCCCATTAGATGACTGACATTCATCCTGTACCTGTTTAAGTTACACTTGATTAATCTAATTCGCCCCCTATATCAACTTTAAAAAACTATATTTTTGATCTACAATTAAAATATTTTTAAAATTGTGTATTTCTGTCACTAAAATATAAGAATATTTTGAAAACATTATTAGGATCAGATACAAGTTTGATTTTTGACTGCGTAAGAGGTATCGAACAGTTCTGACTTCGAGATGAAAATGAAGACTTGTTACAGTCTTTAGGCAGCTGCTAGAGTCTGAGTGATTTGCAATTCCACGAAATGACTACAATACAGTTGCGTTGCTAATCCAGCCTTGATAACTAAAAAATTTGGCCAGTAACTACATATCTAATCGGTGAAGATTATTTTACCAGTTACATATATAACGTTTATTAATCGAAAAAGTAATAGACATTTTTTTCTCCCTATATATAAAAGTAAAATTAGAGGCAACCATGAACACAAGATATAAAAAAACATTTTACACTCCCAGCACAGTTTTTTTTGACAGATATAACGAATAATATTGTAGCTTTACGAAATAATTTAAAATATCTACATAAATTATTCATTTCAAAATTTTGGTTGAAATTAAAAAGTAAGGTAGTAGCCAAAATTTTTGAATATGGAAAATTCAAACTTAAAAATATAATAACAATAATTAAATTATTTTATGTATAATCCATAATATAAATATACCTAGGTAAGTACACAAAGTTTTATGAAGCTTTTAGCGATAGTTTATAAGATGTGCGCACAAGCAAAAAATTATGAAATATGGGGAAAATTTTTTTTAAAGTTTAAATTCGCTATAAGTGTCTCTTCATTTGAGATATTGCAAAAATAATGGTATAAAAAAAGTCCAGAAAGATTTGTAGTTTTAATATACAAAAAATTGAAAACCGAATATTTTAAAGGTTTAATAGCAGTTACACCTTTTAATCAATGTACTATAAATATCATATATAATTAGCAATATACTACTGTAAAAGTGGTTGAAAGTCTTATTAAACTGTTTATTATTAAGTTCTCCAAAAGAAATTTCGTTGAAAATACGTATTGTTCATTTTTTCTACATGGAAAGCGCCCTTTCTATTGGTAGGATACCTTTTAGATCCTAGACAAAGCTTATGGGAAGTTCCCTCAAGTCGCACCACTGCCTAAATCGTACCATAGCCAATATTTTAATTAGAACGCTAACTACAGTAACTCTTGTGACAGTGAATTGTGCTATCTAATAGTTACATTTATTCAACTGGTCATCAACAAAATAAGTCTTGCGGTGCAAGTTCCTATAGTGATACCTTTTTATTTATGCTTAATTTTGTTAAAAATACTCTAAAACAATCAAAACCATTTTTTACCAAAGTTTTAGAGATTAAAAAAATGTTTCTTTTTTTTCGTGTATATTTCTGATAAATTTCTAGATTTTTATTAATGGGTACGACTTGAGCAACTACCCTTGCTTTTAAGCTCGTTCAAGGAAACTACGAAAACAAAAATTATTAATAAAAATGTATATTTCTTCAGAAAATATCTCCAAAAGTTCTTAAATGAAAGAATTAAGATATGTTTCAAAATATAATACTTTAAACGAATACTTTTTTTCTATGTTTTAAAGATAACAGTTGATAAATTTTGACGTGGAAATGTTACTTTGTTAGAAAAGTGTACTTTCAAATACTCAAAATACAAAAACTTTTGTTACAAAAAGAAAAAAATATTAAAGTTATTATTTGTAATAGTTTTTTATGTTGGGGCAGTAATTATATTCCTTATAGGGTGATTGGTACTCAAAAATGCGTTGTTTTCTCCTTCCAGTTTGTCTAAAATAAAATTGAAGCATCATAATTTAAGTTTTCTCCTCTGAAAGTCCATTGTGACCTTAATCTAAAAAAATTAAGCATTATCTAACCCTCAATTATGTTTTATGTGTCTATGTTTACTGATCATAGTTTTGTACTTAACAGCTTTAATTATAGACCTTTGTTTTATACAGGTATGAGAAGCAAAGGCATGGGAAAAACTGTAAGTGTTTCCTAGGATGCTTAAATGCTTCGAACCGTATGTTAACAAAAATGTTCATAATAATAGCAAAATAAAGTAATTAAGAAATTTTACTCAAAAGTTACATGCAGGTTACATATGTAAAGGCACAAAAAGTACATGGGTGTTTTCAATAATACATAAATGCTCCGAATCCTATATTAAAAAAATATGTTTATAATAATAGAAAATTTAAGTAAGTAAATTATTTACCTCTATGTAATTCATTTTTTAAGAACGACGGAAAATTTTAAATTAAAATTGCACTCTGGTACAAAGACTTCATACGAGGTATCCTAGAGTTCAGAAGAAAAAAATATCTTCAAAATTGCAAGACTGGACGAAAAATACTAATCCTTCTCCAAGTAGTAAAGTGTTTAAACACGGTGTACTGTCAAATAAAAGTTTTGTAATGGAAGGATTTGGTTTGGTTTGGAGTGCTACGGTCTACATTTTGCAACACGAGGGCTAATGAGACCGGGACCTACAGCTTAAAGCCGATTCCGAACGGCTACGAACATCCATGCCACAGTGGGATTCGAACCCACGAACTCCGGTTCCGAAGGCCAGCACCCTAACCAATCGGCCATCGTTCGGCCTGTAATGGAAGGATTAACCTGTTGTCTTTATACTTCTTTATTTTAAAACTTTAAATATCCCTTTTCCTCCTGAAAATTTTACAAATTTATTAATGACTTAAAACAGTTCTTGGCCATCATTTTTCTATATTTCTTCCAATTTTCTAGACATTGTTTATTAAAATGTTTGTCTGGTTATGTGCTTTATACGCCTTAAGTATTTGTCGAGTTTCTGGCTCTGTCATACGGTCTAAAATAAATTTTCTTTCTAATGCAACTTTCAATACAGACAGATATCTTTATACACAACACGGCTGCAAATCTGTTACTCATTTAGCCTCATCCTAGGAGCACGTGTAGCTTAAGGAATGTCATGGACGCAAGTAGCATTACCCCCGCTGAACTTAACAACCACACTTAGGCCATGCGTAAATCGTAGATACTTTCATACCTTTTTGGTAGTTTTATTAATAAGAATTAATTCAAGTATTCTAACAAAATCATACGTGTAAGAGTATTCACAGTATTTAGAAGAAAGCATATAAGAGATAAAGTAACTTTCAGATATCTAACGTCTAGGCAATTTGTCAAAACATTTCAGTCAAAACAATTTAGGCTACTGTATTAGTACTATATTACTATACGCATGAACTGCCCTCTTTCATTTCATGCAACTAAATTGCTTGTTAATCTGACTCTTAAGAAAACTGTTAAACAAGATATGGTTCAACGTGCGACGAATAAGAGATGGAGAATTTGGGGGGGGGGGGGAGAGCTGCTCCCAATTTAACTAGAAAGACTGCAGTGGCCTATATTAGGGGTCAGACTGGACATGACTGTTTACAAGACCACCTCTACAGAATTGAAGTGGTAGATTCATCACTGTATTTTGTATGACTCTAGTCATCTATTGACTTTTGAACATTTAAATATAATTGTGTTGTATTTTCTCAGTATGAGAGCCCTGGACTTAAAAACCACACATTGGCAATGCGCAAAACATAGATACTTTCTACCTTTTTGGTAATTTTACTAAAAAAATTTAATTCAAAATTAAATATTTAATTCAAGTATTCTAAGAAAAATCATGTGTGTAAGTGTATTTACGATATTCCTGAAGAACGTATATAAGAGATAAAGCACTGTTAAAAAGTATCGGAGATTCCATGAACTAATGACTTAGGCGCTAATACTTCGGAATTTATAAAATAAATAATTATTAGGCCGAACGATGGCCGAGTGGTTAGGGTGCTGGCCTTCGGAACCGGAGTTCGTGAGTTTGAATCCCAGTATGGCATGGATGTTCGTAGCCGTTCGGGAACGGCTTTAAGCAGTAGGTCCCGGTCTCATTAGCCCTCTTGTTGCAAAAAGTAAACCGTAGCACTCCAAAATAAAAAAACACACACATGGAAGGCGGTAAAATAGCTTTAATAAAGGGATCAAATTGTTGGTAAATATATTTACCACAGCCTTATAAATATTCAATAAATATTACTACAAGAATGCTAATTATGTAGAATATTTTTTCTTGTTTCTTAAATATGTATATAAACCATGCTATAACCAAGAGGAATATAAGGAAAGTATAGATAAAATTGAATAAGGGTATAAATTACTGAGATTTCTCAACTCTCCATCACACTTTCAAAATAGTTGTGATCTGCTAATACAGAATTTACTTGTACTGAATTTTTGTATAAAAATGGGACAGTCAAAATTTAAGGAGTGAACATTAGTTTTATTTTATTTACGAATCCCAATCTCTGTCAGGATTATGAATAAATAGATTGAATCTGCTTTGTCTGATTACTGTGAATGCTAAAATAGGAAACAATGCAGAAAATAAGATAACTATATTGTACTGTTTATAAAAACGGAAATTATTAGCTGTTGCCGGAAACTAATGTGACTTTGAAGCTTCGAGAAGAAGCAGATAGGATTTTAATTGATTTCCCTTGTCGTTTGTCCTTACACTGTTAAATTGAACATTTTGATAACATTTCTCCCTCCCCCGTATTTCGGAATGCAATACTACAATTAATACAAAGATATAGGAAGTGAAAGAACAATTTACCAAAGAAAAGTCAACAATTTTTCTAAAAGTCTGTGTTTTTATTTTTTAAAATAATCCTTCCAGATTTCACATTTTCAATGCATTAAATGGTTTTAAAACATTTTAAGTCCCATACTTTGTTAGCTTTGTTATACTATAAATAACTAAAAAAGTGTAAATTGAAAAGAAAAATGTACAAATGCGAATATATACTATGAATATTTACGGCTAGTTTTTAATATCTTGATAATTAAAGAATAAACAAAGCAATGTAGAAAAAATTTTAAGCTATTTGGAAATATTATTTTAATTGTATTTCTGTGGCACTATATTTATCATTTAATATAGTTGTAAAAATAATGCTGCGTTGGCCTAGTGCTTGAGAAAGAAGAAATTAATACTCATTAATAAACCCATGGACAAATGTCTTGATTAAATGAATTTATACAATTAAATAAATGCCTAAGGAATACAACTGTAATCAACTTATCATTTGTAGATATCGAAGACTGCTCTCGAGTCGGCGCCGGACCTAAAAAACAATATGGCGATGATTTTTCTCAAAAGGTCTATCCCTCAAGCCGCGGATGCCAGCAGCGTTCACCTTCTCCTCTCCTCTGGTCATAACCTTCTTCTAAAAAAATCAAACTGCCCCGCTGAGAAAAAGAAACAGGGGTTCACTCCCAAACGGAGGGGTCAGATAAAGTCAAACTAACGGACTCTTCTATTGTTTGGGAGAAGTCTGAAGTTTCTTCTAGTTCAAACCGGTCCTGTTCTGGTATGTATTTGACGATGACTCAAGAGAAGAGGTAAAAAAAAAAGCTGAACCTAATGTAACTTATTGTTACAATAGTATATATTTAGTTTTAGTTTATCATTAATCCTTCCAGATACTAAGCCGAACGATGGCCGATTGGTTAGGGTGCTAACCTTCGGTGCCGGAGTTCGTGGGTTCGAATCCCACTGCGGCATGGATGTTCGTAGCCGTTCGGAATCGGCTTTAAGCTGTAGGTCCCGGTCTCATTAGCCCTCGTGTTGCAAAAAGCAGACCGTAGCACTCCAAACCAAACCAAACCTTCCAGATACTAAAGAAAATTAGTATATTAGTATTTAACTTTAATGTCTCACAATTTCGACATTCTTTGTTTATATGCTTCTTGCTACAGTTGTGCTTCATTTATGCAGATTGTTCTTTAAATCTCGCAATTCCGCTAATAATACACTGAAACAAGCTACTTAATTTTTTATTTCGAAATCCTAATTTTTGTTTAAAACTCTTTGTAAGATGATTCATGAAAAACATTTTGGTATAAATGAATAAAAAAAAAATTCCCCAACACTTGCAAAAAACATTTGTAATTGCATCTTTGACATTAAGACAGATTTTTTTTATAAGTTTTCAACTGAATGTGAAGCGATCTCGTTAAGATAAAGTAAAAACACTCACAGCACTTTTTTTCTCTTAGTAAGCCGTTCTTTCCCACTTTTTTTTCGGGACTGCCTTCATTTATTCAAAAACTTTGCCGACAGACACGCAGTCTTCAGTTACACATCCGTCTTTTTGGTTTGTCAAAATAAACTTGTATTCGAAAGCTCTTAATCGTTAATGATAGCCTTTTTTTTAGAATATCTCCGATGGCAATGAAAATTATTCTTTAGGAAATCAACATTAGACGAACAATAATTGCAACAATAGTGATTATTACGTTACAAGCAAAATAGTTTCTCAGTTATTGTCAAATAGAGAAACCATTTTTTACTGTCAAATTACAGAGTAATGTGGGATACTAAATGATTTCTTGGAAATTATTCCAAATTCTTCACTGATTCACAAGTAGTCTCCAATTACATATCCATCTTTTTGGTTTGTCAAAATAAACATAAAGCCAAAGATATTCTCAATTTTTTTTAGAATACCTTTGGCGTTTTTATCAAGTATAATTATAAATTATACTTTAGGACACGCATATATAACCGAACAATACATAACTGCAAAAACAATGAGTGTGTTAATAAAATTATATTAGTTTCGAACTAGCTGTCAAATGGGAAAATTATAGATTTTTACTGCCAAATCACTAATTACAAAGATTTGTGATCCCAAATTATACCTTGGAAAAGTTTTATAGCCATTTTTAACTGAAGGTTCTTAAGCTGTTTGGAATTTTTTTTTTTGTAAAACTTGTAAAATATTGTGAAGAATTATTCTTGCTTGAGATTTTAATGTAAATTTTTGCAACCAAAAACTACACCACAGCTTGAGATTTTCAAAAATAAATTCTTATTTAATATGGTTGAGGATATAAATCAACATTAGACGAACAATAATTGCAGCAGTAGGGATTATTACGTTACAAGCAAAATAATTTCTCAGTTATTGTCAAACAGGGAAACCATTTTTTTTACTATCAAATCACATAGCAAAGTAATGTGCGATATTAAATGATATCTTGGAAATTATTCCAAATTCTTCACTGATTCACAAGTAGTCTCCAATTACATATCCATCTTTTTGGTTTGTCAAAATGAACATCTAAAGCCAAATATATTCTCAATTTTTTGAGAATATATTTATTATAAATTATACTTTAAAACATGCATATATGACAGAACAATACATAACTGCAAAAATAGTAATGAGTGTGCTAATAAAACTATATTAGTTTCTATCTAGCTGTCAAATGGGAAAATTATAGATTTTTACTGCCAAATCACTAAATACAAAGGTTTGTGATCCTAAATTATACCTTCGAAAGTTTTATAGCCATTTTTAACAGAAGGTTCTTAAGCTGTTTCGAATTTTTTTTGTAAAACTTGTAAAATATTGTGAAGAATTATTCTTGCTTGAGACTTTAATGTAAATTTTTGCTACCAAAACTAGGCCACAGCTTGAGATTTTCAAAAATAAATTCTTATTTAATATGATTGACAGGTAGGAATGATCTTACAACAAAAATAGATACGACAGCTGCTGCAGTTTCAAAAGGAGGATGGATAAAAAAAAGTGAAGTCATTTTATATATTATTTTCAGTTATCAGTTTGTTAAAATTGCGGAATTGAACAATCAACTGAAGGCAGTGGAGGAAAAAATTACAATTTTTTATAAATGAAATGTAACAATGGGATAAAAATGTCAATCCAGGAAATAGATTACCGAGCAATACTTAAATAAAAAGCGGTAATTAAAACTCTACAACCAGAAAATTATCTCATTAAATGTCAAATAGAGCAATTTGTCGCAACGTCACTAACTAATATATACTTGTTAATGACCCAGCATTGAAATCTGCAGCAATTTGTGGAAGGGTTTCAACTCTGTGAAGTTAAATGATTTCCCCTAATCATCGTTCGCCCAGTTCTTGCAGGATCTTTCTCCGCCCACAGCGATGTGGGAGATTTCCTGTTATACTGGATTCGGGACTTTCACGATACACTCGTGAATTGGTTGATCGGGAAATTCCAAATTTCATCACAATCTCGGAAATGAAATGTCCCATTTGTAATGAGCCGATTATAACACCACATTCAAACTCCCTTAAATCTTAATAACCTGCCATTCTTACTGCAGTAACCTATCTAACAGCTGTACTAGAAACTTGCCTTATATATGTGTTGAGGACCGCAGCGCCATATTCCAGTTAGGTCCTTACATTAGGTCCCAGTTAGCCTATTTGCATACGCATACATACACCAGTCTTTGGGGCTCTTCAGTGTGTGTATATATATATATATATATATATATGTATATATGTATATATGTATATGTATATATGTATATGTATATGTATATGTATATGTATATATACATGTATATAAATGTATGTATATATATATGTATATGTATGTATATATATGCATATAAATGTATGTATATATATGTATATAAATGTATGTATGTATATATATATATGTATATAAATGTATGTATATATATGTATATATATATGTATATAAATGTATGTATATATATGCATATAAATGTATGTATATATATGCATACATACATACATATATATACATACACACATATATATATATATATATATATATATATATATATATATATATATATATATATATATATATATATAATTATGCCCTTCCCATTCATTTGCATGTTTACAACAGCCAATAGAAAAATATTAAACTGCCTTTCCGTTTGAAACTAAAGCCAGAATTGTCATAAGTTGAGATGTGCCCTGCTGCGTGAAATCGCCTTGTATAGTGCCCTCAGGGAGCAGCATACCCTATTGGGTGTACGGCTTGCAAGTGCTGCCCTGGGGAAGAGTCCACCCCGGACTCAAAGGAGAATAAGAATATAAAATTAAAAAAAAATAAGTAAAGTAAAATAAAATAAAGAATTAATAGGAAAAAAGCTGATTTACAGTAGAAATTAATAGCGGAATCTTCTGGGATATATCAATACTGTGAAGGTGGCTTAATACATACCATGCTAAAACCAATATGCATAGACAAAACTCTTGAATAGACGCTTGGCAATTAACGGAACTTATGAATATTAGCAATATGCAAAACTGTTATAAACATAATTACACTATAAATTCTATATAAAGAATATAGATTACAAATATTATATCATTACCCAATAGGCGGCTTGATACATAACATGTGAAATCAAATACACGAAAACAAAACTCTTGATTAGGTAATTGACAATTAATTTAAAAAAAGCTAATGACTCTTGACTGTAATCAAAAGTGTTAAAACATTAATAAATACGTAATAAATAAGATAAAAAAAATTCAAATATTATATCAATACCGATACACCGGAGTTGTGTATTGATTATCGTTTTGAATGGGGTTAAATTTAAAAAGAAGTATCGACACTTTTAACCCTTTGACAGTTTCATTTTTTTCCAGAATTCGATCAAAAAAAATGTCACATTTTTTTATTGCATTTTTTTTGTTCATTTTACATTTTTAAGTAAAGATATGTTATTAAAATTAACATTTCTAATATTTTTAAGCATTTATTACAACTTTTGTTTTTCTATGAAAGCATCATAGAACTGAAGTTTACCTTTAGTCTCATCGATATCCAAGTTAATTTTTTGAATACCAGTGAAATCAAATTTAGGAGGCGGATCCGAAGGATTATCACAATTATTTTTAAAAAATTGTCTTGCTTGACTGATTCCATCTGTACTACTATCAGAGTCACTACTATCCAGGTCATCTAGTAAACTTTCGCTACTATCATTTACAGATAATTCAGTTTCTGATTCCTAGTCACAGTTCGAATCACAAGAAATTAGTTTCATACTCTCTGAATTATCTATTTAAAAGTAAAAATATATTATTCAACTCTTACATCAATAAAATTATCAGGCGGTTAGTAAAATATAACCAGAAAGCTATACACTGAAAGATAACAATTCGTCTGCTGATACAAAACATGCGAAAAAACCCGCGCTTTTGAACCAATCAGATTAGAAAATACAATAAACTGCAAACTATCATTTACTGGCCATATTTACGAATAATTTGTTACTAAAATTGGAAAAAATACGGCCGAAATAGTGCAAGAGAAATAGAAATCAGATTGCCCGTACAGCGTACGGGCAAATCAGTAAAGTCCCGAAAGCTGTGCCCGCATGGCGTAAGGGCAAAACAGGGAAGGGGTTAAATGTCAAATAGGAAAAACAAAAGTATTTTACAAACATTTCTCACTAAATAATAGGGTTGAAATTTATATTAAAAAATTATATTTCCCACAACGTCGAATGTCCTCTAACTAAATGCACAATGTACGCAATTTCCAAGAAAAGAAATCATTAGGTTTATCTCCTCCATGAACTAAAGAACCAAAGTATTTATTTGGCACTTTGACTGCGACCTTGAATGTTCTGAAGTCAAGAAGGTTCGAATGATCAGGTAGAGAGTTTGAACATGTGCAATCGGGATTGCTCACGTGTGATGGGGTTATGGGGTAAAGCGTGTGCCAAGGACGTTTCAGAAGATCGTGTGTGGGTGGAGGGAGAGAATTATGTCCCTTTGCCAACCTCGCTAAAGCACAACATTATTTTAGCATGTTGACAAATTTTAGATAAATAATTCTAACGATCAGACAGCATGTTAGCGTTTAATGATCCTTTAACATTATGTAATATTTATCTTACTAAGTATATTCATTTTAATTCAGATCAAATTTAGCTCGAGATTTTCCATCAAGAAACAATACTGCTTTTAGATTAATGTTCCAATATGATACCTTAATTATCTATGAAATAAATAAAATCACATAGAGAAATGAGGGCAGTTTTATTGTCGTTAATAATAGATAGAAAAGATTAAAAACTGCTGTGGTAAAAAAAAATTATATTATCTAATTAAAATTTAGCCAACCCAGTACAATTCCTGAAACATATACTTATGTTTTTATCTGCCTTCATTTATTCTTTATAAGATAAAGGAAATATAAATATTATCAATTGAAATAAAAAAGGCACTTTTACACAGTTACTAATATTGCATAAGAGATCTCAAGATTTTAAGTATTAAAAAAATTGTAACAATTTGTGCAGTAAATTTTTTATATAATAAATAACAGAATTCTTTACAGAATGTGATTTATAAATTGAATTACTGTGTATATTATATATCCACTTACAGATTATTTAACTTTATTTCTTTCAAAACTATGATTTCCACCCGCTATTCTTAAGATTTAAAGAAATCTAATGAATAGAGCTATTTAAAACTTTCGACATGTAAATATTTGCTTGTTACTTATAGAATGTATAAATATGAAGACATTGTAATATTTTCAATGCTTTTTAAAATTAAAAATTAAGGTTTGAATGATTTTTCACAGAGCTGTTCATATCACATTTCTTATGAAGGTAATTCATAATTCAAATTATTTTAAAGCTAAATTAAAGTTTATATATTAATTAAAACTTTCAGAAACGATAGATGACCTTGCAAAAGAATTTCTAAAAATGTTGAGTTATATAAACTTTAATATCTTTTGAAAGTGTTCAGAAAAGTTTTAAAAATCTATATCAATTGTAATGATACATTCAAAATAAGAAAAATTTATGTTGTAACCTAGCAGTTTAATCAAGCGTTTTGTAAAGTCAAAAAGTCAACAAGATTTGTAAAGTCAACAAGATTAGTTTGTCTTCGTGTGAGCTTAAAGCCAGCTATCAGCTAGCTGACAGCTAATTAGACCGCAGGAAAATAGGAGATAAATTAAAATAGCTTTTCCCCTTTCAACCAGTTTTAACTGATTGTTACAAGCATTTAAAATAACTTTTAGCTGCTTTAAAAGATTTTCATGCGTTATATACATATTATATAGTGCATTCCAAAATAGAAAATCAAGAATAAGTTCTTTTAATTAAAAAAAACTTTTTTAGTAATTTTAGATTAGTAGTTTTCCAAAATTCATCAAATTCATAGTTCAAATAGCTTTTGAACGCGTACTTGGTTGAAAAGTTAAGGCTGTATATTATTTTATTAGATTGTTTTATGAACCTATATTGCTATTTTAGTTGCACTCAAGAGATATTTGTTTCAGTTGGTTTGGATTATAATCAGCCTTATAGAAAAAATTTCATTAAAAGTAGCTGTGAAGTATATAAAAAAATCTAAAAAGCAGTGTAATGCAGTGGAGATTTTTAAATGATATGACTATAAACAGTCTTTGTATTATGTTCTTTTTTAAATCAGAATCGGAACAATTTCAGGAATTCGGCCTTGCTTCGTTACCCTTCTAGTAACTCAAAATCTTTTTAAATTTATCAAGAATATGATGAAAACATAATGAAACGGTTGTAACATATATATAAAACTTAGTCAACAGAAAAAAGAATTAAATATGACGAAAGAGAAGGCTAAAATTTTTATAGTTTTTGAAGCAATTTAGCAAATAGGTTTCTTAAAAGCCTTTTCGCCTTTAAAAGCCTATTTATTAAATTTCTTCCGAAATTTTTTTAGTTATTAAAGCAGTAAATTTCTTTTATAAACGATTAAATTAACCTTTCGTGAAAAAAGGAGAATCAAAAACTAGTTTTCCGGAGAATGTTACAGTTATATTTAGAGTGTTGTGTTCTGCAAAAATATATGTAATAAGATAATATATATTTATCTCAATTTAGTCATTCTGAAAAAAATTAATATGACAGAGAAGCTTCTTAAAATTTTTTTAGTCTAGTCTATTTATTGCAAATAGGTTTCTGATAAAGCCTTTTGACTGTAAAAAATATAAACATAATTACCGAAATTTTTTATAATTTATAAGCAGAAAATGTTTATAAAGATTAAACGTACTATTACAAAAAAAAAAAAAAAAAAAGTTATATTTATATTTATATTATATATTAATATATATATATATATATATATATATATATATATATATATATATATATATTCGTTTTTAAAACTGTAAAATCAACTTTTACAGAACATTGTCTAATTCTTTAACTATGTCTTAACTAGTGCGAAAATAAATATTTATGTATATGTATTCTATGTCATGCAGATAATAAATTTAGAACTTCGTAATACAAATTAGTAAAGGTAAATTTTTTTGCTAAATTTTTATACATATAAATCATAAATTATATGTTAAGTATTAAGATTTTTCAACTCTGTATTTTAAGAATTTTACGGACCTCTAGATAAAACGTAGATTCTCTAAAATTAATTAACTCAGACACATTAGATGCACTTATATATATTAAAAATATTAACCAACATAAATAATATATAATTATAATATATTTTATTATATAAAGAAACTTTTTAAAACTGTTAATTATTTGACAAAATTGACAATTTCTTTTATTTTATATTCGTGCGAAAATAAATCAGTTATGTTCTTTCTATGCACAGATGTTTAACTTCGTAATACAAATTAGTAAAGGTAAATTTTTTTGCTAAATTTTTATACATATAAATCATCTGCATCAACTGTATATGGTGGTTAAGTTATTAAGACGTCACGTTTTCAACTCTGTAAGCCGTTTGCTTGTTTAAGAATTTAGCGGACCTCTAGATAAAACTGTAGATTCTCTAAAATTTAATTAACTCAACATATTTGGATCAGTGGTATAAAATATTACCGTAACCCATAAATAGCCATTTTTAGTAGAAGAAACTTTAAACTTTTAATATTAATACAATTTAAAAAGTGTTTTAAAATATATTTTATTAATTATAATATCAGATCTGCATGCACAGATGTTACTATGGAAACATTTCTGGAATATTAAAGTCATATTCTGTTGATTGTTATATTAGGTCAAGTAGGCGTTTAGATTATAATAATTATTATTCTCTTCTCTCATTACATTGTGTGTACAAGTATAAAATTTTCCACGTACTGACATTAATGAATTCTGTCTGAGGACAATCTCCATGAAAAATAAACACTGGTAAGACACTGTAACAAACATATACCAATTTGATATATGAACTTACTAGACAGTTCCTCTGGAATATTAAACTGAGTCATATGTTAGTATATGGAAGTAGGACTGAAAAATAGAACAGTAATAATTAATCTCTTTTAAAAAGTTTTTTTAAAATATATTTTATCTAATTATGAGTATATCAGATCTGCATGACAATAACGAGAGAACTTACTAGACAGTTCCTCTGGAATATTAAACTGAGTCATATTCTGTTGATTGTTATATTAGGTCAAGTAGGACTGCTAAAATTCCAGATTACAGGTAATAATTGTAATGTCTCTAAAAACTTCAAACATTTGTGTGTAAAAGTATAATTAGTAAAAGTACATTTTCCATACCAAAAATGAAACGTTGATAGACATCCTAAACAAGATTCTGTTTGACATCTTAATATTAAAAATTCCGGAATAGAGGCGAATAACCAACTGTCTATTTTCTAAAATTTCAAGCATTTATGTAAAAAAGTTTCTATGAACTGAGTTTAATACGAATGATGATACTTTTGATGACTGATACATCGTCTATAGCAAAAATGAAATGTAGGCAGACATCCAATACGAGATCTTTTTCTGTAAGTTTGATATGTTAAATCAAAGAGGACAGAATAAAATGAATCAGCGGTCTCTTCTCTAAATTATTCAAGCTTTCGTGTAAAATAACTTCCATGTACTGAGTTTAATACGAAATCTGTTTGATGACTGATACATCCTCCATAGCGAGAATGAAGGAAAAAAGAATAACACTTCCCCATCAGTCACTTCCTTTCTTCAGCTATTGCATCATTGTTTACGATTCTGAAACAGGCGAGGTAGATCTTGCGAACTCCTTACTAGGTAAAGATTTCCTTGCAATCCGGAAAATGCTAATACTTGAGCCATGGGAGGATGCAAAATAGTTACTGATGTTTCGGCATACCTATTTTTGTAATATGCTTTCTTTTACTTGTAAGATAATCACGTTTATCGCACCTTTAATTAGGAATTAATATTATTTATGGTAGCATAAAATCAATATTTTAGAGATATGCAACTCATACAATTGTTTAGCTTTATTAATATAAATAATAGCTTTGCATGCTGATAGATTATTCATAATTTTGTGTTTTAAATAAATGAGTAAAAAAGTGTTAAATTTACAATTAGTGTATTAGCTGACAGCTTTTATGCCTTTATTTTAAGAAAACGATAAGTTACAGGCCAAATAGATCTTGATAATGTTGACTAGGTAAAAAATTCGTTTAATCATTTATTCTAAAAAATGTTATTATTTCAAACATGGAAAGAGGGAAAACTAGATATCTTTGCATAACTATTTTGGTAATTTCAGCAATCAGGTTTTTCGTTACTATTTACAAAACAATCCTGATTATCATAACTTTTGATAGGAGTTATTATAATTTATAATATCACAAAGATCTAAACCTTAGAAAAGTATAATTGATCCCATTATTTAGGTTTATTAATACAAGTAATACCTTATCAGGAAGATAAAATGTCAATAATTTTCTTTAATTTTAAAAAAGAAATAAAATCTAAGAGTATTAAATTTACAATTAGTTCATTACCTACTATGTCTAATATATTAAAGATAATATTATCGAAGCTAAATTTTAATAATTTGACAACAACGCATAATATGATTCAAGTGGCAGAATTAGGAAATTTCGTTACAATTTTGTTAGCTTGAAATTAATTTTTGGTTAAAGGAGATGCTGTGCATATGAGAGAGTTTAGTTAATCTTGAAAAATTTATTTCAACTGTCTTTAAGGGACATTCCCTCATTTTAGGAATTAGAAAAAAAAATTCAGAGCATATTTCACTAAAATATTCGCATTCGCTGAAAAATATAAATAGTTTATTAATAAAGCATTTAAAGATTTTAAATTTTCGCACTTTACTTTTCTATATTGTTTTAGTGTTATTGACATCCATTTTTGTCTCCTATTTAGTGTTATCAACTAATGTTTTTGAGTTATTGAATTTTGGGAATTTGTGAATGAAAGTCTGAAATCTTTGATAGTTTCGTTTACTTAATTAGTCTTCAGTTAAGGAAAACGATTTGAATAAAAGAGAATTTGGTGAAATCTCGCAAAACTGATTCCACTTGTTCCGATTCAATCTTTCACTACGTTCAGCATTTTGTTTAGTAGGCTTTGAAAAAAAGTTCATTTTACAACGCATTTCAATTTTTATATTTACATTTTAGTCACTCTATAACATGACATAGTATATCTCTAATGATCACTGTTCTGCAATTTAATAAATGCAGATTTGTAGATAGATTCATCCGAAGATTCCAAAATTTTTATGAAATTTTATGCAGACTACAATTGCAGTTTTGAATGAAGTTTTATACAAAATCTACATGAATATATTTAAAAGACTTAAAAACATACAAACGGTATTAAAATAGCAAGTGTCAAAGATAATTGCAAAAGTAACTTTATAATGGCCATTTTTTCAGAAATGACATACTTTGACATTTTCATGTCTTCTAAATATTTTCTCTAATTTAATTTTCCAAGAAATATCTACGACGTTTTTACCAACCATTTCTAATACACATTACAAGGAATTTGTTTAAGTGTTGACCTCATATACCTTATTAAAACTCAATATAAATTAATGTTATCTCCTGGAAATTCAACGTACAAAAATATTTTCTATAATTTTCCTATTAAAAATCCACAAAATAATTTCCCAAATATGTCGAAATTAAATATTTTTTATGCAATCATAAAACAAAATGAGAAAAAAATGAAAAATTAACCATAGGAAAACTTTTAAAAATAATGAAAAAATACTTAGTCTTTTTTTAATTAAAAATAAATGATTTAAAAACTTTAATGTGGTTTAAAATACTTCTAAGTTTTTGTTTGCAAAGTTTCATAACTCTAAGCTAAAAATTTCGAAAAGCTTTTTGTAGCGTTTATTGCCCTAAAGTTTTGGAAGTACGTTGCCAAGAAGTTTTGTTTAAAAAATGTATAATTAGCTGCTAACTTTATACATTTATTTTTAGAAAATAATATAATATATATATTATCTTCTGAGTTAAGTTTTGATAATTTGAAAAGAATGTATAGTATAATTGAATGGAGGCACGAGAAAAGTTGCCCGTATAATTCTTTTCATTAAAAATAATTAAAGTCTCCCCAAAGACTATATCCTATACATTCCGTACTGTTAAATAAAATTTTTTTTGACAATACGATATATATATATATATATATATATATATATATATATATATATATATATAATTAGGAATCTTTCTAACATATTTATATATGGTCCATTTTAACTTTCATAAAGAGATATAAAAGAGATATAAAGAGATATATAAAAAGAGATATAAAGAGATATAAAAAATAATTAAAGTCTCCCCAAAGACTATATCCTATACATTCCGTACTGTTAAATAAAATTTTTTTTGACAATACGATATATATATATATATATATATATATATATATATATATATATATATATATATATATATAATTAGGAATCTTTCTAACATATTTATATAGGGTCCATTTTAACTTTCATAAAGAGATATTCAAAATTCACTGGAACTTTTATTTATAAAGCTAAAAGACTTCAAAGCCTACAAAGCGAAATTAATATAAAAATTTAATGTATATTATAAAAAATGTCAGGTAAAAGATTATAGTATATAATTTAAACATCCGATAGGTGAAGATATTAAAATAACAAACATTTAAATCCTTTTAATAATAGTACCAACTAAAATTTATTTTTACTTTAATGTAGTGTAAACTTTTAATAAACGGCTCACTGTTACAAAAATACTTCATTTTTTAGTTTTACTTTCAAATCATACTAAGAGAAAAAATATTTTGTAATTTTTTTTGTTATACAGTTAAAAAATATTGCATACTACGTAAACTGTTATTTTCATATTACTAATACTTTTTCATATAAATTAAATTTTTAAATTTAAAAATATGTAAAGCATTATTTGTTTTACCCAAAACATTTTTCTCTTCTCAAAGTCTCATGTAGAATATAATTAAAAAGAAAATTTTAAATTAATTTTAATATTTAATGTTATAAATGTTTAGAGAAATTAAAACTTCACTTTGTCAATGATTTCAAACTTAACAATAAAGCATAGAAAAGACACGTGTAAAAGAATGTATACTCTATTTGTAAAAAAAAAACATATAAATCATATATTACCTTAATATTTTCGATTAGATCCAAGTCCTCGGGCACATTTTTATGTATAGCGACAACTATTCCTTTATATCCATTATCTTCTAACGTGAGAACCGAGGCAAAATACAATCGAGGAACAATGCATTGGACCAAAAGACCGAAGAATGCAGCAGAGCGCAATGACAGATACATAGCTAATAGGCAGCAAAAAAATCAACACATTCCGTATACCAATATTAGAGACATCAACATCTAAGCTTTAGACCGATCGTTTGTTTCTCCTAGTTAGCCTCAGTGGCAAACAGTCGGCACCGGCACTTCTGGAATTTCGCCAAACGGAGCAGGCTCTAGAAAAAAAAGTCGCCAGTTTTCAAAGCTAGAGCCCCATGAGTTCTGATTCATCCCAAGTCGGAACTCGCCGAAAACTAGCTCTCTCTCCTCTACGTTTCTTGTAACTTAACTTTGGGATATGGTATATTAATAGAAATGCAGCAAGTCACAGCTCGTGGTTATAAATTTTGTTAAAAAGAAGGTGTTCACATGTTGTTTACTAAAAGTCATGATGGTTTAAGTTTCTTCACCATTCAGGGCTGATATAGTTTTAATGCTGATGCTGGAAATTTCTCTTAGTCATAAATATGACAAAAAAATTGCATTTATATTTAGATAAAAAATTTTAGATATCATTAATAAATTGAAAATAGCTTTCAAGGTTATTTTTGCCTTAAAATCTAGAGACCTGTGCGAAGGACTTATTTATAGAGTGAACTTATTAAACTTTTTATACATTACTAGTCTTCACTAAATATGGAGAAAGATTGTTTTCTCCTATGAAAAGCGTAAACACAATTATCCGCAATAGAACTGGTCACAAGAGTTTGACAAATTTAGCATTCCTTTTACATGATAGTAAATGCAGATGGAGGTTTCAACAAAATCAATTTAAAAGCTTTGAAAATTGCTTTAGATATCATTAATTAATTGATAATAGCTTTCAAGGTTATTTAGCTAGAAAATTTTAAATATCATGTGCGAATTAATTGAAATTATAGCTTTCAAGTTATTTTTGCCTTAATAAGTAGAGACCTGTGCGAAGGACTTATTTATAGAGTGAACTTATTAAACTTTTTCTACGTTTACTTCCCGGTCTCATTAATATGTAGAAAGATTATGTCCTATCCTATGTAAAGACTAATCACATTTCTTCCCGATAGAACTGGTCACGAGAGTTTGACAAATTTAGCATTATTTTTTCATGATAGTAAATGCAGATGGAGGTTTCAACAAAATCGCCTTAAAAGCTTTGAAAATTGCTTTAGATATCATTAATGGCTTTCAAGGTTATTTGTGATCTAGAAAATCTCCTAAAATCTAGAGCCCTGTGCGAAAGACGTATTTATAGAATCAACTTATTAAACTTTTTGTACATTACTAGTCTTCAATAAATATGTAGAAAGATTGTTTTCTCCTATGAAAAGAGTAAACACAATTATCCGCAATAGAACTGGTCACAAGAGTTTGACAAATTTAGCATTCCTTTTACATGATAGTAAATGCAGATGGAGGTTTGAACAAAATCGCCTTAAAAGCTTTGAAAATTGCTTTAGATATCATTAATTAATTGATAATAGCGTTTAAGGTTATTTGATCTAGAAAATCTCTTAAAATCTAGAGCCCTGTGCGAAGGATTTATTTATAGAGTGAACTTATTAAAATTTTTGTACATTCTTCACTATTCTTCAAATTTTGTACTACTTCACTAAATATGTAGAAAGATTTTCTCCTATGAAAAGAGTAAACATTTCTTCGCGATAGAACTGGTCACAAGAATTTGACAAATTTAGCATTACATTATGTATGACAGTAAATGTAGATGAAGGTTCCAACAAGATCACCTTAAAAGCTTTGAAAATTAGTTTAGTGCTATAAAATGGTAATTTATAAATTGCTGATTATACCACTCAGAATTCGAATTTTGTTGTCATATAAGGTATGTAATTTTGTAAAATAAAATAAAAGGATTTGTTATAATTTCTATCTCAATATTTTTTTATATATTTCCAAGTTATTAATAAAATTGTTTTAGTTTAAATTTCACTCATAAATACCTGAGTATAAATTAAATACACTCCAGCATTTACCAGGCAAATTTAAACTGGCAAAAACTTAAAGCATAAATTAAATGACACAGTGTAGTTAAAATATATTTTTTAAGATATGATATTATGTATTGCATTGCTGATCCATTTTATGGCGTATTTATGTATACTTGCAAAACAATGAATATCTGTTTAAGATTTAGGAATGTATGTATCACTTTGTGTGTGTGCGAGGAATTTTTTTATGAGATTGACAGTTCACTTTACTTTGGATTAAGACTTTGGATCTTCCGCGAAAATTAATTTTGGCTACTTCATTGTACCTATGCATTCTTATTCATCTTGATTTGAACTTTCTAAAAGCCTGCCTACACTCCTCGGAAATTTTTATAAATTAACTTGAGGATACGATATTTTAATATAAAAACAGTGAGTCACAACTCACGGTTATATTTGTTGTTAAAAAGAAGTTCAAATTCGTTAATCAGAAGTTTCAGTCACAAAAGCATTTAATTTCCTCACTATTTAATTCACGGTGTACGGCAAACGGCGTTTTACATTCATGTAGAAAATTCTTTTAGATATTAATATGACAAAAGTTATTTTTTTTTTTAGATTTATTTATGATGAATAAAATTTTAGGGTGTCATTAGCCAATTAACTTTAAGTTTGAAGATTTTTATATCTTTAAATTTATGTTTAAAGTTGTGGGGGAATGTACTGAAAAATTACCCATGCTTTCTGATTCATGAGTCAAATTTACCGAAAAATAACTTTCTCTTGTGCAGTTTCCTGTAACTTAAATTTGATAAAGAATGCATAAAAAGAAAGGCAGGAACTCACAGCTCAGGGTTAAAAATTTTGTTAGTAAGAAATTATCACAATGCGTTTACCAGAAGTCACAATCACAGACGGTTATAATTTCCTCTTCATTTAGGGCAGATTTAGTGTTGTAATGCTCATGCAGGATATTTCTCTAATATCTGACGAAAGTAAAAGTAATATGTTGGCTTTGTATTAAGTTGGGCCTGTCTATAGTAAAGTTTCTTGATATCGTCATTTAATTAACAATAACTTTCAAAGTTTTTTCATATTGAAACCAAGAGACCTATCTGCTCTGATTCATCCCGAATCAGAACCCTCTCTAAGCTAGCTCTCTTTCCTCAAACACTACTGTGACTTAACTTATAAATTTTTTAAAAAAGAAAATGAAATGCCATTTAACAAAAGTCTCGGTCACGAAAGGTTCAATTTCTTCTTCATTAAGTATTTACAGAGTGTTATAATGCTAATACAAAAAACTTCTCTTGGATATAAATGTGACAAAAATTAAATTTTATTAAATCTATTATAATGGATAGTTTTGGTCTTATCAACTGATTGACTTTAAAGTTTGAATATTTAAAAAAAATCTTTAAATCCAAATTTAATGTTGGGGATAAATATATTGAAAAATTACCTATGCAATCTGATTCACTCTAAGTCCAACTCTCCCAAAACTAGTTCTTTCTCCTCCGGATTTCCTGTAACTGAACTTGAAGCTATGGTATATTAATAGAAAGGCAGTAAATCACAACTTGTGATTATAAAGTTTGTTAAAAGAAGTTTAAATATCATTTAGCGGAAGTCAGAGTAGCATATGGTTTTAATTTCTTCTCCGTTTATGGCTAGTTTTTGTTCTAATGTTAATATAGAAGCCTTTCATTAGGTATAATTCTTGCAAAATAAAGATTTTTTTACCTATCTACAGTAGAAAAAGTTTAAAAAAAATCTGAACTTAATTAACAATAACTTTCAAGGTTTTTCTTAACTATAAATTTGAATTTAAAGATTAGATAGGATATATTAAAAAATTATCAATAAAACCTCGGTGAATTATCCTGTTAAGATAAGGTTCATAGAATAAATACATTACCGATATCAGGTTTGTTAATTTCAATAAAGTTTGAAATGAACCTTTATTTCCCACAGAATAGTATTTAAATATTTTAATTTAGGACAGAAATATATGAATGGATAAGTGCGGGTTGAAAATTCTTATAAACACAATATTTTATAAATAACAATATGATGTTAGAGTACATTAGGACACTTGTATTTAATTTTGGCTAATGTAGAACATCATTATTGGCCATTTTTACTCACTACGTGTATATCAGAATTAACTATACTCATAATTCATTTGAGTATACATAATCAGTTAGATAGCATGGTCTTTTGAAAATACTTGAGTGAACTATCTTAATTTCAAACAAGTTATGATGTATAAGCTTGCCATGTATGGCAGTATTTGGGGGTTTATCCTTGTACTCGGCTAACGGAAAAGTACTCGCATTTTGAGTAATATAAACATCATGATGTTTCATAAAATAAAACTAAAAGTACTATCCAAGCCAGTATTAAGCCGTAAAAAGATGTAAAAATATTCCCATAATAAGGCTATCATAAAATAATAATTTGCCAAGGAAATTTGAGCAGTTGGTTTGGTACAAATTTTATTAAACTGTTCTTCTAAATACGATTTTTGAGTTATTTACATTTTAATGTAACAATAAGACTGAGAAAAAAGTTTTAAACAGTTTTATCTGTAAATAAATTACTGGTTAAGAAGTTAGAATTAGTTAACCTATTTTTTTCACCTATTAAAATGAAACAATAACATTCATTTACTGAAACCTGTGTGTGGCCGGCAGAATTAATACCCGTTATACTGTCATATCACGTGATAGGTGGACGAAAGAAGCTTTAATATCGATAGTGACTATCTGGTGGTATTAACAAATGTCTGTCCAAAATTTGGCGACATTCCCTTTTATTTACATACATGGTAGAGATCTGTTTTTATAAACATTTTTTTTTTCTCTTAGTATCATAAATACTGAAAATGCCCTTTTTCCATTTCAAAAATACAATTATCAGCGGGTTTGATTTGGTTTGAGGCACAAAACATACAATCTAAGTCAACATAAATCAAGATGTTTGTAACTTCTCAAAGAGCTATAGAGGGTTAGGAAAAATCCTGACCACCACCCTGCCAAACCATGGACATAAGGGATAGAGGCAAGGTACATAGTTTTTAATAAGTTTTGTCAAAAGAGGTTTGTAACTTCTTTTGACAAGTTTGGTTTGGTATGGAGTGCTACGGTCTACTTTTTGCAACATGAGGGCTAATGAGACCGTCTTTTGACAAGAAGGGTCGTTAAAGACCCTTACAAATTAATGTGCTCACAACATGAAAATAACAAAATGATTGAGGCAAAATAACACAGAACGATATATAAAATTAGCAAAAGGTATGGCCCGATTTAAAAACTAAATGTTAAAAAAGTAATGACACACTTCTCTAAAGAGTTAACTAAAGTAATATACTATCTTATTAATAGAATATGGGATTTTATAACAATAAAGTAGTATTTTATAATTATATCGAAGAAATGTATTGCATTATTTCATTTAAATACTTAAAAATATTAATGCAATATTTTAATACATTTAAGTTCTGTGTAAAGTGTGATTATCATAATCATCTCCGGTATTTGAAATCAACAGTGCGTGGTTTATTTAATGAGAAACAAGTCACAAGTCATACTTACTTGTATATAAATTACTGTAGGTATTCTACAAACACATATTAAGAATGGATTTAGCTGAGTTCCGACAGGGATAATTATAGATATTTAAACTAAGGGGTGGAGTGCTTCTGAAAGAGCATTTGGTAAACTCTTCACATTATTTTGTGGTTAAATACCATTAAGATTGAATAAATGGAATTAATGGGCATAAGAGGCATGTAAATTTTGGAGACTATTTGATGCGATACATGAACATCGATTATCAAGCAGTACTACGATCGACTGGTGTACTACAATGCAGCAATTCTGCTCAAATGAGCAAAGATATCTATAAGATTTTTTCCAAACATCCAGCTTGGCTAATTGTGCTACGTATGTGATCAAAATTAGCTAGACTTCAGGTATTTCTGACAGAATTACTCAGTGACTTTTGTCTAACTGATATTCAAAATAAACTGCTCAATAGGATACTAAATGGTTAGGAGAGCAATGTTGTATGAATGCGTGCATTTAAGTTAACACATTAACGAGTTAACTACGTTCAACGTGTATAGATGTCAATGAAAACATTCATTTTTTTTCGGTCGACGTGTACAAGTCGTGGAAAATAAGAATTTCTCATTCAACTAAATATTTGAATAAAATGTAATACAAATATCATTCAGCATCATGTTTTCTTTGTAATACCAGGAGATCTGCTGTAAAAAAACAGGATAAATTTTTTGAAATAGAAGATATTCCTCGTACAACGTATTACTTTTTTAAAAAATCATACGATTATTTTTTGAGATACATTGAGTATTCTCCGTACTTAGGGTCGTTTTGTGTTGGTACTTTGTTTGAAAATTATCACATATAAATTGTCTTAATTTCTTAAACTTTCTATAGTTTTTCCTGTTTAAAAATTTTATTGTGTTTGGGTTATTTTTATATTTTAACGAAAATACCTTTTTCAACAATTCATTGTTAATTTTTTATCTAATAAAAATTAAATTTTATCCGATTTATTCTAATTTTTCCTAAAATTTATACGATAATTTGTATTGTGTTCAACGTATATACTCATCATTGCTTAGTTTCGATTTCTCCCCACGTGAGAGATTTATAAAAATAAATTCCACAGTTAGCTGGTTATTGCCTAGCGTTTTTTATAAGTATGGTTAAAAATATTTTGTAGAATTATGTTTTTATTTTACAATTTTTAACAATTTTACCTTTTTGGCTAATGTAAATGCCAATTCTGTAAACAATACCCTATTTTTTTAATTGCTGTAGTTATTTATAATTTTCCCATTTGAATCTACATTTCATAGTTTTTGAGACTCGCAAAGGAGATTCGATTTTGAAAGGAATATCGAATATAATCATGAAGAATAGCTATATCTACTATAAAACTTCACTTCTTAGAGCTATGTTTACATGCAATAGAAATTAAATATTTTATCATAAAGTATTTTGTTTGATAAATGGTATTGAATGATGTTCAAAATAACTGCTGATCACTATAAAAGGGAATATTTAATACTAGATTGCCCGAAGAAGTCATTTTGAAATAAAACAAAAATACATTAAATATATTTGAAGTGATATAATTTCTTAAGATTTTGAGACTTTTTATACATGATATAAATGTACTTATTAATAGTTGTATTTACATTCCCCTCTTTATTTTTGACATGTGTATGCGTTACACCGATATTGCCCACATGCAGTTATTTTGATTGCTTGGGAAATTTAAAATAATTAAACGACATTTATTACTGAATTCAGTAAGTTTCTTATATGACCACTCCAACCCTGTATTGAATTAACATTTCTCATTCTTTTGATTCCAGTTGCATGATAAATTCTCGATTTGAAAAGGCTCTATATAAGTTGCAGCTTTCAGTGAGCTAAAAGTAGTACTTGTTGTTCTTATCTTTATGCAGTGACACTTATTCTAACACGTTAAATGCAATTATTTATTTTATAGCATTTTCACCCTAAATTCATTAGATAACAGTCGAATAGAAGTAATTTTTTGAAAAGTCTAACGAACGTAAGTGAAGAGTGCTCCGAAATAGAATCAGATGCAATAAGTTCTGAATTATCATCTGAAGATGAAACGGTTCACACTCAAAGTGAAGCATCTGAAACTGAAGATAGCGATGATGAATGGGCCACTGATGTATATGAAAATGTCGTCACTATGACTAGAAGAAGGTGTAGGAGGTGAAGTATTTCAGACTCTGATAAAGAAATTGAAAGGAGATCGAAACAGCTGCTGATGGTACTGTGTGATCAAAATTTGACGAAGGAGTTATTCCTTGAAGATTAACCTCTACTTGCATTTTCAGGACCAATAAGCTAAGCATTTCAAGGATGTGGAATGTCCAATAAGCTAAGCATTTCAAGGATGTGGAAGGATCAGTAAGCTAAGCATTTCAAGGATGTGGACGGACCAATAAGCTATGCAAAAAAGGAATATTATGGCAGATAATGTTATTAGTGCATTTTCGTTGATAACAAATACCATATTGGGAAGCATATAAGAATGTGCACCAATAAAAAATATGTTTGTGGAAAATGTAAAATTTTCCATTTTAGTTTTCAAAAAGCATACAAATATTAATGTACTTTTTTCCTATTTACCAAGTGCAGTAAATTTTCTTTATTATTTAATATTTACTAATAACATATTGTATAACTTTAAATAATATAAACGTCAAAATTTGTAAATGGCATCCTTTGTGTATAAATGATTACGAACGACGTTAGGCTGTAATATTCAAAGTTAGTTAAAATCCATATATTTTATTGTACTGTTCATAATAATACAGGTTTAAAATAATCATTGATTTCTATTCAGACTCGGGAAGTAATGGGATAAGGTTATATTTCCGTCAGAGATCATCATAATTTAGAAATTAATGAATCCGCTCTCCTTTAACATTTACCCTTTAGTCGAGAGGAGTAAAACCGACTCATCACAAGCACACGAGACTGTCTGAATTACGAACTGAATAGGAAACGCCCATTTTTGCCATTTAGCATGTCTAAGAAACTTCATTATTCGTTAAGCATTATATTTTAAAGTTTATCAAACAATTCATAAAAAATATATCTGTTAATCCCCTATATAATAATAGCCCAAGTTATCTGTCCGTCTGTCCTCGAGTTTATGAAGTGGTTGGACCTGGAATGGATAGAGGCATCCATATTGGATATCAATGAGTTAGGGTTAGCAACCTTCGAAATCCACCCCTTTCCCCCTTTTTCTAGTATTTAATGCTATTATTCCAAGCCGTATTTTCCCCGGCTAAGGGCAGGCGATTAAATTTATCAATTTATAACATAATACATAGGTAAAATAACATTTTTTTTTCTAGCATTAGGACGTCATTCCTTTAACCCTCCCATTTAATCATTTCTTATTTTAAAATATATAAATGTCGTCTACATTATTTTCATACGTTTTATCACTGAACTTAGATGTTACGCAAATAATTTTCTTTTATATTTGGCTTAAATAATAGATTAGGTACATATGGGATAATTTTAAATTTAATTATCGATTATTTTTTGTTGCAATGAAAATTTTATCACCGGTATTAACAACAAATTCTGCTTCCCTCCCGGGTGTAGTGGAAATGATAGTTTCCTTCCTTTACTTCCATTAATAACTGTGGCAAAAGAAAATGGGAAGACCTTAACGATAATTTAGCTAAGAAAACTTTGAATTATTTTTCTAATTGAACTCAACGTGATTCTAAGCTGCATTCACAATATCGGGACAATTTAGAGGAGTATGAAGATAAACTATTGAGCGTGTACCAGATAATTCTTTGCCAAAAAACAAACCATTTTTTACCTGACTCATAGGGTACTTTACAATTCTGGAAAATTAAAAATTTTACTGATACCGTCATATGACAGGCTATGTGCTAGTGTCATCAATATTCGTGAAAATCAAAGCTAAAGATATGAAGGGGCGATACCAAACTACTACTCTTATGTTTTTTATCTTGATTCTAAAAAGTGAGAGTTTTCAATCATTTCAAATGGGACAACATTTTTCTGGAAAACATTAGAGACACATAATATATTTTAATACTGTGTAAACTATGATAATTTTAAATGTGGGACCGTTCTGAAAACTTCAAGTCCTTATGTTGTTAGTCCGTAGATGAACACGTGAGGCTCAGCTATTTGGAACCGAAGTCTGTGGTCAAATCCCATTCCTGATATTGATGTTTTCAGTCGCTTAGAATTGATTTTAAGAATTAGATCCCTGTCTCATTTGCATTCGCTTCACAAAATGTAGATTCTACTGTTCCAAACTAATCAACCATTGTCGTGTAGTCCTCCTTTATATTTGAGTATCAACCTGTGATAAAATGTATAGTGGTGATTTATTTTTAATTGCGTTGTGTTAAGTATTTTTGTACTAAATTTAACCACAGGTTCTGGAAACTACAGACATAAATATAAAAATAAACTAACAGCTAAATTGACAGCAGCCGAGACAAGCTTAATATTAAAAAATAAATTTATTAACATATATATGCATCTATGTACAAATAATGATAATGCTAATTTCAAACTCTTCTAATTTCGTTCTGACAAATTTTATACATTTAAGAAATTTTGTAAATAGATAGAGGACCTAATCTCGATTTCAAAAATGTATGCAAAATGGGGGTACCTTTGTGGGTCTAAAATGGTGAGCCCGGAACACTTCTGGTTGAAGGGTATCTATGGCTGATCAGGAGAGGGAATCTATATCATCCGTTGGTCTCGTCAGGGGCTTCCTCCTGAGTCTCTGGGGTGCGGCCGTACTATTTGGAGCAGGAACACTTCCTGTCGGACTTGGCTGGACTCCCCTAGTCTGGATTATCGAGCACCTTCTCCTCTGGACTTACGAATCTCTTCCGTCGGACCCGACTGGACTCCCGATTTTTGAACACCTTCTTTTGGGACCTCCGAACCTCTTCTCCGGGACCTCCGAACCAAACTCCTCATCTTTTTAGATTTTGGATATTTTATTATTTCAACCTTGTCCCCTCCTCCTTCTTGTCTTCCAATCGGGATAGTTGTAAGGATTTCATTGGTCTGACCAAACCCCGCCCTGAGACCGCCAACGTGAAAAACCTTATCCCTTCTAATTGGGCACTGTCCCTTAGGGACTCATAAATACCCCACAAAGGTACATTCTTATTTAATGTCAAGTACGGAGACCAGATTCTAATCTGGGACTGGAATCAGAACCCCGCCCGAGACCACCGTACAAGACAACAATATCCGTTGAAAAGAAATTTATGATCCTCTATCTCTTTACAACGATGTGATGAGGTCAGATTTAGATCCCGAACATTTTACTTCATGTATGAATGAATCAATTATATAACAGATCTAAATCGCCTCATCACAACCATCTATTAGAGTTTGTAACAAATTAGGCTTTATTACAAAACACACTCAACGGATAAATATTCGTGGCGTTTTAAGAAAAAATTAAAAACGATTCTACACGTTTACAAATATTAGAGAACCACAGAATTTTAAGCACAGAAAAAAAGTTATTCAATCAAAGTAAAACTCTGCTCTATGCTTTTCTGTTCAATTGAAGATTTCAAAACTCAAAAACTTCTACTGTTATGTTTTTGATCTTAATTCTAAAATGGAAGAATTTTCAATCATTTCAAATGGGACAAAATTTTTCTGCAAAATATCAGAGACACATAATATATTTTAATACTGTGTAAACTATGATAATTTTAAATGTGGGGGCATTCTGAAATCTTCAAGTCCTTGTGTTGTTGGACCGTAGATGAATACATAAAGCTCAGCTATTTGGAACCGAAGTCTGTGGTCAAATCCCATTTCTGACAAGGATGTTTGCAGTCGCTGAGAATTGATTTTAAGAATTAGATCCCTGTCTCATTTGCCTTCCTTTCATAAAACCTAGATTCTACAGTTCCAAACTAATCAACCATCTTTTAGAGTTTGTAACAAATTAGGCTTTATTACAAAACCCACTCAACGAACAAATATTAGTGCCGTTTAAAGCAAAAAATAAAAGCAGTTCTCCTCGTTTAAAAATATTAGAGTATCACAGAATTTTAAATACAGAAAAAAATTATTCAATCAAAGTAAAACTTTACTCTATGCTTTTCTGTTCAATTTAAGAAAATTTAAATTGAAAAATATGAAACAAATATTTAAAAACCCATTAGGAGACATAGGGGATATATAATAAAGTATTAAACTGAAAATATTATGTTTTTAAGATTTCTAAAATTAAGTACTTTGTACAGGATGTAAGTTTTACTTTTACCATGTTTTCCCTATATCCTTCTAAATAAAAGCTAAGTTGTTTAAATATTGTGTAAACTTAGTTCTTCTTGTAAAATTTTTATTAATAGTTTTATCTATTATTTGAGACAAAAACTGCCAGAATTTTCACTTTTAAGCTCTCAAATTGAACAGAAAAAGCTTAGTGTGTGAGTTTTAATTTGACTGACTGTATACGATTCTTGAATTAATGTAAGATAGTAAAATTATATAACATTACATGATGCATGATTTGTAATTTTCTCTTGAAAGTATCCTAAATTCCTTTGCTAGTGAGTCTTGTTCACACTTTTAGAGCACTTTTGTAGTAATTGCAATTATACGAATAATTCTTTAAATGAACAGTTCATTCCCCAATAATAAGAAACCATTGTATGCTGCCTCCCTAAAATGAGTTCAAGGTGCAACAATGCTTCTTTGAAAACTTTTTTGTAGTGTATCCCTCCTTCTACTGTATACTTTGTAGCTTTAAAATAATCTTTGTTCTTCATTTCTCGGAACAAATTGAAAATCTTCCCGTTCTTTGTTTTGGAATATCCACATCTCACTTTTCTGCTTCAATTAAGTGTTCATTCACACAACTGACTTCAAGAATTCGTCGTTCGGGTGCCAAAACGTTTCATCTACCGAACATGAAAGATCAGTCACTCTGAAACACTGGTGACTGGCTTTTGCCCAGCGTAAACAGCAGAAGCTGTGAATGCTACTTGAGGTCGCACTTTAATCAAAGTATGGAAAAAAAGAAATTGCTTACAAAAAAGTCCTTTGTTCTCTTTTTTTGCTGATGTCTTTTGTGTAGCGAATTCTGTTTGTTTTTTCTTTGTTCTTGTAAAGTTAATCAGAGCTTATTACAAGACAAAGATTATGAATAGGGAAAAACTAGGTTATACTTAAAAAAGAAAAGTAATTTTGAAATTGTTTCTAGAGATTTAAAACTACTTTTAATGTTTTTTTTTTAAATCTATCTCTGATATGAACAATCTAGTTCTAGTATGAATTTTGTTTTCCTAAATATGATACCATCACATTAGATGGAATAACTCTCATTTATAAAGATATCCATTGTAATGATGCCAATTAACAGCAGACGTTTGTTAAACTGTTAAATGTGCTTGAAATCAATAGGCCACACACAAGGTATTAACAAAATGTTTAATTACATCCGCGGTTTTCATGTGCATTCAACGTTACGCAAAGAGTGTATATTCATTATTGAATAAGAAGACTCAAAGGTAATAACAAAAATAATTATTTTTGAAACTTTAGATAGAAATTTAAAAGACTTCATTTCAAATCTCACCTATTTACTATAAAAAAATATATGCAAGGGAAACTGAGATATGAATGGCTCAAAATTATTAATTCTAAATGTTTCAGTTGAATTTGAATTTCTTGTAATCAAAATTGCTGTGTGGCAAGTGAAATTAATGCCCTTAAAATTCAATATCATCTGATTGGTTTATTAATTGATAACACGTCTAAGTGTCTAAATAGTCCGTGTAGGGTGATAAGTTCACCATTTTGCTCGAAATAGACCAAACTAAGACGACGCTCTTGAAAAGATTTTTACCTGTTCTGTATAGTGCTCCCAAGGTACTCAGTATCGTAGTTTGGGAGCACTATATAGTACAGTTTGTAGTACAGTTTACAACGTAAGTAAAGTGAATGGTACAGATATCATTTATAGTGAAAACTTAAATTCTAAGTATAATATAGGTTGGGCGTAAAAAATTTAGGCGTAATTAATTGTAATACGTAAACATGTTATGAATTTTCATTAGAAAAAGTAAAAAATATAAACTAAAAGTCAATTGATATTTTTAATACCAGGAAATTTATGCAGCAGAGACACTGGAATTAGTAAAAGAGGAAAAAATCTGATTAGTTAGACTGAAAGATTTTACATAAAAAATTAAGAAGCTAAAAACTAAACTGCGTTTCTTAAACACCAAAAATATCAGTATTACAAAGTTTCCCGATATATATATATATATATATATATATATATATATATATATATATATATATATATATGTGTGTGTGTTTAAAAAGTGCTTGGTGAAAACATTTAACTGAATTTATTTCAAGAATAAATATCCATCTGACGATATTTTATGAAATAGTGGCTGGTTTTCAATGGCGGTCGCAACAGTATGTGACAATCCCATGAGATAAGGAGAAAATGCATTATCCTAAAATTAATCACTTAGTAACGACTCTAAGCTTTAGGAAACGTCTTACATTCTGTCTTAAAAATGAAAGTGAATTTAGCAAAAGGAAGTAAAATGTCTGATGAAAAAAAATCACGAAGAACCTAAAATGTAATTTAATGATACCTAAAATTTGAAATGATATTTCTTTAATATTGTAAACCTGAGGAACTCCGTGATATAGTTTGCTTTTGGTAATTCTGTACTGGATTTCTCTTTTCTTATAGAAAATTCTTGTTTAGTTCAAAATCATGAATTTTTAAAAGCTTTTTAAACACACATGTACCTATTTATATACTTAAGAACTTGAAAACTAGGAAAAGCTTTTATTTTGAAACATACCTATAATTTGTTGTATTTCAGAGAATAATATAAGGGGGGGGTTGGGTAAATGTTAAGATAAAGATTTCAGAACTAGTTTATCAAATCTTCTCACTACTGAAACGTAAGACTTCACAATTAACACATTGTATGCGGGACACGTACTAGTACGTTTTCTGATGATTGACACTTGAGAGCGGGTGACGTACTAGTGCGGGTGAGTGTAACAACATGGTTTGTTTGTGGGTACAAAAATAACGGCATATACAGGAAATCGAAGCCGAATATTCTTATCTTTCATTTTTTTATAACCTAAAAATGTTTATATATAATAATTCAAAAAAATTAAAATTAACTACTATTTCTATTTGATTTTTCATATTTACGGTACTATTATAAATTTATCCACTAAAAATGTATTTATTGTTTGCAAAAATCTTATGGTTGTTATTTATATATTTCTGTTTAGATATTTGTTTATATATTTCAATATAAAATACGAAGAGTTAGTTAAAAAATTAAATAATTTTCGATCTATTGAGATTGAACTGAATAACTAAATTTACGCCTAAAACGCCAGCTCCCGGTAAAATTCCGCTGCGAAATGTACCCGCACACAATGTGTTAAAATCCTTATTCATTTGGCACACATTTTATGCAAAGCCTTATTTCCTCCTGCCTCCTCATTTCCCCCTCGGACTGGATTTTATAATCCTTGTTCAACATTTTTTTAGTTTTCAATTCAACATTGGACACAGGTTCACTCTTGATACATACATAATTTATTCTGCAAAGAAAATACCAGAGTGAACCTCACAAGTAAAGTAAAAAATATATGCATAATATACGGGATGAAATAACAAAAATATTAAGAAAAATTTTCCCGCTAATTTTTCTGTTATATTAAGGTGTTCTTCTTATATTAGCAAAAATATAAGCACCGTCTTATTATTGCTTCAAATTAATAAATGCCATATCCCATTTAATGTGCCGGAACGGTTAACGAGGTTACTCCATTAACCGCTGTAATTTAGAGTACTTATACAGAAGATTTAATCTTTAACGCCAGTAGCATTAAGTCTGTTAATAATTTTAAACGTTTATGCATTTTGCTTGAAATAAATTGGAATATTAGTTTCAGCTAGACCGAAATTATTAAAAACAGTGTGTTAAAACCAGCGTGAAGAGAATCATCATTTATCTAGAACCCTTTCTACGGAAATGCTATAACTAAAGTGACTCATTTTCCTGGTTACCTTACTACACGTGCACAGCATCATGTTAATATATTTTTTGTTTTGAAAGGTAAACAAGGAAATAAACAAGGCTTATTTTGTTAAAAAATACTCATGCTTTAATATTTTAAAAAAATTTAGTCTCTCCTTAATTCTGCAATTCTGATATGTATTAAAATAATATAAATGAAAACTCATAATAAAATCTCCATAATTAAAAAGAAACTTTATAACATTGCTGAAATTTTGATTACATCATATACACTGTTGATGTATATCTTACTTATAACCTTAACATATTTTATTGCTCGTGCACTTGACATTACACTGATCAGGTCTTCTTGGATAAATTAATCACTCATGTTGGAGTTTAACTTGATTAGTAATTGTATCTCAGATGAAAAAATATTAGATATTTAATATTTGTTGTTACTTGTGTTTGTATCCCCTATATAATAATAGCCCAAGTATTCTGTCCGTCTGTCCTCGAATTTATGAAGCGGTTGGACCTGGAATGGATAGAGGAGGTCCATATTGGATTCTTGGTGAGTTAGGGTTAGCGACGTTCGAAAACCACCCCTTACCCCTTTTCTAGCATTTTTTGCCCTTATTTCAAGCCCTATTTTCCCCGTTTAAGAGCAGGCAATTAAATTTATCAATTTGTCACATAATAAATAGGTAAAAATAACGTTTTTTCTAGCATTATGATGTCATTACTTTAACCATCTCATTTAGCTATTTCTTATTTTAAATTATTTAAATATCGTCTGCATTATTTTCATGCGTTTTATCACTGAACTTAGATATGCAGTGAATAATTTTCTCTGATATTTGGCTTAAATAATAGATTACGTACATATGTGATAATTTTAAATTTAATCATCGATTATTTTTTGTTGCAATGAAAATTTTATCACCGGTATTAACAAATTCTGTCTGTGGTAGAAATGATAGTTTTATTTCTTTACTTCCATTAATTACTCTCTCAAAAAATTGGAAAGAACATAACGATAATCTCGACGTAGCAAGAAAACTTTGAATTATCTTTCTAAATGAATTCAACGTGATTCTAAACTGCGTTCACAGTATCGGGAGACTTTAGAGGAGTATGAAGATATACAAATTATTGAGCATGTACCAGATAATTCTCTAATAAATAAACCATTTTTTATCTACCTTATAAGGTACTTTACAATTCTAGAAAATTAAAAAGTTTACTGATCCCGTCATATGACGGGCTATATGCTAGTTTTCAAAATATTGTTCTACCTCCTGGAAAAATAGATGATTCTTTGAATTTGTTTGTGCATAAAATTATGAAATAAATTTTAGAATTCTTTAAAGGTCTGTTACATGATGTAACTAATTTAAATTCTAGATCCGAAAAAATGTTATGAAAAATAACTATTCGTCATTTTATATTTCCACTTGTTATAAACTGCAACCAGAATGTGAATTGCTTATCTTTAAATTTATAAAGTAGTATATACGGTGGATTAAGATAAGATATCAGTTCGACGGTTTATAGAAGAAATTTTTTAAGACTTGAAATAATTTTTATCGCCTATTTAAAGACATTTTCACCAATGGCCCAAAGAATGCAATAGTGTTTTAAAAAAGGTCCTTAGGTCAATTTAGGAAACATTTTCGAAATTTATATTGTCACCCGAATGAAAGCGTTATCCTTGCAAAATGTTTACGGTTCAGAAGAAAAAACTGTGCAAGAAGAAAAATCTAGACTTTAGAGTATGACTTTAGAGTATGAGAACTTTCATTTGAATTTTCCAAATCGTTGAACAACGTCTCTCGCGTCCACGGCCATGAGCTCAAGACGTATGTATCCTCTGGGTAGTGCTAAATGAGAGACAACATCAGGGGTATGCCTCCTTTAGGCATCTTTTAGGTGTCGCGAGCCATGGGTTTACCCGAGTGATCTTTCCTAGTCTCATCCTGGTAGTCTTGAGATTACCTCTGTAGAGTTTGCTCCTTACTGGGATTGACCAAATTAATCTCCGAACCATGACAGACCTCGAGTAGGTCAGCTGCAGCTTTATAACTGTCGTGGTGACTGGTCTTAAGTTTGTCAGCTGCTGTATGTCTTCGGATGGGTCGGCGTAAGGAATTATCTTCTCTAAATTTGCAATTGGTACGTGGAGGTTAAACTTATCGTAGGGGATACAGTTTTAAAGCTTTCAAGATCTTGCACAAATAAAGTAAACTTGATAAAGTATTTAAACTTGATCAGACTGGAGCATATCCTGAAAAAAAAAAAATGATGCAACAGTTACCTTATGAATTTGTCCCACAATCAGTGAACACTTTATGATAAGATAAAATCTTTATTCCAGAAAATAACAATAAGTGTAAAGTCAAGCCCAATTAATAAAAGACATTGCAGTTATTTCGGAGCTACGAAAGAAATTTGTTATCAATGCGAGCAAACTCAGTAGCTAAAAAAGGCCGCTGACACTGCTTTTCTAGCTTATGAGTTCATTTGTATCTGCGAAACTGCCGTTTTCAATCTTTTCCTCTCTTAACGCAAGTGAGGTAACTATTTACGTTGCGTTACGTTACTACTATAAACTAACAGTATATTTCCTTCAGTACGGATCTGCATTCTGTTGTATTTGATTTTCTCCTATTTATCTGGTCTAGACACATTTGCAAGAAGTCACAGATATTTTCAGGGATATTGAAACCTGATAAGTCAGCTGACTAAAAGGAAAATAATGTAACGTTTATATTCTCGTTACTTACTCATAAATGTAAAGAATGGAAGACAAAATTTATCTCAAATTCAATACTCTTATCTAAGAAAAGATAACTGAAAAATAACATATAAAGCTCAACGAAGGCATAATTTAATCTTAGTGAGAATTAGAGTATCGTTGACTTTTATAAATTTCTAAGGAAAACAGATAATAGGAGATGACTGACAGAAACTATCCAGTAAACAAGGGATATCTCAGTAAATTAACGTTTTTATATGCCAGCATTTTGAGATAAACAAACAGCCTGAATCATTTTTCTTCTATAAATTTGTTTTTCTGTGTTCTTTATATTTTTATGTATCAGAAATGTGTATGAACAAAGAAATACGTAGATCATGCGATTATAGCAGGGCTTTTAACATGAAAAAACACGTACCTTTTTAAATTCCTAAATTCTTTTAAGGAATAATATGGGAGGGGGCATAATTTTAAATGCAATGATATTAAAATAGACGTTTTTGTTAAACGATTCCATTTCTTTAGTTTTAACATTAATTTTACAGTAATATTTTCCATATGATGGTCATTTAGTTGAGGTATAGGCGTTTAAAAGCATATGAAACATATTTGTGTATTGCTATAAATATTTGTAGCATTTTGGAACTAAGCTATGCTTTCTAATTAAACATGAAATGGCAAAGTGTTAAACTTAGTTACTTCTGCCATATTGTCTACTTATTCTATTTCATAAAGTTTAAGAATAAATTTGTACTTAATTATTACAAATAATAACTTCAAAGATGATTTAAAGACATACACTTAAATATTTTTCAAGATGTCCGATTCTGTCAAATCTAACTTAAATAATGTAGTTAATGCTGGCTGTATAACATAATTTGATAGTAATTTGATACTGATACGTAGTTGTTTCATGGTAATTTTAAATTATATTTTCATGATCTATAAGTTTAATTTTTACAGGCGATAATCTGCAGTCTAATCTATAACTCGCTTAATAAATTGAGAATCATTTAGAACTACGAGAGGTGTTTAGGAAATAAAATTACTGAACACCGGAAGTTCAAAGGAAATTACATTTAGTAAAGATAGAAGTTCAAGGTCAAAGTCTTGAATAGAAAAGATGCATCTTTGTCCCAGTCAGCTGAAAACTGTTGTTGTAATAGCCGCATTAAAACGAGTGACTAGATTTCAAATCCCGACTGCTACGAGTCGAAGGGCCTAATCCATTATCCTTCAGCAAAAGGAAACATGGTGTCAAATGTCGAGTGTCCGCAGCTGTCTTTCCCGATGATAGCACGCCTCGTTTCTGTACCTGCTCGCCTATTGTTACTGCAGCAGGTATTGTGGGTTCGCTAAAGCCTGTCTTGCCGGCAATCATATACTGCAGTGACCATATACTGGACTATGAATTTATTATTTACAATTATTGAACATATGAAAATTATACATTATTATAGGAACAACGCATATATAGTTGAAACGTCCCGAGGATACGGAAAATGCCGAGCGGTCTGCACACGTCTCACTACAGTTTCAGCTCCCTCCTCCAAGCATGTCCGTTCTATCTCGTTCCAAGCGGACATCTCTTCCTCAGCTGTTGGTGAGGACCGGGGTGGAATCCCCCCTCTTGGTCAGGCTTTCTCTTCCCTGGGAAAATGTACCTCTTTTCTGCAGCTGGAACGGGCGGGGGTGGTATCCTTCCCCCTCCTGGTGAACTTTCACCTCCCTGGGGTAGTAGCTTTTCTACCCTCTTTCACCGAGTCCTCTTCAGCCGCCGTAAAAAAATGCAGGTGTCCATGTAACACTAACACGAGCCTTGAGTCTAGTATTGCACAAGGCATTCTAGATTTTTAAATAAATGTTTTGGAGATATGTTATAAACCCTACTAATGTGTACAAGGTGTTGTTTAAAGCCGGAAGAATTAATGGTCAAGATGAAAAAAAGAAATGACGTCTGCAATAAAATTTAGCTGGAAAAAAGAAAATTGATTCCAAAAAACTATGACGTTTGGTTTTTCAAATAAGACTTGATTAATAAATCTAAAGAACACTAACAAAGGTGTGTCTGTTGACACCACAAAGCACGTTTCCGATTCAACACTTAACCTCATTAGGCTGAGAGATCATCAAAGACTGCGCTCATTGACCTAGGCTGGCACCTTTGAATGTTTTTTGATTTTCGTATAATAAGTGAGTGGAGGGGATTAACACTAGGAAACATACCTTGTACGTGGATACAAATCTAATCTTAACTTTATTTTGAAATAAGTGACATTTAACTATTATAATTTACTATCATAAAAAGCATAAAATAATTTAATTGTTTAGTTATTTCCCCCTGGGCTATGTTAATATTGGGATCAACTTTTATCATGCATCGTATAGTTAAGTAAACAGAAACAGAATCAACGAACATGATACAACCACAAATTCTTACAGTAGTTACTCTGTCTCTACTTCCTCACATAAAATAATTTGTTTTGACACTCTTCCTTTTAGAAATTTGATCTTTTCTCACTGAACTTGACAGCAAAATAAAAATCCAGTTAAAAATCTATGTAAAACTAAACTAAGATGACAGAGGAAAAAAGGAAAGAAAAAATAACAAGACGCGTTAGAAAGATTCAGTTAATGAATGAAAAATATGAAGGATTCAGTCATGTTTTAGTTTGTATCCTTCGCTTAGAATTTTATCTTAGAGTGGTTTCAATATTTGATTTAATTTTTAACTCATTTGCTAGAAAAGTAACTACTCGAATGATTAAATTACCAAAGTAAATTCCGAGATGCATTTTTTAAAATATCTTTTCCTGGAGATATTCTACATATTTTATGAAAGGAAGAAAATGTTGATTTATTAAAAAAAAATCTTGTGAAAGCATCTGGTTTGAAAACTAGTATCTTTTATCCCTAAAGGGAAAATACGCTTTTGATTGCATTATTGCCCTTTTCAATGTTTTTTTCCTCTCTAAATGTGTTTATGATGACTAATTCCTTTTTTTCCCTTAATTTTGCAACTGCGTTTCAGTTAAAGTGTTGTTCTAGTCGCTGGTTTTACTTTTTTTTATCAGTATCATCTTTTTTCTTTTACTTTATATTAAAGATAAAGAAACACTGTAATGTAATAATTTTACAGTATAGTGTTATAGTATTGTTCATGTGCTACTATATATGTTATTGATTTTTCCATCAGTATTGTTTTTTCAAGTATTCTACAAAAAGTACATATCTCATTTTCTTTTATATGTATTTTAGAAAGATTGTAGACTATCAACATTAAATTTTATTGCTTTTAATCAATGTACTTGAAAATACAGTTAAAGTGTAATCAGGATTTTAATAATTTTAACTGAATAGTTTATAAAAGAATTGGTTGGTTAGCTGGAACGCCGACTTCGATTCTCTTTTATCTTACATGAAATGTAATCAAACTGAGCGATGCGATTTAAAGCCGATTATGAACCTCTCTACACATCTATGCTTGCTATAGGATAATTAGCCACAGACTTCATACCGAAATGTAACACTCTAACTGAACCAGTAAAATAAATAAATAACCCACAAACTGTACGAGAAGAATCAGATTTTGTGAATAAAATCATATAGATTTTATAGAATCTACTCATGAGAACAAATATTTGAAAGGTAAACTCCAGTAAATCCCTGAATTCTGAATTATTCAAGAAAATGTTCATTTTAAAGAATGTTTGCAGTTGAGTCGATATTTTCTATTTTCTTTAAAAAATAAGACAAGAATTACTAAACTATTGAATACGAACAAACTGCACAATTTATAACATTTTGGAAATGGGTTCTTACTGATAACAGCATGGCAGTATCACTTGATGATAAGGAATGTAAATGACAGATTTTAATCGGAGTTTCGTGTATAATTTAACTTTTTTATTCTGCATTTTTAAAAATAATTCGTACAATGCATTATTATTTTGCACTGTGCTAGGCTGAGTTAGTTATAAATTACTTCAGTCATATCTTCTAATATCTTTAACTATAATATTAAGCAGATCTTACCAGAAAGTCATTTTCTAAAAATGAAAAAAAGCCAATATCATATCTCTTCCACGAAAAAACAATTTTAAACTTGACTAACAAGGCCATTTAGCTCATGTGATCCTCAGCATTGCGGACAGTAGCAGAATGTGTTTTTGAATTATTGTTGGGATAATCTAAATCAATTACTTCTATGAAAAAGTATTTCATGTGATTTAGAAAGAATACTTTGATCAAAAACCATTGGGAAGGCTGTCATGAAACAAAGGGTATCGGTTTCCTGTTGAATACGTATTTTATATCCTTAAAAGAAATTTAAGATTACAAATCGTTTTTGTTAATGTATCTACAATTCCTCAAAACATGATTTAAAATTATTTTTATAATACCTCCTAGTTTTTGACCATTTTTTAGCATTTAGTTCATATTTAAAATCCCCAAAGCGTTAACCGTGATGAGCCAGTTTCAATTAAGGAAATGGGAAATAATCACACGTTATTTTATCAGGTGAATACGGAGATTATAGAGCTGTATTTTGCAAGATTTTTATTAAAAAATATCAAATAATATTTTCAGAGAAGAAACATTATAGTTGAGCCCATATCAGGAATTGTCTCTCCCCATTCAAATCTTTTTCAACGTTTTACTTCACATTAATACCACAAAATACTCAAATAGTATTTTTATTCAAAGTTTATAAGAGCTGGGGACATACATGAAGTTAAAAACAGCCCCATTTCGTTTTATATACCTTACAAAAAGCCACTCCTCCTTTACATAGTATTAAATACACAAATTTGGTTTTAACTTAATTAAAATAGAACTCAAGTCGTACGGTCTATATAAAATAAACAGAAAATATACAGTGTGTCTGAAAAGTGTCTGTGATTGCTTAAGTTAATATGCTAGTCTATCATATCAGGATGAATAAAATTTTCATAAGAACTTGGTCCAAAAAATGTGGACGATGATCACTAGAGAGCAATATTCGAAGGCGAAGAGGAAGCAAAAATATACATCTGTGTGAAGAAATGAATGTTAATTCGATCTCACCTGACCGGCAGACATGTGAATAGAAAAAAAAATGCAAGATAATTATTTAAAAAATTTGACAATAAAAACTAAACATAATAAATAGGACTTAATAAATGATTGTAATTTTTAAAAAGGAAAGAATAACGAATAAATTTGGTCAAATTTTTGGAGTAAAATGTTTGTTAAAGCCATTTGAAGAAGGGTATTAATAACGTAAATATGTTCAACAAAAGGGTTCAAAACAAACTATTTAAAAAAGTGAGGCTATATACCTCAGTCTTCAGACCCTTAGAGAACTAAATAGTGAGAATTTATAATACTTTGACAGGCTTTCAACTGCAAATTTAAAAGAGTACTTCATTTTTAATGAAAAATAGCAAAAAATAGCTCTAATCCATCACTTTTATTACAAGTTAAATTAGCCAAACTTATTTTAATGAGTACGTTCACCTTGCGTCTTTAAAGCATTATAGGTGGAGAATAAAATGTTAGGAGTATCCCTAATGATTATAAGAGGTAATTTAATGGATAATTAGTTTTTCTTATACTCGTTTCAGACGTGGTTTCCCTAAACTACAATTATAGTAGCCGTCACAGTTTTATAACGCCGCACATAATGGTTGCTAATTATCCCTCATTATCATAAACAAAGAGGTGTTACGCTTTCTAAATGAGAAACTACTTACCTACAAAGAAAAGCATGAGCAGTATTTTTTAGAAAATTCTAAAACAAGATAATGTGTTTCGAAAATAGAACGAACGCACACACATATGCATTGATATATTGATAGAGACATATATATATATATATATATATATATATATATATATATATATATATATAGAGAGAGAGAGAGAGAGAGAGAGAGAGAGAGATAGAGTTATAGATAGAGAGTTGGGTTGGTGGCACTACGGTCTACTGTTTTGCAAACGAGGGATAATGAGACCGGGACCTGAAGTTAAAAGCCGATTCCGAACGGCTACAAACATCCATGCCAGCAGCGGGATTCGAACCCTCGAACTCCGGTTCCGAAGAGCAGCGCTCGTTCGGCTATAGATAGAGAGAGATAGAGACATATATATATATATATATATATATATATATATATATATATATAATATACATATATATATATATATATATATATATATATATATATATATATGGATAGATAGATAGAGAGAGAGAGAAAACCTACATTCTACAGGTATAAATAAATCATTAATTTGCCGTAAATCTTACAGTTTGTAATTTAGACATTTTCCAGACCACGTATCACAATTTTCTCTGCTTTTGATATAATGCTTTATGACATTTTGTGATTTGTCGTATTGACGCTGGATTCATGGCAATGAATTTTCAAAGGTAATTAGTGTAGTGAATCATTCAAAAACTGCTTAAAAATAACAGCAGTTTGCTAAAGTTGAACGTTACAATCGGAGAAACTAAACTAAATAATAATAATAATATAATTATTACTTTAATAACACTTGATTTCAATTTTAATAATTT
>CM063502.1:56855553-56863053 GCA_032207245.1 Pardosa pseudoannulata | reverse complement strand
GTATCTATATTTATATACCCATCGTATTTCTCATGATGCGTAAAATCTCATAAGGCTAGTGTAAAGCCTCAAGGAGATGCACCAGTGTCTCCAGAATAAGGGTTTTAAAACTTGGCAATATTTATAAGAACTTAGCATGCCTACTAAATGTTCAATTAAGAGAATTTCATCGTACCAATAGGCTTTTAATTAGGTTGCTTCATTTTAGTTTGAAGGACTGCGGTCTACATTTTTACTACACGAAAACTGAAGAGACCAGGACTGCCTAAAGCAGATTCCGAACAGCTCCATGCAAACAGTGGGATTCAAACACACAAACTCCAGTAGTTAAGATATGCGTTCTACTCATTCGGGCATAGTTATATATCAATTCTAAAGATATTTAAAAACACACTGTGAGCTATTTTATCTTAGGTTAAAACTTTAAATTTGTATTTAAAAGTATAATTTAGTAAACTAGCTATATAAATTCCTCCCTATTATATGATTTTATGAAGTAATACTATATTATGCTCTGAATAAATTTTCGATTCTTAAAAGTTAAGTTTGTGAAGTTTTAAGAAATATGTGAACAGTTTTTGGTGGGACAAATCCAAGAGACATCAGATTTTCTCCTACGTATTGAGGAAAAACACCTCACTTCCTTAAGTCTCTTTTACTTCCGGATATTGCAAACTGCGCATTATGTTAGACGTAAAACGTGCAATACTAAAGCCATGTGGCAATCTTTTTTCTCTTTACCTTGAAAATTTCCTGTAAAAGTTCCATGAACATGGGATGACATTGGTATCCTTAAAATAGGACGTTTAGAAAAATTAGTGGAAAAATGCTGAAGTGGATGTTGTTTTAATACATAAAATTAATAAAACAATTAATAAAAAATGCAAGATCGTGGCACTGTTATCATAACTTAGTAAGTATTATGCAAAATAAAGACGTGGTTATTATGATTACACTATGATAAGAATCAATTTAGATAAAATGTGTTATAAACATTTATCACAATTTAGGAATTTGATTAACACCATTTTGACAACAATTTTGCTTTGCAATGCCAAAAATCAAATAAAAATATTGCTTGAATTTTAATTATATATTTTTTCAGATACTAAAAAATATTTTTAAGGTATTAAAACTGCTAATTCATTTATCTATCATTTTATTTGGAGACATAAATTTGTTTTTCTTTAATTGAATGCAAGATTAATAAGGTAATTTTTTCACACGTAAAAATGAAGTTTTTATGTTTTAATCTTTTAAATGTTATTGGAAATAGTAGAATAGGACTATATGTTGTTTTTTCAGATGTTTCCTTTTAGTAAATTTTTTTAAAGGAAAATGTACTCTTCTTTTATTAGAAAGATAACACAAAACTTTAAAAACATTTTAAATTACATTTTTCATATATTCAAATGACAAACAGCGATGAAACCTAAAATTATTACTTGTACTTAATTTTATAATTTTTTCCAACACTAGTAAGAAAATATGTTCATAAATTAGAAAGAACTAATAATAATTTTACCCATCATTTATTTCTATAGCCTATGTCTAGTAAATTTATTTCGTTAAAATTAAAGCAAAACTTCTCTCAAATGCTATTGGGGTTTTAACACATTCGCTACCAGCTTTCAGTCTGGGTATTTAAGGATCAATTTATTTCAAAACTTTAATTAGTTTTTAGATTTTATTACATACCAGAAATATGAGCAAAACAAATCATTTTAAAAAAAGTATAACACATTTTATTTAAATTTAAAAATCCTCATAAACTTAAGAAATATATACTAAAGAAATTAAAGTGTTCTACTTGGTTGTACTTGGAGGCAAATCTTTGCATTTCACTAACATAAAAGTAGCCGCATTTTAGATGAAATTAATATTAGAAAACATAGCTACCTATCAAAAAGTAAAAATATTAACCACGTGACCATAAATATAAAGTTTAATATAGTTACGATCCCTCCACGACTCATAGCATTGATTGCAAATTAATAAAATAGGTAATTAAAATTATAAAGAAGTATTCCACATAAAAATAGAGAACATTAAATATCCATTATATATATATATATATATATATATATATATATATATATATATATAATTTATTTAAATTTCAATTACATTCTTTAATTTTTTGGGGGGAGGATTGTATATCAGAAATACACCCCTTTTTGTTATTTCGCGAAGTTTACCTTAGGTGTTTTGCTTCTATTACTGTTATCGATCACCAAATTACAGAGCTAAATTTTGTACAAATCAGCTGTACTTACATAATACTTAACTTTTCGCACGTGTATGTTGGCATGTCTGCGTGACTTTCATACGCACATCAGATTGGCTAATCTCCCTGTCTTTCTCTGGAGAGTACAGCAGTAAACTATTATTTAGAATCGGTTCAGTAGATTAAAAAAATATTCCCTAAATACAAATGTTACCTTTTAAATTATTGTAGTATTAAAATAGATATCTGTTGTAAGAGCACTAGGTTTGAGGACGAGAGTAACGAGAGGAAGAGATAGAGAATAGTGATACCGTTTGTCAGCTGTAATTTGTTTTTGTTTGTTGTGTTATGTGTCCAGAATAAAGTTTTCATCACCTGGTTACAGTGCTGCATCTTGTTGATTGAAATAATTGGTTAAAGGAAATACTGAAAACGCCCTGATCGCTTGGTGGCTCTAAAATACAGCCCTTGATTTTTTAGATTCTCGCCAGCTGCGAGTTGGAGAGTAATCCTGTTAATTCTCCCCAATGGAAACACTCTGGTCTAGGGTTTTCTCCATGAAATTATAACTGGAACATTTTTCGATACTTATGTGTGAGGGAGAAAGAGTGAACTTCCAAATAGCTCATATATTCAGACAAAGATACTCTTCAATTCTCATTTGGCCATCAACCATGCCATTTATAGTTCTGCGATTGCACTTTAAGATTTTCTTGGTGTTCTGAAATTGTTTATGGTTGTTTCCGACGTACGATGAGGTCTAGAAAACTTTTAGACACCAGTCAAATATATCTTTTTCTTCAAAGTATAAGAAAGTTCATCCTTTGACTTATAAGTGCTTTGAAAAGGAAGGTGACGAAAAATAATGTTTGAAGTATATACACGAATCTCTAAATTTTGCAAAAAATATACCATTTTGATGTAAATAAACAAGTATTTTTACTTTCTGGGCATGCCTGTGGATAGAAACAAAGAAATTGAAGTACTTTTACTTCAGTTTAATTATGTAGCAGAAAAATCTTCAACTTTTAGGCTTGTTAAGTGTTGCTAATAATAGCCTCATTTTTTACTGTTAAATGTCTACTTTGAATCTCACCGACATGTCCTTTTAATGAATGTTTGATGAGTGTTCATTTATTCATTCTGTTGGGTGGAAGCAAAGGAAGACTTTTCCTTTCCTGACTTGCAAGTTCATTTATTACAATGTTATTCTTTATAGATTAATGTTAGAATATAAACCAGCCTATGTAGGACCATTCTTTATTATTCATGATCCGAAAGAAAAAGTCTATCAATCATTTTCATAAAAAAGAAATTTAAATCCTTCAAAGGATAATTAAATATCACCTAACACACGATTTAAGATTGCATCAAAATCATAATTTATTTTATAATTTTATATTCTTATAACATCCATGAATATTAGACTTAAAAAATCAATAGAGACTGAATTAATAGAGACATATAAGTTGAAATTGTAGAAAATCCTTATAAATAACAACTGGCTTGTGAGTTGTGTGTAATAGTCCCATATAATCCTTAATTTTTTTCAAGTAGGTTCATATGTTTTTGGAATTATGAGTGTAGAGTTTTCACTTATTGATCGATCATACGTGGTGATAATGAAGGTGAAATTTTTGATTTAATCACTTACAGGTTTATTTATCATTATGTTATTTTTTTATCGATCAATATAAGAATCAAAATCAGCATATACAGGATTATTCTTAGTAATTTTCACGTTGTTTCGATTGTGAACATTCCAGTATTTTTCTTTTCATTTGATTTTAATTCATCCGCATTCTGTACTTAAATTAGGCATTTTTATATTTAATATTACAAGTTTATTTATCCACATTCACACTATTGCCTTAGTTTTATAACCCCTTCATACTCTTTGTCTTAAATTCCTTTCATTATATTATTTTGTATTGATTCATCTGTTGTTCTGTTATTGTTTATGATGTTCCCGTACAGATTTCAATGATAGTAGTTAAATTATTCTATCTAAATTATATATTATTATCTGTAAATAATCGTACGTTATTTTACTGTATAATTACAAAGTCAATTGACCAAAATATACATTTGAATGTTTCTTTTTTAGGCATTAGAACTTTATGGAACTCGGGTAATTAACGCACATTTATGTTACAGAATGTCGACACGTTAATTCTGGAATGCTATCAAGTTTCTATCGAACATTTCAACTATTGTTATATCTGCCAGATCTATTTTAATATTTATTCTAAACCGAAGAAAAGAAAATCATACGCTTTTATTTTAAAAATCGATTTATTGCACATTAAAGTTATTTTTAGCTTTTACCAGCTTATTATTTTAATCTCTCTCTGTGACGTAAGAATAGCGTACTATGGTTATAGAATAGAACGTTGCCAACAGTTATACACGAAAACACAGAATTTTGTAAGTTCGGTTATGTTAGTCACACATTTTTATTACATTTTGTTCGTCAACAGGATACATCCTTTTGGCTAACTTCCATATCTTAGATTTACACATTTTCTCAGTAATTCTATAGGGACGTGTTAATTTCTGAGATACCAATTTTATGATTTTATTAAAACTTATATCTATCCTAATTTCAAACATTTGTTGTGATTTGGTTATTATAGCTCAAAATGCAACTGGATCTAGTAGTATCTACTAGTCATTTGTCATGATTCATATACATCCTCTCCTTGAAAGCGATACCAGACATAATATGATTCATTAATTAATTCGATACGTTCGCCATGCTATCTCATACTGTTCTCTGTATTTTTAATAAAACGTACTCTATAATTAATAATAAAAATTCACTTGTTTTCATGATACCTGCAGTTTGATAAAAAACATCTTTCATACATATATGTGTTCCAGAAAATACTATTAGAAAAATCAATTGTAAATTTTCTTACCTTTCTTTCTACTCTCTGCCGCAGGATGAACCTTGTACGTTTTACCCTTCATGTACTTCCCTCTCTTTAAAAGCGATACCAAATATAATTTAATTAACCAACTAATTTGATACGTTCGTTATGCTAGCTCCCTTCCTTGTATTTTTAATAAAACCCACTATACTATTGATGATAAAGATTCACTTGTGTTCTTAATATCTGCAGTTTGACACAACAATTCCTTCATCCATAAATGTATGCCTTAGAAAATACTGCTGGAGAATGTCTATTGTAAATTTTATTTTTTCTTTCTTATCCCTGGAGCAGGGTGAACCCTTTAACCTGTGTAGCAGTTTAAAAATCCTTACACGCAATAGGGTAAGTTGCATTCTGTGAACATTGTAAGGAATATCCTTTATCATTCGCGATACCGAACAAAATATTAATCTTAAACTTACAAATGAAAGAAATCTCTCAACGCTCGACGGAATTTTCAAATATAGTCTAGCCCTTGATCAAGTAATCATAGAAATAAAATAAACATGTTATTAAATGAAGGTTTAAAAATGTATAATAATGCTTATTTTAAATAAATCCCATAATTAATGGAAGTAAAATCACAAAAGAAATCATTAGTACAAGAGGCATCATGGTGTTGTACCTCGTTTCTGATAATTAAAGGCTCAGCTATTTTGCTTGTACGTAGACATCTATATTTTTCGCTTAGTGTACCTACTTTGTAATTTTTTTAATGTATTGATTTCTATAACAGAACTAAAATATTTTTTAAAGTTATAGACTATTATTTATGCTCTTATAAATTTTATATATATATATATATATATATATATATATATATATATATATATATATATATATATATATATATATATATAAATTATTTAATATTTCCTTTAATATTTCCTTAAAAATCTCCTCTCCCCATTCTAATTCCTTAAAATATTTTTCCCAGCCTTTAAATGTCTTCAAAGGAGCGTTCTCGACTTAAAATTCTTTCGATACAATTCCCAAAGTTTTCTATCCTATAGATGTAAATTTTCTGTCTAACACGTTTTCCAGCAGTCGCCGGCAAATGGCTCCTCGTTTTTCCAAAATTACTTAAATTCTCAGAGTCAGTCGTAAAATTCTTTCTGTCTTCGCTCTTGGGTGCACCTCTGTTCGAGTAGAGTGATTTTTGTGTCTTTCTCTTGTCTGTCTTTGACTAGTAAAGATGTCCGTTTTAGCAGCTCTAAAATAAAGTTTTAATTAGACTTGTGCCGTTCTCTTCACTGTCGGCCTACTGCATTTTTATTACTGTTAGCTGATTAGACCTTCTCATTGTTCAGTAGCCCGGACAAGTAAAAATAATAGGGGCTACATAGTTATTGTAACTAGAGGAAGTAATTTATTACACACACACACACACACACACACACACACACACATATATATATATATATATATATATATATATATATATATATATATGTATATATATGTATATATATATGTATATATATGTGTATATATATATGTATGTATATATGTATGTATATATGTATGTATATATATGTATGTGTATATATATATATATGTATATATATGTATGTATATATATGTATGTATATATATATGTATATATATATATATATATATATATATATATATATATATATATATATATATATATATATATATATATATATATATATATATATATATATATATATATATATATATATATATATATATATAATGATATGAGTTTAAGGCGTGGTATACTCCGAGGAAAATTTCTTGCTACACCCCTGATAAAAACATTTTAAAAATATACAAACTTTAATATTATATACATCTAAAAATTCGTCTATAATTATGTGTGGTGTTTCAGTAAATCTATAAAACAATTTGGAGCAAAAATATTAAAATTTAAAAAATAGATGGAAATTTTAAAAACTAAAATTTTTATTTAAAAATAAAATTTTAAATAAGTATGCAATTAATTCTATCATTCGTTGAGATGTAAAAGGATGTAAATAATGAAATCACGATGCCGTATCATTGTATGTAGTTATTTCCCATTTTAACTTTAAAAATCATCCAAGTTAAAATTTTTATACACAATTATGTAAAATAAAAAAATAATTTTTCGTTAAACTTGTGGCTCTGTCTTATCCTAAAATTGTTATTGTAATTAAATTTTGAGTAGTTCATAAACAAGTTGTTGAATGTTGATCATTAGACGTCTTTTACAGCAGTTGGAAACCATTTCATATAGTTAATTTTCCATGTCAAATTATTTTTCAATAAAGTTTCATTTTACTACCACTAGATGTCGCTGTCGAATAGCGAGCTTAATTTTTACTTTGTTCA
>CM063502.1:56688053-56853053 GCA_032207245.1 Pardosa pseudoannulata | reverse complement strand
TTGAATTGTTAAAGAATTCTTCTTGAATTGTTCTTGAATTGTTATGAAGCAAATTGTAGAATATTCCTTCTAAAAAGAACAGAGCTATTTATTCAATAATGAATCGAATGAAAGCTTTTAAGTATAGAAAGGTATTATGTTCACTTAAACTACAGAAAATAGCAAATTACATTCTATATTTCTTCACGAACTTTGGGCATTTTCAGAAATTGTCAATTTTATTCAGTTGCCACTTTAAGTACAGTCAAATCACCTATAACTTTATTATCTATCCTTAATTCGTACTGAATCATATGAAAACCTTGTTATATTAAACTCAGCCTTAATCAGGAAAGGCCGTAAAACATAAAAATAAGGTTAATTTATGCTGCATTAAATGGTAACCACTCCCGCGTTATATGGAAACCGCTGACACGTAATATAGAAGTCGCCTTATAAGAAACTCAGATATATAAAAATTAACTGAATACGTGCCACTTTATATGGATTTTAAGTAGATAAGTGCTATTCAGTAATATATAAAAATTTTGTTCTGAAAGTATCAAGTTGTGACTTATACGGTTAATTTCCTGATAATTGGAACTGACAATATCCCACATATGTAGTAAGATGTATTCCACTATGGGTAGTTGCAGTCATGACCCATAAAAATGACACCGTTTTAGTCAAAAACGTTTATTAGCAAAACGTTGGAGGACGGGCTCCTACTTCATTACAGGGCCAGGACAAACCGAGGAAGCTAACATGAAGTTACAAGTAAAAGGCCTTTAACACCTGGGTTAACATCTCAGTCAAAATCTCTGTGAAAATCTACCTCCGGTAGTGTGCATCCTCTTTTTGATCTAAAATTTCCTAAATTGGTGTCTGTATAAAGCTTTAAATTATTAGACCCCTTCCCTGAGGGCGTGAACTGTATCCCCAGTGGTCAATTTAGGTTAGGGGTTAAAAAGGGGAAAGCAAATGGAAGCGGGGGTTTTGCCCTTGACTTAAGATTTAAACCCCCCCCCCCAGAATGTTCTCGAACAGTCTTTGGGGTTTAATACAAAATACCTACATTAATTTCCCGATCTAGTTTACTTTTCATTACAATATCCTCCCCGGATAAAAAGAAAGGGATAAACGAAGTGAGAAACTTCCAGTTAACATAAAATTTTTAATGTCAGTGGGTGTTAAAGGCCTTTTACTTAGAACTTCATGCTAGCTGACCCCTCAGTTTGCCCCGTCTCTATAATGAATGACTTGGGAACCCGTCCTCCAACGTTCTGCTAATAAAGGTCTTTCACTAAAACGGTTATTTGCAGCATAGTTACCCAAACTATGCTTGAACTGTGTAAGAAACCTTCACTGATAAGACACAAAATAATTCCATTAAAGTTGTCTATATATTTTTCTAATAATAAATACTTTTCGTTATTGTGATATCTTATTATTTTGTTATCAATTATTATAATTATTTAATGTCTAAAAATAAATGTCATTGCGTCTAAATACAGATTACTTTTTGAATAACAACACGGATTCATATTAATCGGGGTAAGGTTGACCCAGCTCTCTGTTTTAAGTAGATCGAAACTCCTGTGATTCTAGCATTAAAAAGAGAACACATTGTAGGAGATTTGATTGTATTAAAATACTAGTATCGAATCTGTACAGAAATTTGTACGAGGATGCGCTAAGTGTAAACTTTGAAGGAAAATGGAGAAATAATTTCCTTTGCAGTGGTATAGTATTAACTGGTATTTAATTTTTTGTTACCAAATGTAAATATTTACTTAAAGCTGCCAGATGAATAAAAAAATAAGGAGAGAAGTCTGGTTGTTTCTTCTCATCTATCATTCCAGCAACAAAAATGGGATGAGACGCGAGTACGTCTGCCTGCCACTTCATTTGATTACAGGAACAGATAATTATTACAAATTACTCGAATTACAAATTACCGACGAGAGGAGGAAGGAAAGGGAAAGAGGAAAGGGGAAAGTAGGAGATTCAAGAGCGGAATTACTGAAATTGATGTAACACTTCAGTGATTGTTTTAGGATAATAGAAAATTTTGAGACCTTTTGAAAAGAGGCTCTTTAATTATTGTAAGGAATTGTGTTAAAATGCAGACATTGCAAAAAAAGTTATCATATATTATACAGAAATTAATCTAAATTCAGCCTTGTGTAAATATTTAATTATAAATTCGATTTCTAGAAAGCAATCTTTAATCAAGCTTTGGTAAAATAGTTTAATTCGTAACTATCTAAAGTTTATTTCCTCAGTTTATTTTAAATAAATTTACACTTTCAAGATATATTGTGGTAGCGTAAAAATCCCTGGCGTCTTAACCTTTTATATCCTGAATTAATTTACCATCGACTTTCTTACTGCAGTTTTGTATTATTAGATAAATTTTAATGGAGAATAATCATAGAAAAAAGAAAATTAATTTTTACTGTATTTTAGTTGTTAATTTCGCAGCTGGTACTTTCTAGTGCCAACATATATTTTTGACTCTATGATAGAAAATAAAGCATTAAATTATGAATAAAACTAATGAAATGCTTACCTGCGAAGTATAGAAGTCTCTAAAAAATCATAGTACCAAATAACTGGTAACAAACCACTAAATTTACTCAATTGAACAATACGTGTGTCAACTCTACCACAAAAATGACCTTCGAATACAGCACGCCAATTATAAAATCCCTACTATGCGAATAAAAAGGATTCCTGATTGGTGCTGTCATTTCTTTTTTGCTGTAGGAACTGCATTGCTCATGTCCTTGTGAATCGTCAGAATAAAAGGGTTAAAATGCAACAAATAACGAAAATATATTCAAAATTTCTTACCAGACTGTGTACACTTTCAATAACTGACACAATTTTCTAAGCATATGATTACCAGTATCGAATTCGTACAGGGATTTCTACGTGAAATTTCTTAACTTTGACGAAAACCGAGGAAATAATTGTGTTCGTTGTGGTATAGGATAAAATGTTATTTTAATTTTATTTATTTATTAATTTTTTTATAAGTGGATTATATAGTTTCTTAAAGCTGTCAAATATAGAAAAAAAAGGATAAGAAGGGATTCCTAGTTACTTCTCTCATCTATCATTCCTCCAACGAAAGTGAGATGGCACTCGAGTACTTCTATCTACCATTCATTTGATTACTAGAACAGATGATTATAAATTAGTCAAATTTAGAGTTATAGAGAAGAGGAAAGAAAAGAAAAGTAGGAAATTCTATTAGAATTGAGGATAAACTTCAATGCTTTGGCTAATATGCAATTTTAAGTTCTTCTATAAAGATACTTCTTACTTTAAAGCATAGGTTCTCAACGTAGGTGGTCAAGCCTTCCAAGGGGGGGGCGTAGTGGGTTCAAAGACAAATGAGGGCATTATAGCAATTAAGGGAAATGACCAGTAGACATGTCTATAAAAATTTATATAATATCTATAAACATCATGACTAAATCAATCGGATAATAGTGTATTTACAATAATACATACGATATTCTTTCAACTATAAATTAGTAAATTCCACCATGGCAGTCATTGGATAAACACTGGGGTAGAATACTCATATTTTAATAGCTTTTTCTTCGTCGTATTTGGTTGAACTTGGAATTAATACAGTACCTAATTAACTGTCTAAGAAAAGGTACATGACTGAACTTGGAGATTTACGAATGATGTTAATGAATTTGGAACATAAGAATATTATTAAAAATTCCATCAGCCTCACCCATCTCGATAGCTATCAACCAGATTCAACCACAGCGGTATCATCTCATTATTTTTTTATTTCTCATTGATGTTATACTTATTTTTAAATGTTTCATTAATCTCTGTGATACAACATTGACTTTACGGTTACCTCTAATTCGCTATAATCAAATGCGTAGTTAATCTCTGATTAGTTATAACGGTAATTTTTAGATCTGTGTTCCATTTTCTATAACGTAAAAATGGTTTTTATAAAGTGCTTTACAGTTTTGTTGATTTTAGTTATCTCTAGATTTTGTTGAAAAGGGAATATACTTGTAAGTTTTCAAAATAACTAATTTGTTGCCACACCTCTAAACATTTGAAATCTGTTCTCAACCTTGCAGCAATGAACTGAAAATGGTACAGAAAGCATGGCATTAAGGGTCTATATCACCAGAGTCGTTTAACGGCTAACCGCGATTAACCCATGGTGCCAACCAATGGTGGGACGCGATTCTCCGTTTAAACAGAGATTAATCGTGGTCAGCTGTTAAACGAATTTTGTGAGACCAGCCCTAACAGTTTTAAATGCATTTTAACAGTTGTAAGAAGATTTATAATCAGACATTTTATTATCTGATGATTAAATGGTAGTGCAGTTTGGTGATAGCATGTGACGTCATGATTTTTCTGCATTCATTTGTTCGTCGAGTGTCATTCAGAGCTACGGGGTTCTCATCTTTTGATACACGAGGTTTCTGATAGTATCTATCAAACGGACATCTAAGGTAAATACACACTAATTCTTTTAAAAAGCTGGTGAATTTTTATAGTATTTTCTCCAATTTTGAACTACTGAGTCAATTTAAGAGGATGTTAACTTAAATATTGAAAAAAAATGTGGGTTTAATTTGGTTTGTATCATAAACATGGGGAAATGTGGAATCTGTATCTTGGTTGTTTTTAAATTCATGCATATAATATTATTTATAAGGGACGTTTTTAACTAATGAACACTATAAATGGCTTTCTTTCCTTGTTTGTTTTCCTCCAAAGTACATGCGTTCGTAATTTTAAAGTAATTCTATTTATTTTGTGTTGAGGATACAAGCGTCCAGTTTTGTATAGAGCTTTTTTATAATATATTGGATTACACTGTGAATAAACGAAAGGTGACTTCATTGTGTCATACACTGGTATAAAGAAAAAAACTATCAAAATGTTTCGTTTCGCTATATCAGTAATGTGTTTATAAAATATAAATCTAGTGAAGCCTAAAAATTCATTTATAGACTTATGTAGGGAGTTTTAATAGATCTCAAAGAGGATTTTAGAGCGAAAATATTATTTAAATTTTTAAAAACGTTTTACAGATTTTAAAAAAGCACTTGTTTCAATAGACATTATATTCTTGACCTTCTTTAAATTGGATACTAAAATACAAAACAATTCCAATATTTACTATAATACTTTGAATAAACTTGTTTCCTTTTAAAAGATTATCATGTCCTCTTAAGATTGAACAGATGTTAGGCTCATAAAATTTTATGTGCGACAGCATGTATATCATGTTTTTTCCCAGCTAGTTTAACTGAACAGTTTGTAACTCTGTTACACCAGTGTCTATAAATGATATATTGTTTTTAATTGCTTTACATTCTGTCACGCTAATTTAAAAGGGTTTATTTTAATGAGCTCAATAATTAACACAACTATTATGTAAGTATGTAATGTCAATGAACCATCGAGAATATTCATTTATTGTATTTTTATATTTCTTTTTAAGGCAAGTAATTTCTTTTGTTAAAAAATTAAAATGTGTATTTTTATTTCATGCTGAGTGATTTCATTAAATTGCATCAAGAGTTTGTAAACACTGTATATTCTTCATGTAATTAACTTTTCCCGTAATAAAAATTTTAGTTTTAAAACGTTCAGTATGTGCTGGAAGTTTTTATATATATTTCTAAAGATACATAATGATTCTAGTTTCATATTAATAGGCATTTTGTATTGATACTATGATATATTTTAGTTTTATTACAGAGTTAAATGTTTGTATTCTGTAGATAAATACGTAATAGGTTTTCATTTTGAGTTTATTGAGTATTTATATGTGTATAAATGCTTTTAATAAGATTTTTTTGTGTGTTTTAACAAATTCAAGCGTTACTAGGTTTGTACTTGTGTTTACGATCATGATCTGAATGTATCATTGTGTATTTTAGGATATTTTTCAATGATAATTAATATAAAACAGTAGCCATTCAAAATTTAAAGAGTACTCCAAGTTTTATTTTCAGCATGGCGCCAAAAATAAACATTTCAAAATTTTTAAGATAAGAGAGCACTTTAAAACTACGTTCTAATCTACCAAGTAAAGTTGGTAACGCTTTAACCAATTTTCATCTAATTGGATCGACAGCTGCTACTTAAAGGCACAAATAACAACTCGACAGTGTTGTTCAGCATCATATTTATCCTGATGGAATTTGGTAATGAATAACGAATTGCACATTTTTCAAAAAATGTTCTTCATATACATTATTTTGTTTAGCAGTATATCTTTTAACTTTAACTAAATTTCTTGCTCATTTTTAAAAAGGTATCCTACAAATATTAATGATCATTGGATTTCCTTAATCAAGTGATTAAATCCATTGTATCCTTATTTTGAAATGGTATACTTTTATTTACTAATGATATCCGTTGAGAGACATATTTCCTTATTGTATGAATTTTAGAACAAATTAGCGATCTAAAAGCTTCCATATTCATGAACACGTGTGGACCAAAATTGTTTATATTAGAAAATTCAAATTTCATTAATTTTCGAGTGTATTTCACTCCTTGTAATAGCCCTAAAACTTTTTATTATCTAGAAATTTAATGTTATTTTTCTGTCAACTTCATGTTTCAGAGAACTAACAAAAAAAATTTTCTTTTATGATTTAGGTATTGTATCATTTATTTCGATGTTTTTGAAAACATTTCGCGTCTATTTTTACCCAATGGAGATTTATTAGTATATGTGTCTACTTCAAATGCCCATATCTAACAAATCTCTTTTCGGTTGGATCACTTTCAGAACTGGTCTATATTTACAAAGGTAAGTATTAGATATTTTAATACTTAATTCTTCACTAACATATAACTGCTTTTATATACGGCTTATTACAAATCCGATCGAGTAAGGGTCGACCATTTTTGGAATCGAGTACCGAACCTACCCTGTCTGTCGACTTCATGACTTACGAAGTTGACGTAAACATTCTGTTAACCTCTACAAAGTACCGTCTTTGAACTAATAATCTTTTAACGATATCGTCGGGAAATTTACAGAGTTGTCCCAATAGAACAGAGTATGTAACAAATTTAAGATCCAAAAAAATCAGTGAAAGAATGTTTTCTTTGATAAAATACTTATTTTATAAATAGAGTAATGTAGTGGCTGCCATATTGTGCTCGGGTTAGATTCCATGTAAAGCTTGGATGTACCTGTGCTGTGCCCTCACAGGAAACAATGTTGGCTGCTTCCATAATAAAATGGTATGTAGCTCTGTAGAGAGCAATGTTAAAAAAGGCTTTAAATTGCAAATAAAGTTTTATACTTTTTTGGTGACCACTATTTCATTTATCACCTTTTTTTCACTGCAGCTGGCAGTGTAAAGAGATATTTTAATTCCAAACACGGATAGATAGCTGTTACTCATTTAGCCCCAATCGCCGAACGCTTGTAGCTTAAGGCATGACCCCCAAATCCAGAGGACATCGGTACCACGAACCTATTTTACGTGCCATTAATGAACAAGACGGATCTTTGGCTGAACTCTCAACCCTCTGGTTCTGAGATCAGCGCCTTTGCTGAGCTCGGCTATCAATTTAACTAACAGGAAAACTAACAGAGAGAACATAACCATAGTGACTTTCACTGTCGACCGCTAGGATGATAAACTATAAAAATAAACTGCGATGGAAGGTTAGGAGCTTACCCCGTTGATAGGTTCTCTCCAGGGTCTTACTTGATAAAGTACGCTCTGCTATAGTGTGAAAAAAATCGTACTGCTTAGTTACCCTAGTCATTAAATGTAATCGTTTCTACAAATTGTTTAACATAAGACCGATAGATGGCGTTGTTCCGATTTTTTTAGGCCACTAAATGGCTTTTAACACTGAAAAACTATAAAAGAAACTGCATCTAGAAGTTATGTTACAAGACACTTTAACCAAATGCATTTTCATAACACCTCTAGGTGGCGCTGTTGGGGAATTTCTTGGTGGCCGCTAGAGGGCTTTTGATAAAGAAAATGTATAAAAGTGACTACACCTAGAAGGGAGGGCGGGTTGGGAACTCTTCTGGTTTCTTATGTTTATACGTATAATCGTTCCCAGAGTCTAATTTTTCCTGCAACCGATAGGTGGCGTTATATCGGACTTTTGGTGGCCGCTAGAGGGCTTAGTGATCATAGAAAATGTATAAAGTAGCAACACCTATAAGGGTGGGCGGGTTAGGGATTCTATTTGTCCTCAGTTGCTTCAGCTTTCTGGTGTACGTTCTAGCTTTCTTCTCAGGATTCTATATACTTCATCCATACCTTCACCCCATTTATACACAACACTTGTTTAATATGGTGAACGATTTAACAGATGTCAATAATATTTGTAATTATTCTTATTGTGACTTAGCAATATATGTAGACGTTCGCTACATTGGCACGAAAAAAATTAATATTATCGTCATTTCAGAAATCATGCAAAAATACACGTGGAATGAAATATATATTAAAATCTAAACTACTTTAGTAAAATAAAGATTTACCAAAGTTCCGAAGATATAACGCAATCCTTGATTTCTGAGTTTTCATTCAGAATTTAAGAGCTAAAAAACAAAAGTGAATAACGTGGCACACAACATTCATTTTACACACTATGGTGGCCTTCAGCGGATTCAAATCCCGTCGATGGAAATTTTCGGAGTCTTATTAGCACAAAGGTAGACAGTATAGCTCAAAACCGACCCAGTCATTTACTACAGAACTATTCTAATTGGGAAAAAAACACTGATTAACATTCGGAAAAAAATGAACTAAATTTCAAATAGCAGGAAGCAATAGGAAAGTTTAAAGCGCTACAGTCTACTGTTTTGCAACATGAGACCTATTGCCCTTGCAGAAGGGGTCACAAGAAGTGGGACATCACATACTTTGTTTAAAACGTTTTTAAATTACTATAGGTGTTTTCTTAATCGTGGACAATTTTTGATTAGTTATTAGAAAGTAAAAATGAAGGACATTTCCTATTGATATAGAAGCTTTTCCATAAATCAGTTTTGGTTATACCGAAGTTGCCAAAATATTTTCAAATATTCCGAAGTATATCTTCAAAGTTTATATAATGACATATTTAGTAAGCATAAAAATAATATTTAGTGAGGAGATCGGTTTTAGTATGTTTCTTACTTACCTTTCGAAATATAGAAAAGTGATACAACCGAAAAGAGATTAGTTAGATATGTGCATTTGGATTAGACACATATACTAATAAACCTCCATTAGGTACAATTGAACGGGAAATAAACATTCAATTACAACAAATTCAATAACAATTATGATTATAGGAAAAGTCTAATGATTAATTCACCAATTAAAAATATAGTTGATAAAATAAATTTAACACACATTTTAAATGGTAATAAATAGTTCCTAATAAAAAGTTCTGACTAAACAAGAATACTTCATACCAAATCTATATAAAACTTTTTAGTATTCGTTCATGAAATTGACAAACAAATAACCACAATTTTCCAAATGTATAAAAACTTGTAGTGTTATCCCAAGGAATGAAATACACTCGAAAGTTATGGAAATTGTATTAAAAATATGACGACCGTTAGTTAAAGATAATGATGGATGAGCAATCAGTTCTAAAAATCATACAGTAAGCAAATAATGATTACGAACAGACATCATTACTAATAAAAACATTTCAAAATAATGATTCAATGGATTCGATCCCTTGATTAAGGATATTAAATAATCCTTAATATTTCTACAGCTACATATTTACAAGCACTCAAGAAATTAGCGAAGTAAAAAGATAAATCACCAAATAAAACGTAATGCACATGGAGAAAAAAAATTTAATGTTGAATTCGTTACTGATAACCAAATTCTATGAGGATGAATAGGATGCTTCATTCCCACAGTCACCTAATTAGTAAAAATAATCAAGGCTTTAAAACTAAACCTGTGAGATCGTAGTTTTAACGTGCTCTCTTAACTTGAAACGGTAATATGCTGACAAAATCTGAAATGCTCTTTCATTTTAGAAAGCTGTTGATTTATAATGTAACGAGACACATTTAGATCATGTTTGTTAACACAAATATAAAACGTGATCTGTCTCGATTGTCTTAATAGGCATAAAATATTTTGTTAAAAGTATTTACACTAATAAATTCTTAAATTCAGATTGTAAACGTATTAATATAAACTATAGAATACAAATATTTAACCTTGTAATCATGCTAGAATGAACACATAAAGCAATTTAATATATAATTGTTCAAGTAAACTCATTTGAAAAACAAAATAAACTTAAATCATTCAAGTTTAAAGGAACATGAAGATAGTTTAAAAGAAAACTACGACCTGTGAAATGTTTTTTAACTAGTAAAATGTTTTTATAATTGCTGTATCTCAAATGTGTTTGATAAAAATTCTGCCTACGTAAATCTGTGCAGGAATTTTCAAGATACCTCTAGAATTATATTTTATAAAAAAAACAACCACCGACAATAACATGCAATGCATTTTAACAGCATTTTTTATATATTTGTGTATAATAAAATAACGAGTCAACTCTTTACTTATTCCATTCACAATTTTATCTTACACATTTCAAAAAAATCGTATATATAATTTAACACTTGCATGTTCAACACAAAATAAGACTTGGATTTTGCAATGCATAGAATTTGATGGAAAACAAAACCTGGGGAAATTAAATTTACAGTTTCCATTTGCTAAGAAATGTTATAAATTCTATTCTATTCTACTCACGAGATACTTCCAAAATAATAAAAATACAAATATCAAATTTATTTCTCACATGTTTGTAAATGTGAGAACGCTATGACTCAATTAGAACAATTTGATACTCTTAAGGTTAAAGCTCCCTTCTATTGACTTCACAGTGTTAAATTGTGAAACATTATAAGAATTCACAAACTGTATAAAAGAACTACATACCTTAAGTGTCCGTCTGATATCTGACCATTGAAAACTTCGGGTTTTGAAGTACGAGAACCCCGTAGCTATGACTCTGAACCAGCTATCGATGATATAAGTGATTGCGGCAGAAAACCTTTGACTCCATAAATAGCAAGAAACGCTCACTTATTCAACCATTAAAGAATTAAACGTCAAATGTAACCTTTTTTTTTCAATCTTTAAACTACCAAATCTATATTTTTCTGTACCATTTTCAGTTTACTGCTTAATCGAGAACAAGTCGAGAGGTGTGGCAACAAATGAGCTGTTTAGAGCTTGAACACAAGTATATTCTTCATTTCAGCAAAATCTAGAGATAACCAATATCAACAAAAGTTCAACACCCTTTAAAAAGCCATTTTTATCTTATTAAAAATAGAACTAAGGCCTGATCTTACCGAGATTAACTATTCATTTAATTACAAAGAATTACAGTAATCTGAAAATCAATATTAAGGTGTCACGGAGTTCAATTGCATAGCACTTAATCTACGGTTATTTCTAATCAACTGTTATGCAGTTCAGCCTTGATTTGTCACGCGTACTTTTTTTATTTTAAAAAAAAGATGACATTAATGGGATCAAAATAAATTTAGAATTTTTTTATTGGAAACATTTTTGCCTTTAAAGTTCTCTATAAAGGTACACTTTTCCTTTTTTCTTTTACAGTTCTTACATTTGACAGTAACAAGCAAAAAATGTGACAATTACATGAAATACTTTCACCAAAAATTAAAAATTAACTGTCTATCAATTTTTCGCAGTCTCACTAAAAATTGTGTCATGCATAACGCAGAATTTTCCGCTGTATGGGAAGTATTTAAATAAAACTTTCAGTACAAACATCCCAGATTACAAGGAAACACGATGGTTTGATTTTGGGCGCTACGGTCTACTGCGTGTTTTGCTACGTGAGACTGGGACCTACTGCTTTAAGTCGATTTCGGACATCCATGCCAGCAGCAGAATTTGAAAGCACGAACACCGGTATCGAGTAGTAGCACCTTGCCATTCAGCGGTCGTTCGACATAGATTAGCACGAAGTCAGAAAATCCAACATATCCAGTATTCAAACACTTTAACGTAAACACATATTTAATGAGGTACGAGAAGATTTTATATTTCTATGTGATAATTCCTTTAATAAACCGAAGAGCCCGAATATTATGCTCCTAAAAACGATTTGTTCATAAACTTTGAAGAGTGTAGTTTCAGATATTTAGGAAACTAAACGTGTTATATATCACAGAAAATTTATTAAAATTTATTATGGCTGATTCTTTTTTACAAGCTAATATTTTAATGAAATGTGTGTGAAGACACACATTTCTTTATGATATTAGCAGTTGTTGCTGGTCCTGTTGCAACATGTAGCGTTCCAAACGAAAGAAGAATCAAACATTTTTATACAGGTAAAGTATTGTTTATATATATATATAATAAAATTTGTATGAGCGTGCTCAATAAAGACTAAACAATAATATATTTGTGCTGTAATGTACTTACAACACATACAGTGTTCGTTCTCAAAAGGGAAGTACAGTAAAATATACGCTATAGAATTAAAGGTAAATGCCTTATATTTAAACTAAAACCTTTATTATATTCATTATTTACAGATTAATACATGACTTGATTATTATATGACATGACCTGCATTATTTGGTTTTGATATTCATCAATATTTTTAATATGGTATTCCTTATCAAAATGTTTTGAGACTCAGGTAACAATCATATATATTAAGTCGGTTTACCTCCAGTAAGTACAGAGAAGCAGGTAGGGGAGTTAGGCAGGCTTCACGTCGGTGCTGGCGTAAAGTTCGTTCGCTGGACATCTGGCGCGATCGTCCCTTTGTCGGATGCGAGATCGGACAAATATTGCTGGCCCGGGCTCTCTGGCTTTCTCACGGTATCTGGATGCACCCATTCGCTCTGCACTTCCGATTTCGACTCCTTTTCCAACTTTTTTCCACAACTTTACATCTCTGTTCAACACCCCTTTTTTCTCTTTTCCAATCACTTGTTAGTGAAATTTTCCCACATCTCACCCCCTTCGGGTGTGCAATTGGGCTCATTAAAATGGCCCCTTTTGTGAAAATTGACATTATTGCCTAGCCCCTGCTCCCATATCGCACGGCAATCGCACGGCTGCATCCCTGCCTGGCTTGACCGTTACACTTGTGCCACTCTATCAGCTCTAACTCCTCCGCAGTGGTCCCCATTAAAACTCGAAGTCAACAGCTGAGTCTAAATTCTTCTTAGAAATTTAGTCCACAGCTGTGTGTGCACGTGCTGACCATCGGGGGAAAGTACATCGGTACATATCTCCCCCTTCCAAGGAAAAAAATCTTTTTATATATATATAGGTATACACATATAGGTATATAGCACCATGGTGACAACATAACAAGGAGTGTTGTGGATGGCCAAAAGATAACATAGGATAACTGTCTTGATAAGGAATACACATCACAAAGACTATCTGTACACACAATACGAATGAATGAGAAAATAAACCATATAATACAATGACAAAAAATTGTCCTCGTAATTAGCGTAGAACATGTTATGTTGTTGGAAAGTTCATCTTCAGTTGCTTAACACTTGCACCCGTCATATGGACGCACTAAAATGTCTCTCATCAATGCGTAAGGCTACCTGTTGTCTGCAGTATGACGATGGGTCCATCTTGATTGAACCACAGAAAGTCTCTCTCGGCGACCGCAAGATTTCTACGATTCGGCGCTGGCTGGTTGAAAACTGGAACTCTCCGGTGGCCTTGACGCCACACTCTTGAACGGTACTTCTCGGCTTAGCACTGGAAAACACTGCTCACAGATAGCACAGCAGAAACTGCACTAGAAGCATGACCTGTGAGGTTGTACTCAACAATCTTCACAATCAATTACCTAGGCTTCGCATGCATTTAATAACATTATTTAAATACTCTCCTTACCTACCTACTCTCATACAAATTTTCTCTCTCTCTTTTATTATTATTATCATTATTATTATTATTTTATACTATACATATTTTATAAGTTTTGCCCCAACATTATATCTTTTGACAGGTCTTAATATGAGAACCACAACTCAGCAACTGTCTATATCCTACCTTTTATTATTTTTTCTTATTAAAGTCTTCACTTTTCATCTGGTCTTCACTTTTTTTAACGGATCTCCACCATCCTTCGGAGCTATGGCATTTCTGTACTCCTCATGTTGTGTAGAATTTTCAGTTTCAAAATCCCTCAGCACGATTCAATTAACCCATGTTGACTAAGAAATTGAATAGTTGATTCATTGGTGGATATGTCTAGATAGCTTTCTTATCCGTATGTGCTATAAATAACGGTTCAGTTTAAAAGCATGCAAAAAACAACATGAAAAGCTGCACGATTGTCTGTTTTATGGGGAAGTGCTGCATTCGTAGTTATCTACACCATCTCAATCCTGCGCCAGTGGCGCCATCTATGAACTAATTAAACAACTGATAGGTAGATGGCATGCTGCACTAATACCAAAAATTCTAAACAGAGCAAAATTTATATTTTAATTGAAAATAGACCTTTTTTAATGAAGATTTTCAACTCAAATGGTATTATGTCCCCTTACACATTTTTAAAAAAGAAGGTTGTATTCCATGATAATTCTCAGCAAGGTATGGAAGTGTTGTACGTTCTCTAAAAAAGAAGTAGAAATCAAAGGTGCCCGCACGTACAACGTACCACGTGTTATAGAAGAGTAAATTTTAAAAAGCTAGGTTATATCTGTGGTCATAATTATCAATTCTATCAGAAAATACTTTGGAAAAAAACGTAACATGAAATTTTGATAAAACTATAAATCTTGTACATATGAGGAAATTTAGTATGATTAAGAAATTTCAAATATTAAGGAATATATGCAATGAATATATATATATATATATATATATATATATATATATATATATATATATATATATATATATGTGTGTGTGTGTGTGTGTGTGTGTGTGTGTGTACATATATTATATATATGTGTGTGTATGTGTGTGTGTGTATACTAGATGACCTGACAGGAGTTTTTACGTTGTGAATCCAAAAACGTTGAAATGTTTTTAAATAAATTATAAATTGGACAGTTCTGATGGAAAAGTAAGGAAAAAAATATTTTAAAAATACTTGACGCCACCACGTGTACAGTCATCAAAAATGTAATTACAATAAACTTAAATTCCCGAGTAGCCTGTACGGGGATTCGATCCTGAGACCTTTTGTAATGACTCCCGTTGGGCTAACTACTGCGCCACATACACGTTGGAAGTAAAGGGTTTCAAGCGGCATTATAATAATCTCAATAAGAGAGCAATTCTGGATTTTTAATAAAAAACGCATTTTTTACCGGATCAAATTGTGAATCTAAACCATTTTCGAATCAACTTAATTACGTACACAATATTTCATCAAAATGAGTCCAAACGTTTAGGAGATCTATTATAAACACACGGACGGAAGAATTTTATATATAAAGATATATATATATATATATATATATATATATATATATATATATATATATATATATATATATATATATACATATATATATATATATATATATATATATATATATATATATATATGTATATGTATATATACATACATATATATATATACATACATATATATACATATATATGTGTGTGTGTGTGTGTGTGTGTATGTCCTCTGGACTGAAAAGGATAAATATTTCTAACTGAGAGCTACAAAATGTAATTTTAAATGTAGAAATTACTTCCCAATCAACTAAAATTGTAATTTTATGTAGAGTTTTCTTAATTAGATAATTACGAAAAATGGTTTAATCACATAGATTTCTACACCTCTGCTAAAAGTCAAATGGACACTCCTTAATGATTAAAATATTTTTAGTCTTTTTTTATTATTACGAAATAAGCAGGGAAGTGTGATTTATTTTACTGAACTCTCAACAAATACATTAAAGTACTAGATTTTTAAGGTTTGTTGCATTGGTTGGAGCTTACAGAATTAGAATAGGTAAAGTCTCAGATCATGTTGCAAAGCATAAGATTATTTTGTTCCTCACGAATTCTTCTATAAAGTTGCTTAAATCCCGCCTACTTTAATTTTGTGAGAGCTTCAGACTTAAATTATCAAGATGTAAAAAAAAGTAAAAACTCTTCCAGAGATATTCTAAATTGTGTAAGACTGAATCATAAAAGTGTCTTCTGGCAACGCCATTTTTATGTTGAAAAAGTAAATCATATTCGTTTTTCAAATTAATTGAAATAAACAATAGTCTTATATGCTGAAATGTTTGAAGGCAGGAGGAATGCGAAATAAAAGAAACGAGAAAACCCAGCTAGCACGAAAACGTCGGATTTTCGTTGGCTGCAAGTTGGCTGTTGGTCTTTGGCTGGGTAAACATTGAAAAGGGGAAATGAAATGATGGTATTTAGTTGGCAAAATGTCTGGTTGTAATCAATAATTATGAAACGTTAGCCAACCGTTAGGCCAACGTTGGAAATTTTCTGTTTACGTCACTTGCACAAATATCGGCATACTATTGGCTAAGAAATATAATCAAAGAAATATATAAGTAAATATAAGAAATATATAAGTAATCGCTTATATCTAGGCGCATGTGTAGAACCTTCGCCAAACGAGAAAGTTGTGTATTAACAGCCATCTTTAGTGTTACCGCTATAATGCTGCAGGATTTCAAATTTACAAGGTAAGTTCTCTTGATATTTTTGTGTTCTATCATATATGCCCTCATTATTATTAATTTATTCCTGAAGAAAGTGATATTTGGCTATCTGAACTGTAGTTTCTCTTTTGTGTTTTTAATAGTAACGTACCATTTACCAAAAATATATGTACAGCTTTTTAGTACAACTTGATCTTTAATACCTTTTAGTACACTTCTTTAGTACAGATTTAAGAAAATAGCAAATTTTAAATCGATTTTAGATAGTCGACTTATTTTTTTTAAGCATGCTGATTTAAGTTATCGTTAAGTTACTTTTGTGTCTTTTCTTAATAATAATAATAAAGTTGTATAATGATAATATGCAAATAATATGGTTTTATCATAGTTGTTATCATATCAAACTTGTTTACTTTATGACGTAATTTTATTTATTAGATGTAATTATGTTAACCTTTATTTTTTTTTAAATATTCAAATCATCTTTGAATCATTTTAAAAAGCTAAAAGAATAAAAGCAAATGTCTGTGGTAACATTAAAACTTTTTATAACATATGCTTTTCGAGTTGCTTATTTGTGTTTCAGATGTCATGAAATTGAATCCAGAGAAAATGAAGAGCACATTTGAAGATGAAAATAGTGGCCGAATAAAAAAAATTGTAAATAAAAGAAAAAATAACTAAAATATTTTTTTGTTTAACCTCTGTTGTATTGTGCTTTTCTTCAATTATCTAATTTTAGCTCTCAGAAGGGGAAATTTTCATTTTTCTTTTTTAAGAAACAGTTTGTACCATTAAAAAAATGAATACAGATTTCAGAGGAGGGAATGGATTGCAGCAGAGTAAGTATTATATGAAATGTGTGGTGTGGACTAAAATCACTTATCTCATTCTTTTTTTTATATCTATTCTCTATTTTTCAACTCTTGCAGAATTAAAAAATGACTTATGTTATAAAAATATCAGCTTATTTCAAAGTAATAACCCATTCTATATTATACACTATAGCAAAATAATAAACATTGGCATTCAAATGGCTCATCGTAGTATTACCTTGGCGTTAAGTAAAAAACAATCATTAGCCAACCCTTAATCAACAGTTGGCCAACGGTTGGCCAACATGCCATATCAGCGTTGGCCCAACGTATACAGTACAACTTTGGCTCAACGTAACGTTGCTAGCTATGAAAGCCCACTTCAAGCTATTTTTAAAAGCTCTTAATTATTTCGCTGTCTTCATATGTAAGAAAATTTGTGTCTTTCTAGTTCAAAATTTGTGCTTAAATTTTAATCCACTTTCTATCCTCGGATTGAGCTAAAGACTTTCTTACACGTATAACTCCGTTCACAATACAATTGTATAATGTACTTAAGTAGCAAGGGGAGTAAATAGCAGGAAGGGAGTGGTCAAGCCCTCCCCTTGACAAAGTCGAGATGGAATTTTGTGTACACGTATAAGCTCAATGTGATAAGCCAGAGCGGCTGAAGCAAGACTTATCAAAATATAAACTAGTTTTTCCCCTCTATGCCCCCCTTCCTCTAAAGAATTGAATTCTCATCTATAAAAATGCTTCAGTATTTAATTATTTTACAAGTAACTTATTGTGTTAAATCTTTACCGTTAATCATGTGCAATCCTTAAGAGCAAACATTCAAAACCCTAATTCCGTTTTTGTTATTGTAATAATCATACAAGAGTGTAAAATTTTAAACAGCATAGTGAAACGAGTAATTAAATTATACACTATTTGTGATGAGTGAAAATTGGATTAAAAAACTTTTTAAAGACTTAAAAGAGTAGAAACATGTTTTTATTTAAAAATGTTCTAAAAAAATAAAAAAAAAATTCCTTTCTTAGTACCAAGGAACGTTGATTTGTTCATGAGTAAAAATGTAAGTGTTACGTATTTATAATATATTTTATCTCTTAACAAGTATAAGTACATTCAACAGTAACATTTTTAAAAGTATATATAGTTTTATATGATTACTTTTGTTTGTTTTTCAATAAAGGAGTGTTTTTAAAAATTATTTTTACTTATTTGTTCAATTTATCTGATTATGAACTAAATGTTTACCAATAAATGTAAATATCACTCTTTTCTTCTATAAAATTTCCGTCTAAAAATTGATTTATTTTCTCTTGTATAGATTTTAACAGTTAAAATCTGTAATAGATTTATGTATTTCAAATATTTACGTTTAGTGTGAGAATAAACTATAGTTTTGATTGTGATGAATCAAAATTATAATTTATTCTCACACTAAACGTAATGTCAAAAAGTACAATCAAAATTAATTTAAAAAATTAGTTTTGACTTTGCATATTCCGACATTATTCGAAGACAGATGCTCTAAATATTACACAAAATATATTACTTAGAGAAAATGCAGATTCACTATTTAGGAATTACTGCAAACATTTTGAAAATGGATCTGAAATTTACCAGTAAACCGGAAAACCGATTAACCAGTATTGCAACACAAAAATAAAATTGTTTTGGCTTTGAGTTAGTAACTCATAGCAAAAATTCAACTGAGCGTGAACTCGTAACTCGAAAACTCATATGTTGCGGCACTCAAGAATTGAGGTATTACTGTATTTCAAAATAACATGAGGGCATGTGATATTTTTATTGTATAACGTACTGAAATTTGACATCAAACGATTATTTTATATAGCTTTAATAAAAAAAGTGCGGTATTCGGCTTTTAATATGTTTTGAGTTGGCTAAAATTGGGATTTTTTTGGATTTAATAATACATATGGATAATTTTGTAGGTTTACTTTCTCCACCTTGCTCAAAGGATTAAAAATATTTTAAATAAGAACGAATTTTCGTGTAATGTTATGCCTCAATATATTTCACTTGTCTTTTGAATCATACTTGATGTACATAAATGCTGCTTAAAAATGTACCAAAATAATTTATAGAATACTAAAAGTATTTGTACCTTTATGTTAGTAAAACATCCGTACAAACAATAAGTATACTAGCTGAAAAGTTTCAAGTATGTAAATCTTGATAGAAATCAGAGGAATTAAACAACGAAATAAAGTAAGCACGAAGTAAACAATTAAGGCATATAAAAATATTACCTTGTTTCTTTTATTAAACAGAAAACAAAATTTTTATAGATAATAACAAACTATAAATAATTACAATATTTTATGTTTGTAGTATACAATAAATATTTGCTTCAAGCACATATTGTATTATAATTTAAATAATAAAATTTATTATCATAACACAACAATAAAATATCAAGAAATAATAATAATCTCGTTGACGTCACATAACAAAAGAAAAGATTTTTTATATAAAGGGGTGTTTTTGCAGTATAAAAAGTTTTTAGGCAGTTTTTTTACTTAGGCAATTTTTAATAGTATTTTAAATATTTGAGAATTGAGTACAAGTTTAGTATAAAATGTATATTAAAATTTTATAAATAAATAATAAATGGTAATTATCAGTTTACTGTGAGATTCTTTTAACCATAAAATCAATAATTTTTTATCACATGATGGTAAATCTATAAAGTGATTTCCTTGGTTTTTGAGAAATTTTGATTTTATGATTCATATCAGAATTTTTATTAAAAGATCACAAAAATACACATATAATATCTTATACTTCCTGTAGAAAATTTAATTCAAATTGCCTTCTATGAATACTGTATGACTTAAAAAAAATCGAGTTTGATTGAATTTTATCAAAAGAATTGTGAATTTAAAGCATGTAAACAGTATATGTATCATCTTTCAATCCTGCAGTCCCATAAAAGGTACTATATGTGTGAATTCAATATATTTAAAAGGTGCATTCGTAAATCACTAATCACTGGCTACAATGGTAATGTCATTTTAAATAGATATAAACAATTAAACAGCTGTATTAGATAAAATAAATTATCTTTGCATTTTTCTCATAGTTCTCATCAGACAGTTTAGTCAAGTTTAAAACTTTGGGATTATGAAATTTACAATATTTTAGGACACCTAGACCAGAAGTTATACACAAACTTTATGCATTGAAGTGCTGAGTGAAGATCTTTCTTAGAACACGAAGATATTTGCATTTTCTCCTTTTTGAAACATTTTCCACTACATTCATTTCCAAAATGATTTACGTGGAGAGGAATGTCACTCAGCTTCTGTTCGAAAATTTGAGGGACTTACGAAACACCATACGCAAGCTCATCTTCTGGTCTCAAACACAGCGTTCGCCATTTGGCGAATTGATTTCTGAGTCAAAAAGCCCTTGTTGAGCAGTGAACCAAGAGTGGAAATTTGTGTTTACTGGAAACGCCTAATTCGTCGCATGACTGGCTTGTCATCTTCAGGTGGAGGTGGTGCTTCTTCTCTGAGCCTACGTCTTCGTTGCCCTGGTCCTTCTGCTTCTCTCGCTTTCTTTTCTGCTTCTTCTTTAGCCTTCCTTTCTTCTTCTTCCTTAGCTTTCCTCTCCGCCTCTTCTTTAGCTTTTCTCTCTTCTTCTTTTTTCTTTTCGCTTTCATCTTCAGCCTCACTGGAAGCTTCTTCACTTTCTTCTTCAGATGCACTTGCTTCTTTGGGTGGGGTAGGTGAACGAGATACTTTCTTATCTATATCATCGGACGGCAAGGGGCTGGCAGCGGCTGTGGAGGAAGAATCAACGGAGTCTTGATCTTTCAAAAGACGGGATTGCCTCTTCTTGTTGTAGTCAACCGATGCATAATCACTTTGCTCTTTCTGAGAAGCATCTAAATGTTGAATGCAAACAAGAAAAAATTACTATCATAAACATTAAGTGATTAACTATTACATATGTTTAAAATTGCATTTAGCAAGTAACTTTACCTTTAATTTTCTTACAGTGAATACAATCAAATTTCGAGGAAAATACTGATATAACAATAAAACTACTTAATAAATGAACCATGGTAAACTAAGAATTTAATCGTACTTCTGAGTTACTAAGGTGTGGAAAACTTTCCTATTAGAGATTATTCATCTTACTAGTAAATTTAAATTCTTGGAATTGTTTGTACATTTCAGCCATGGTTTATATACGAAGATAAACACACGATTGAATAGACAGCAATCCTTCGAAACGGATGATTATACCTTCAGGATGGAGCAGAGAAAAAAGTATCTTGTATTTACTCACCCTTACTGCCTTTCTCATCCACGTCAAGAACAACATTTTCTAAGCTAGTGTTTTCATTTTCTTCAGGAACAGGATACACTTTCCTCTTGTTCTCTCCATGAGGAAGAACTTCAACTTCTATGACAGCTGGATCATCTGGATTCCTATCTCCTTGCCACGAGCTTTGCAATTCACGTTGATCCTCAGGCTTATCCGTGGAATCTCTTGATATCAAACCCATAATAGCTGATATGGGTCCTCCTTTACGGGGAGGAGGTCTGGGAGGTGGTGCAGGAGGCTCAGCAAGACGACTTGGAAGTTCTGGTTTATCTCCATCCCGTCTAAAATTATTAAAAAATAAAGAAAAGCGTAAAAAGACACCATCTATGATTCATACCATGCTAGCTAGTCGCTTTATACACTTGGGATGTCTTTACGCTTCGTATCTACGTGGATGTTTACATGTATTAGTTTTTCTTTTATATGATCAACAGAATTATATATGTTTTATTACTGTATTCAATAAAGTATAACCTAACTTCAAATACATTTTATTTTCAGCGTTTAATATTAGATTTAAAAATACATCCTTAATGGTTAAGGAACATTTTAAATCATATTATATGTGAAAAATAACATCATCATATAACAAAACTACAATGACTAGTTAACTAAAGCTGCATATTTTATTTACGATACAGATAGTTATAGAGACCAAGTGGACAAATTTAATAATATGTTTAAATGAAACATGGAACTTGAAATTACATAATCATTTCACCGAAGTGTTAAAGCACAGTAATTAATCTTTCTTTAGCTAAAACTCGAAATCTCATTACGGGGTTCATAAAAAATGTTCATTCTCCAAGGAATTATATATTATTCATAACTTAAGCAATTCCTATCGTAGAAATTTTCAGTTTGAAAGTGTAATATATATATATATATAAATATTAGTACATAACTAAACATTGATTTAAGAGTATATTATTAACCTGTTGCTTCATAAATATAGGTAAGAGTTTGGGTTCGATAAAATTTTATACTCAACATCACCTTGATCAGACGTTTTCAAACTTACATTCCAATACCAGCATATTTAATCGCTGAAAGTTAATGTATTTTCTTTTTTTAATTTGGAAATGAAAAATATTTTGTCTGTGAGCATTTCCTGTTTGGCAGTTCCTTGATTTTCTTATTTCACTGCAATATACTCAATATTTTAAATTTTAAAAATTACTCTCTTGGACTATAGTTCTTAAATCTATTATTTTCAAGTATTAAAGATAAATGTATGTTCAAAGAGAATGATTAAAAATAAGCTAAATATGTTTTGGAAAATATTTCACACCTTTATCGCGAAAATAGCTTAACAATATTTCTTGAATATGAAAGCTTAAAAATCACATCAAAATCATTTATTGACGGTTATTTGATTGCTAACACTGTCAAAATATATTAAAAAATCTTGAATAGTCTATTATTTAAAATATTAACAATTATCACCTATCTTGCGAAAAAAACATGGCACTGTGCAAAGTCCAACCCCACACTGTTTACAATAGTACTTTGTATCATTTCTGATTCTGTTAAATGAAAAAATTTAAACACAGAATTCAAAGAAACGACTATGTAGTAATAAATTCGCTATGAATGATTACCATTATATTCCATACTTACGATGGTGACCGAAAAAGAAAGTTAAAGAAAAATCTTTGACTTAGAAAATTCTTGTTTAAAATTAAGTATTGTGCTCAAATGGTGTGTCAAGGATCTGAATGTAACATGTTCATTTCTTTTTTTTTTTTTAAGTTAAATATATAAACTCTAAATTACAATACAGAGGATTAACAAACTTACTTCTCTTCAAATACCATGATAATGGGGTAATTTTTAATATGGTATACATAAATGGTAGTTCCTCCGCTCCCTTCTATTCTCTCGATGAAGATTAAAATTGCAGTTGAACTTCGAGGTTAAGTCTCAACATTTACCCTTATTGAATCTGAGGTTTCAAAATTAAAAAAAAAAAAAAAAAAAAAAGAAAACTTCCAACATACCTTTATACCCGTAATTCCTGAGTATATAGGCAGCATTGACCCTCTCATTATGGACATAATAAACAATAATATGAGGGCAAATGTATTACGAATAATTTTGGCGTAACATATTCAAATTTATTGTCAATAATTTCAATATCTGCTCTTAGAGAGTAGAATGTATTTATCAATAAAGGTAAATGAAATTCTCCATGTCACTGAAAGTTTCCTTTTTATTATTTCATCAAACGACATTCATTTAGTAAAACTGGCAGTCTTGTTCTTAATTTTCAATGTTTGACAGAATTGGTTTTCACTTTCCGTTACTTGTGAAAAACTGCCGTAAGTAGAGAAAAATTGCTGCCATATTAAGGCTTCATTTATTATTTCATCAAAGCCCAGTAAACACATTTTGTTAAATAATATAAGATTGCAATTTAAAAATTACTTTTTTTAGTAGAGATATTTGAGGAAATATTTGTCACAGGCTTAAAGTGAGTGCTTGAAAGCTCTGTAGGTGGCTTTTGAATATTGAGTCGTACTTATGAAATTTTCTTCTACGCATCATTTACCGAACATAAAAATGTCAGTAAATCATCTTTAAGTTATATTTAAAACCTTTTAATTCATTGTATAGAAATATTTATTAAAACGTAGTTTAATTGTATGTTTTTATATTTAAAACTTTATTATATTTTGAAAATTATTAAATAACTTTTAAAGAATTAATTAATTCCTTTTCGAAATCAGGAGTTACTTAAAGTTCCCCACTTCTTCCAAGTTGTAAAACTTTTATAGGGAAAGGTAACAGTGATTTGTTTTTCGTTATGGGAGCTAGAAGATTGCTTTCTGAATCTGTTAAATAGTGATTTGAGTACATTTGGCTATCTAATGTATATTTGAGTAAACACTAAATCAAATCAAATATTTCAGTTTAGTTAAAATTTATCTAAAAGAAAGCTTTCCTGTCCGCTTATGTGGACAAAAAAGGTCAAGATTTTTGCTGTAAGGTTCTTACTACAGGAGAGTTATCAACCAGCATTAACTTTTTCATACTTTATGCGTTACTTGCCGAACAGCCCTTTATGGTCTCTAGCCTTCTCTAAGAGATTATCTCCTTTTTCCTGTTTCCTGCCACAATTCTTCAGTCTTTAATTTTAAAATTTCGTAAATCATCCTTCATATTGTGGATCAATCGTAATTTTGGGCATCCATTAGGTTGTCTGCCCATTATTTTAACAACAAACATTTTCATTGTTTTGATATACACTAATTTTAATTAATGACTTGCTCCTTTCATTTTCCGTAGCTTTGCGTATTTTATGTTTCCTTGTACACTTTATAAAAGTCATACTTAAATCTTTTCGAAACATACCACTTGTATTGAATCCCTGAACGATGTTTCACAGCACTTTCCGTTCAAACTTTCCCAACACATCCCTTTTAGTCAGAGTTTATGTTCCTGAGGTACAGGTAAATATTAATCTTATAAGTGTTTTGTTGAGTGATGTTTTAGCTTTATGTTTAATGGAGTTTGATTTAAGATATATTCTTAATACAAATCACGAGTGATTTTCATACTTTACTCTTTAATTAAAAGCTTAATTGTTTTTGTGAATTTTAATTTTATACTAGTGGCCCGGATCAAAAGTTTTGTTCTTAAATCAGAGGACGTATTCTTAAAAATCAACAGTAAAGTATCAACTGTATATTTTTCAAAATGCTTAAGATTCGCATTATAGAAAATTCAATATAATGTCCTTAGTTTTTGTACCATTCATTCAATGTAAGAAACTTTTTCTCAGTGTGACACTGAATGTAATTTTAGGTAATTAATTTTGCATAAATAGTGAAAGAAATAAGGGTAATTTTCTTGGCCAATTCATATGCAAAGCTAGATTACAAAATCTAAAAACAAATAACATATTTAAAAATCAAAAATTGTGTGCTTCATTTTCTACTTATTTTTATTAGTTGATGGAACGCAGGATAAAATATATTCTGAAACATCTTGTTTTCACTGCAAGAGAATTTAGACAGAAATATGAAACCTGCTTAAAAATATTTCTTATTCATTTTATTTCAAAGCATGAAAATAATAATATTAATATTTATTTTTATTTCTGTAGTTTCAAAATAAATATTACTAAATTATTTTGAAAATAAGTCTTAATCATTAAACTAATAATTTTCCCTCAAAGCTTTCATTATAGTTTATTTTTGATATTTTGTCAACCCAATTAATTATTTTATACCTTCTATAATCGCCATGAAACTTACACAAATACTAAATCAAGATAAATATACTTTAAAACTCCCTAGGCTCATAGTGGAATGACTAAAGTAAAATATCTAAGTAGGGTGAAAAAATTAATCGTGCGTACGTGAAATATACTAGCTTACTGAGTCTAAGCGAAAACTTTCAAGGGAGAAAATGTATGAACTCGATTTTTTGGTCTTCATTAAAAATTACCACTTACAGAAAAGTATACAGAGAAAGTAACTGTAGCATGTAAGAGACTAAAATTTAGAAAATAATCATAGATATTAGGTTGACTGTTAATTGAGAAAGTTTTTAATGTCATATATAGCAAAGGAAAAAATTACTTTTGACATTTAAAATTAATACGAACGAAGAACCTTTTTCGTGCATTTACACGAATCTTTAAGGTAACTAAGTTATTTTGACCTGTTATGGTCACTAGCCTTCCCCACAAAATAACTATTATGCAATCAGAGTATAAGGGCTATAAAGTTTTTATGGAGATGTTGAAGTGCATTAAACGCCAACAAACAATTTATTAACTTATTAATTACTTTTCCATTAATTATAGGATATTGCATGAGAGACATTTTTCCCCATTTTGTGAAAAGTAATTGAAGTAACGTTCTGAAACTTCGTCTAACAATAACATGATTTTCCTCATACATTCCTCATACCATGATGACATTTTTGTTCATATAGATCACCATAAAAAAACAGAATTTGACTCAGTCTAACTTAAGAAAAATTTAGAAATCTTTTGTAATTTTTCCGAAATATTAACCTTATTGCAGTCCTAAAATGGATCAGAGACACTTATCAGATCTGTACGTCTGAAAAAGGGAGTTTATTAAGGAAATACGGAAGTTTATTTCGTACATTTGGTTTGTTTTTAAATTATCCGGAGTCGTAAGATTATTTGGGGATATAAAATTAAATGAATCATAGAATTGTCCTTAAAATTAATTTCCCTCACTATCAAGATATTATAGATCGCAAAAGCGTATATATATATATATATATATATATATATATATATGTGTGTGTGTGTGTGTGTGTGTGTGTGTGTATGAAACAAAACAAATCAAAAAAGATCAAAGCACAATTTTACAGATCAGAGAAGGTAGAAGAGCGATTCAAATTTTGTTCCATTTTCAACTTAGTTCCCTGTAGATGATAGGGGAAGTTTATGGCACTCTGCCAACCGAAGGTCTCTAATTCGTGGTCGGGCTTTATGTGCAACTGTTGTGTGCATATTTGTGAGTTACTTTTTATTTTTATATTAAGAAAGTTAATCAAACTAAACACTCATTAAAAAATTAAATAGTTTTTGCTCACTATAAGCACAATTTTAACTACGATTTACAATAATCCCAAATTTCTGACGAAACTTTGCATACAAATTGTGCTAGGGTCTAAAGTACAGGCATTAAATATTTAGTGATATATAAGCAGTAAAAGTTCATAATTAACTGCGCATGAGTGATATTTGATTGAATTTTGAGTTATTGAAATTTTATAACCAATACATTGAACAACTTATTTGAAACTCTCATTAGAATACATTTCATTGATACCAAAGATATCGTTAACTTATTGGGCATCTCTATTTGCTATTACATGAAAGTAAGGGTTATAAAAAAAACTAAAGTTCATTCAAAGATTTTCATAGATTTTATATTTAGATTATATTTTATATCTTGGATTACATAGATTTCTTGGATGTCTTGGATTTTCAATTTTTATTATTTAAATCTATTCTGAAATTTTTATCGAGGAATAATTCAATAAGGAGCATGTTGCAAAATGTTCAATCAAATACTTTTAAAAAAAGACGTTACATATGCTTCCCATCATAATTTGTAATTCCTTACACATAATTTGTCAGTACACATAATTTTTATGTCATTTACTAATGGAAAAGTAGTACAATAGAAAATGAAAATTATCTGTCTTATATAGATTGTTAAATGTAATCTATAGTTATAAATCTTAGGTTAAGCAAAATTTCTAAATTCAAATTTATTTATAGATATGTTATGAGTATGTTATAAATGTACTGCGATTTAGTAGGAAATAATATTCGAATTTGTCTCACTAGACATGACTGACTTAATAACTACAAAACGAATTAAATTGCAAGTTATCATAGTAGAAAAGTATTTGTATTTTGTGTTAGAAATAATGACATGCAAACCAAAAGTTATTGTATGCATTTATAACCTATTACCTATATTTCACGTTATTTTTCAGAAAACAGTTAACAGTAAATGATTGGTATAAACCGGTAATCACATTTTTATTGACCCAGTTAATGGTAAATGAAAAAGTCAGTAATTTTATAACAATAGTCGGCGTATTATCCCTATGTCTCTGAGCTACTGTCTCTGAGTATTACTAGGGCAGAACTAATAACATTTATGAAGGCGAAGCAAATGCTTTGCATTGTACACATAATGACGTTTCAAAGGCATGGCTATGTCATTTTGTTTACTCCAAAAGTTATTCATATGTATAGTCAAAAAAGTTTTGCTGTAATCCTACAGCAAAAGAATGTACTACAACTTATGCTGTGTCATAAGGAAGCTCGATAAAATTCAATTAAAACTTTTTATATTTATATTAGTAATTAATATTTTGTTGTTAATATTGTAGGCTTGAATACCCCATTGACGACAGATGACGAGTAATATTACGAAATATCTAAGGATAAATCAATGGTCAGTTTCAATGTACTTACAAAAGTCTTTTAACTTCTTTTTTTTTTAAATAAAATCATCATCCTTCTTACTTGTAATGAATATTTTGTTCAAAATACAAACACATGAAAACTAAGAGGATAAAGAAAACTTTTGTCACATCTATTAATCCATGATTTCACACAGGCCAATTTCTTTCATGTCATCATCTTCATTTTTAAAATGAGATTTACTATTTTAGTTATTCATTAGTATAGTTTTTATAGTTCATCACCATTAAGTGGTACATAATGCTTAGAATTTCGTCATAAAACACTTTATTGTTAAAATATAATTATAAAATTATAAATTTGTTTAATTTCTTGTTCTGTTTAAAATTCATTTTTTTTTATTGTTATTCATATTTTGTTCCAAACAAATTTTATGAAGTCCCATTTTTACCTTGTTTAATATTTAAATAAACGTTTCGTTAATGTATTATAAGAATTTTTTTTAACTGTTACACATTGTGTTTATGGATTACAATGAATATGGGAAACTTCAAGCATTAAAATTTGGAACTTATTTTTAGTTGGTAAAATTAAACAGTGTTTATCCGAGGATTTAAACACAAAATGAGATTATTAATTTATGTTAAGACTGATTGATGACTCACTGTGTAACGTGTGAGTTTTAAATATACGGAGGAAATTTTCAGGTTAAATCACAAGTCATTTTCACTAAGATGCTTTAATATTTTGAAATTTTTCTAAAGTTTTTAAACTAATATTTTCTTGTTTTTCATGCAGGTCCTTGCAGCATTGTTAATCTTTTTTTTTTTTTTTTTTTTTTTTTTTTTTGTGCAAAATTTCTCGATTGGTTGTGTCTGAATAAGATTTAAATTTGATTCAAATGTACTCAAAATTACTTTGTGGATTACTCTGTAAAATTTAAACATCTAATTTTTATACTTAGTTTATACAGTCCTCTCACGGTTCAGAGACCCCTTATAAGATGATCTGCATATATCTGAAAAAAGTATATCAATGAAGAAAATAGTAAATTTGTTTCCTCCACTGAGTTTGTTTATAAAATATTCAGTGTTTCGAGATTCTCTTGAAAATATATTAAATGACAAATTGAATTATGTTTTCCTTACTTATTTATTGATATTTTAAAATGCAAAAATTTGTAAAAGAACAAAATAAATAAAATTCAATCAAAAGAGAATCTACAGATTACAACAGAAAAGTTATTAAAATCTCCCATTTTTGCCTAGTTTTGTGCTCTACGATAGGAATGGAATGTCCTTTGGACTCTTCCAACCGGAGTCTCATAACCGTGGTTTGACTGTAGCATAATAAATTTACCGAAAATTTGGCTATTTAGCACTGGAATTATAGCTCTAATAACTAATATCCTGTTTTACACATTTCATTGAATATATCGATATATCTTGACATTTGAACATATTCGTGCACATTAATGAACTCCCAACATTAAAAAATAATTTATTTACACTTTTATAGTATTTTCATCATTAAACAAGAATGTAAATTTTCTCAGAGAATAAAATTTGACATGGTGAATTTGTACTCTTCATCGGTCGCTTTTGGCACTGTATTGACTAATCTTGTCATAACAAATGGGTAGATTCTATGGGCAGTTTCTATGGGCTCAACGCCGTATAGGTTCAACAGGGCACTTCTCATCAACGTGAGATCTGAAAGACATCGGGCAAAGTACTACACTAATTCAATCTAAAGACCGAGTTGATGTTTCATATAAACATATTTTTAAACAACTGATTCAATAATGCTTCTACCATAAGTCATTGATAATTATTTTAGAGGAAAATAAACCTTCCTATAAATAAGTTGAGGAGATTAGGGCTAGTTGTTGCATGTGGTAATTACATTTGAATTAAAATTTAACAGCTATATAGAAATTTTCATACATTTAGCTAGATGGTGGTATTAATAATTTTCGTTTCTTCACCTTTTTCTGAAAAGCCTGACGTCACTATCAAAAATAAGGCTTATGATAACGTAGGTTTTGCATCATTTAGTAATTATCCTTATAAACTGTATTCTTTTTTATTCGCAATTGCATTATTCGAGGTATCTTTAAACTGATGTAGCACTTGAAAACCTGGAGCTTAGTTAAGTGATAAAATGCTTAAAATTTCTGTAAAACTGTTTGATACTACTCACAAACATTAAAGTATAAAATACCACCATAAGAGGATATTTGTAACAGTTTATGAAAGTGCCCACGGTAAATTTGAATTTTATAGAATTTTATTTTTTAGGTGTGATATGAGAATTTTTTCAGCATAGACTTTTAGGTTTACAAATCCACAGAAAACATTTCTGAGTGTTAGGAGAAAAGTGGTGATAGGCTGTTCAATTTTAAAGACAGCTAATAAATATGAAATAAATTTCAAGGCACTACAGAGATTCATAAGTAAAATGAAAGACGCTTGTAACCGTAAGTTGTATTTAAGTTTTCAGATGAAATTCTAGTATTAAGATGCCTACAGTATTGACAAGAATGAGGTGACAAAAGTTTAAAAGCAAGAAAGATAATTTTTAGAAACATGGCCAATAACATTGAAGCCATAACATCGGCAGAAAGAGTCACTTGTCTCTCGCTGTTAGAGCTAATGAAAACACAGTTAATCCATTTTTTTTCTTCGGGAAAAACGTCTTGTATGTCGAAAATCTCTGGAAAAACCATGACTACATATAATATTATTTTTATATTTAAAAAGGCCGTACAAAATGCTATAACATCCAAATATATTATGACAGGCTTCAAAACAATTGATACAATCAACAAGTATATTTTTTGTGAAGACGACTTCTTTTTATCACTCGTGAGTAATAGCAACAACTAAAGTATTAACCTAACTAAAGAAATGTTGTGCAAGATATACACAACAACGATCCAGCAATAGAAGATCCGACTGCATCTGACCTACTTCTACCTACTTTTGATCTAACATCTTTGATTTTATATCAAAAGCATGTCGGAATACATCGGAAGCAGATCCTTCTACATGAAAGTGGCCACAACTTGATCTCCCTTTCCAAGAAATAAGGCTATAGGTTACTGATAACAAAAAGAATGTGGTCCGAAATCGGAAACCGATAGTAAGTGTCATTTAAACAGACACATTTTTAAGAAATACTTTGAAAGCCACAACCGAAAAACAACATGCCACGAAGAAAAATATTTCACACAATAAAAAAACTGGACCCATCAAGACAAACAAACCTAGGAAAACGATTTCAAAACAGATGTCTTCGGACGAAGGTGACGAGGACTGCTTCTGCATAGAAAGTGGTGAACCCTACTCAATATCCAGACTGACAACAACATGGCGTCAGTAACGGTATTGTCCCGATTGGGCTCACTGTCAAACCACTAAGCATAACGAAATATATATATATATACATTTAAAAACTAACTCAGATAGTGATTATTATCAGAACAGTCTATGAAATTTATGAAATGCTGAAGCCTTATATTGTAGGCCAATTTTTTCAATAGAAATCATAAATAATAACATAATAAAAACATAAATATATTGGACTCGTATTTATTTCTTAAGGCATTTTATGTGACAATGTAACTATATAATGTAATAACGTACCCATTATGGGCAAACTGTTACAATAAATTTGTATTTACATAACTTTTAAAGAGTGAAATATCGTTAACTTTTTCATTTTTTTATTTTTATTTTTTAAAATATGTATATGGTTTATTTTGAATAATTAAAGTTCATTTTAATGTACTTGTAGTGAGAAAACTTGTAATAGTGTTATTAAAACTTTCCATAACTAGCCCTGGTCTCCCCTAAATAAAGAATTATGTCATTCATTACCGCAAAAATTTTGTTTCCATGTTTTCACCTTAAAATCTTTATTTCTGTAAAATATTTGTTTCATATAATGTTTTATCTGTGATTGACATTTTTTTCAGAGAGAAATGAATAGAGAGTGCTATGAGGGAATCTAATACAGAAGACATGTAGGAATAGTAAGAAAGTATTATAATTATGTTCATAGTTATGTAAGTTAAATTTCTCAAATTATAAAGGTATAACAGAACACAAGGATCCTATATGCCTATATAAAAATTCATCTATAATATGAATTAGGATACGGAGTTAATCAAACTTTGAAAAAGTCTTAAATTTTGTAAAGGTAAATTCTTCCAAGTTCTTTTAAGAGAAACTATTTCTTTCACTTATAACAAGTAGAGAGACAAATGTATGGACCAATTAATAAGGAGATATACTGGTTGACCGAACGATGGAAAGAGAGAATTCAAATTTATACATATGAAAATATACGTATGCATACATATCAATGTACAATCATACATACACATGTACACATATTTATGTAAACACTGGTGTGCAAAAGGGAAGCATCACTGAGAGGAAAGTGTAAATGAAAGGAGAAATGAAACAGAAAAGCATAAAATCGCTAATACATACTCTACTGATGTCAATAAATGATTGTGGGCATGCAAACTTCATTTTGGAATGGGATAATGGAGTATTTATTGGGTATACCTGAAGCTAAATGTAAAGCTAGATGTAAATCGAAGTTGTAACCCATATTTATTTTTCTTTCAAATGATGAACCCGTGTACTATTGAAAAAGTACTGATTATCAGTCGGAGAGAAGCTAAAGTGGATTCTTATTTCAGTGAAGTGGAGACAAATGAGTAACCGACACTATTTAATATTGCACGTTGTAGTTTAGACTGAATCTAACTTCTTTAGCTAGTTTACAGATAAATTGTAGAGAACAACTAAAAGTAATCTCAAAAAGATTAATTTCTGTCCAAGATGTATTCATTTTTATTTCTGTCCATAACGTAACTTAACGATGTCTGCAAAGAAGATGTCATCGAAGCTTGCTTTAGTCTAAAAAAATTTTAAACAAACAATTTATACATAGATTTCTGGAAAATGGTCTGTATGCTAAGTATCCAACTATGCTAGTGTCTCTGACTCATGTATAAACCTTAAGATTCATAAAAGTCTAAAGAGTCTGGAATGTTGAAACTGAACTCAAATTCAAAGAAAGGATTAAATCATGATTTACTGAATAGACTCATTCTCATCTAAAGAGAGCTTCGGACGCCTAGGTCAATATCATATAACCAAATAGTGTTTTAGTTTAAGTTATAAGGCTAATCACAGAAAAAGGTTTTAAAACTATTCTCTCAATAGAACAATGTCCAGAATAAGAATAACATAATGCTGTAGAACCAAATCTTCATCCTTTTTAAGTGGATTCATAGCTCTTATAAATGTTAGGCAGCTTTGTTCTTCGATGATTAAGTAACTTCTTAAAAGAAAATAGATTCAACTAATGCAAAAGCCAAAACAATCATAGAACTTAAACCCAGTTGATCATGTATTACACACTTCTGTATCAACGGCTTTTGAAAAAATCTACCAAGGGACATAAGGAGCTAAATTTCTATCTTACTGCAGGAATGGAAAATTCTTCCACTGAAATTAGTAAACACATAGGTTATGTGTCGCTTAAATTGTAAAAATGAATGATGACTCTCACTCTTTATTAACTTTATACATTTTTTCTTTTTTTCTCTGAAAAATGACTTAACCTATTTTCTTCATCTTTATTCATTATCACAAGTTACGAAATATTTTTTTTCCTCATGTATTCTTGAGTTGCATCTTTTATTTGTAACAGTCATTTAAACCATTTTTTAATTGTTATGTCTTTTATATGCATCAGATTCACAGATTTGTTTTTAATTTTAGACACTAGTCCGTCTATATCTGTACATTAGTAAATTTAGTAGTTGGTAGTTAATGCACACTTCTACGATAGCTCGGGTGAGTTATATTAACTAACATTCTTTTTGAAGTGTCAATTTTATTGTTATTTAACAGATCTATTTATTTAAAAGTAATTTCCTTTTACTGATTACAAATATTATAAGTCTGAGTAAGTAACAAAATTTCAATATTAACCCTGAATAATTAGAATCTTTCTACACTGTATTCTTATAAATGATATTTCAAGTTGAATATTGAGTGTAATAATAGACATGATATTTTTTATGTTCAGAAACATGTTTGTTGTCTATAGTACTTATAATAAAAGGTTGAGCACAATTTTCTTAAAGTATTAATAGGTCATATCATTTGCATATATGCATATTTCAATGACTTATTTCAGTATTCTACCTAATATCTATCGAAAATTTTCACTAAAATTCTCGCATTCATGTAATTTTTCTCATACATAAATGATAAGAATTATCTAGTGGATTATCAGTAATTCCATAATGGATAATGGTTGGGGAAGTGTAATAAAACTGTCCTGGGCTTAATCATGGATTAAGTGCATAACTGGGATGTTTTATTAGTGGGATGTGAGCAGTGCGTTCACTCACACACAATGATGTATTACGTGTTTATCACAACACATAGATAACCATGCAAACACACTAATGAAATATTTGCTATATTTACCTTTTCTGTGTATATAGATACAGAGCAACTAGTACGACGACAATCATAACAGCTGCAACAATCATTCCAAAAATTATAGCTGAAAAAGAAAATATTTCAAGATTAATGGAGAAACAGAAATATATTACCTAAGTAATGCAAAAACAATTAACTAACAAACTGGAAAACCTAGCATTACCGGAGCTGAAATACACACACGCACACACACACACACACACACACACACACACACACACACACACACACACACACACACACACACACACACACACACACACACACACACACATATATATATATATATATATATATATATATATATATATATATATATAAATTTAATACTTTAATCCTAAACTAAAATTACTAACTCCTCTATTAAATTATCACCAAATACGCAATTTCCTCATCTTTTTAGTGTCCTTTCGGCGTTAAACTCTTTTGTCTCCTTCCTGTTGGCGAGCTTAACTCGCCAACCTATTTTGCTGATTAAGAGCATTTCTAATTTGCAGAGTTAACAAATTCCTTTCTCACACTGTGGCATCCCCAAGGTTATAAAAGGCTGTGTGACCATCCTTTGTTGGATTTTTGCTGTGGACATTGTCAAATAAAGTATGGGAAATTTATCCTGAAAAATCGCATTCTTTTACGACCATGCTACATCCTCGAAGCATAGCAGGCCACACTATGCTTTATATATATATATATATATATATATATATATATATATATATATATATATATATATATATATATATATATATATATATATATATATATATATATATATATATATATATATATATATATATATATATATATATATATATATATATATATATATATATATATATATATATATATGTATATATATATATATATATATATATGTATATATATATATATATATATATATATATATATATATATATATATATATATATATATATATATATATATATATATATATATATATATATATATATATATATATATATTTGTACTCGTACTTCCAGATCTCTGACTCTTTTATATATTATGTATTCATTTTTCCATACCGAAACGCTGAAATATGTACCTACAGGTTGTCAATATATTTTATGCCCAAAGACATTAAAATACAACTTCAAATAGTTATTTACAGAAATTTGCACCAATTTTTTTTCTGTGATAAAACTGCCTTGGTAAATGCAGGAAGGAAACTACAAAATTGTAAGCTATATTTAAGAGTTACGAATACTGTATTAACTAAATATCGTTTAAATCATCTGGAATTCACTTTATGCAAATATTATAGTATAAAAATGGTATAGTTTGTAGGATAAAAATATTTCTTGTCATTATTCATTTAACTATCATATTTTTTATTTTATAAGCTAAGGATTTACTATGACAGGAAAGAAATGCATCAAAAACTATATTTTCTTTGCAGTTTACAGTTTATAAAAAATTTTTATAAATAACTAATACCAATAAAAATATTTTCAGAAAATTGTAGATTTTACAAAATATATCCTAGCATATCAAATATCCCAAAATATGCACGCCGATAATGTATTTATCAAAGTTTACTTTTATAATTTTAAAAGCATATGGTTTTTTTACCTCCTTGGTTAGCAATCCTAGCTTCTTCTTTCCTTTCGGATGCAGCTCCTGGAGCTATAAAAATACAAAAAATCATTTTCATAATCCCAACATTAATCTTAAGTAATTCCTCAGAAACAATGTATACAGAAATGACTACTTAAACAATTATGCATAATTATTCAAGTTTTGTAAGTTTAAGCTAAACAGAAAGGGATAATAATAACATATAATAAGCCTGAGGAGTATTCTACAAAAATTTTCAGACAATCGGATGCTTATATAAGTTATTTTTACAGTTTATTGAATCCATTTTCGAAAGTAAAAATGTTCTAAATTACAAACTGTTTAGTTTTAATTGAATTATTTAATCAATTGCATTAACAATAACATATAAAATATTCCCTGGGAATTTCATTAAGCTATCAGTATAAGAATTTTCAATTTCTTAATTGTATGTATTTTCGTTAAAATACTGAATTTTGAGATAAGTGCATTTAACCACGAGTGATCTATTCCTGAGTCTCTAATTCGACCAAATAGAATTCTGTAAACTATAAACTTCACAGTTATATATAAATGTGTGGTCTGTCCTGATAATACTTCGATTTTGAAGAACTTGTAAATATTCAAACAGTTTATTAAAAAAAAAAAACGCAAAAAAGACTTGAGGAAAGAAACTTGAACTTATTGTAAGTCTTCTGTGTTGTTCTTTGGGTTAATTTGAGCTTTCAAGTAAACTATACCAACGTAAAATTTACTAACTAGTTTTGTTTACAAATAAACGCTTGTTTATGCCTTTGTAAACCATTTAGGTTTTTATTAAAGTTTATTTATCTCTTGTGTAAGAAACATTACATTTACTTACATTATGTATGGAACGTTTTATGAAACTTTAAAATTTGCTCTTTACAATAATTTCTCATTAAATATTAATTCATAATAAATTTAAATAACCACTGCATTATGAATAAAATTAGTTTGAAATTTTTAATAAAAATATTTGTTAAAATGTAGCCTTTTGGAGTATTATTAAAATAGCAAAAAGTACCCAAAACCCACAGGTAAACTATAGAAAAAACTCAGACCTGAAAGTGTTAAAGTCTTCTATTTTACTAAGATATAGTAAATTATTATAAAACAAGTCAAAATTTACCACTCCTTTTTTTACTACGAACATGCAATATGTCACTAAAATTCAAAACGTGTTTTCAAAATATATATTAATCTTGAGGATTCTACTACATCCTGAATATAATCACAGTACTCGCTAAAAATGCGCCTGTTTTGACCTATCATAAATTACTAAGTACTTCATGAAATTATACAAAAATTTGGGAGATATTCAAAACCTATTTCATTTGGTATAAAATTATGAAATTATTCCTCTTGGTTGGTTACAATAAAATCATAGAACGATAATTATACAAGAAATTAAAACAATGTTATGTTACTAACATAAGATTTAAGAAGTTCTACTCAACGAATATGCCTAAATTACCTTCTGTGTGTATATTAGTTATAGAATGCATTTATATCTTTCAAATAGTTAAACAGTTAGGTAAATTTAAATGATTATTGGGTATAATGTCAGTGTAATTGTATTATTTTTATAATTTTCAATAGATTTTGGACTTTTAATATCAAAACGATTTCTGAATTATTAATTCATTCTATCTATGCAGTTTTCAGATTTCCTTAACTCTAGATTGCCCGAGATTTCTTGTATACCTATATTGCCCAAAAACAGTCAAAATGACTGCATTGTGAAAAAATAACAAATATGTAAAGAAATTTGTTTAAAATTAATTTTTAATATTATATAATAAAGGAGGGCGAAAGTAACTACAATTATTCATAAACCCATTTATATGTTATAGAAAAAGTCACCAAATTCTAAGAAATTGTGTCGTTATATCTCATAATTGTTTTATCTCATAATTGAAATTAAAAAACAGCCAAAATGACTGCCTTGGGCAATCTAGTGTTAACACTAGATAGTGTTGACACTAGTGGAGAACCAATTTAGTTCTTCAGCTTAATTTAGAATATAGGTTAATTCTTGTATTATAAATTAAGATGTTTTGCTGACAGTAATATAACAACATATTACTGTCATATTACTAAACATATATTTTGTTAATTGCTTTGCAGTGTTAATTGCAACATATCAAGATGAATTATTGCAGGATTTTATAAAAGCTGAATCAGATCTTAAATGTTTTGAACATTTTTGTATGATTTTATTACGTTTTTAAAGATTTCTATTCTATTAATCAGATGCAATGTTAGCCTACACCAACACTACTTTAGAAGGTATGAGACCCTTTAAGACGTTGGGAAATTTGACCTACCCAAGAGACAGTGAGCTTCTGGTGGGGTCCAAGTACCTTCCTCTGTGCATGTGATGTAAGGATTGTCTCCTTCTCGTTTTCCCCTCTTGCAACGCAGTAACGCCATGCTACCCATACTGTTGCTCTTGTTTACAAGTCTGTAAACTCCACCAACGTCGACGCCATCGGGAAGTGGGCATCGAATCGCTACGAAAAGTTTTTTTTAATAGTTATGCCAAGAAGACAAAATTTTGTAGCCAGTGATAATATGGAATTGCTACTTTAACCTCTTAACGCCGAATGTCCTAATTTGAGGACAGTAAATATAGCAGTATTCAGAATTTTCCAAATCTCTTGCAACGAATAACGCTGTGTTACCCATACTGTTGCTCTTCATTACAAGTCTCTATTAAGATTTAAAGCTATAGATATATACTCAAGAGCAATAGATATATATTCAAAACATTAATGGATTTCAAATATATCTACAAAATTTGCTGTTAAGATTTAAAAATTTCATCCTCTAAAGAAGATTTTTTAAAATTGAGATATATCCTGATGCTTAAAATCATCTGTTATTTTTTCTCTTATTATTTTAATATTTTTTGTTGAATTAATAAAATAATAGCTCTCGATAATAAGGAATGATATGAATAATAACTACAATAATATATCTGATTTAAGATTTCCTTCAATATATATTCAACAGCAACGATAAAAAGTTAATGAAAAATATTTCTACAATTTATATGCTAATTAGGCTTAAAAATTTCATCCTCTAAAGAATATTTGTTGAAATACAGATATATCTTGATACTTAAAATCATGTGTTATTTTATCTATTAATAAAATAGTGAAATTTCATCATTAAAACATCATATAATAACAATTTACATTCTTACTCATTCTTTTAATTCTTTGTATTTCATTCTTGCTTCAATTATGTATTGATCATAAATAATGAGAGACTTAAATTTGTGTGTATGTTATTTTATTACTTGAATCTAAATAAACATTCAAAATGTGTTGCATAATCATAAAACATATACAATCAAAGTGTTCTGAAATTTAATCGTGCGTATTTTATTAATCCCTATATTTAACGTATTCTTACCTTTGCATTGAGGAGTCTTCCCAGTCCATGATCCATCTCTTTGACATGTACGATCAAAAGGACCAATAAGTTTGTAGCCTTCGTCACATTGATAAATAGCAATTGCTCCCTCCAGAGGTGGTCCGTTTTCCTCAGACAGTTTTGTATGTCCATTTTCTAAAGGCTCTAGATCTTGACATATAATTGCTGGAAAAGGAATTTTATTCGTGAAAACTAATTTTATATTTATTATAATATACAGTAAAACCTCAACCTATCGTTCCTGCATTGATTGTTTGCTTCATATGGTCCTGAATTCATCATCGTTGAACCAATATTGTTTTTACCTGTACTCATCATTATCGGGTTCTTTGTTTGTCTGTCGTCGAAAAATTTCAGTCCCTTTTTTTTCCCTTACCCATAAGAATTCTTCAAGGTTGTGTGGATGGCTAAAAGATTTCTGTCTCTTTAAATGGTTTCCTAGATTACTAGAGGTTCAGTAATCTAACAATTAGCGGGTCAACAGCAGTGGAAGACCTATGTACCGGCCAGACGTAATGAAAAACGGCATAAGAAAATCAAAAACGAAAGTGTATCAGTGTCCAATTTTTTTAAAGTGCGTGAAGCTTTGTCAAAATTTAAACCCTCATATTTATACTCTCATAGTGACGTTGATAGTGTATTTGAAGTAGTAGAGGTAATAGAAAACTTATATTTCTCAGTCAATTGATAAACTTGTACAAATTACGTATCAATAACAAAATATTTTTTAAATTGTTGTGCAGAAACATATAGTTTTTATATCTGCATAATTTTATAGCCTAATATATAGGTTTAAATACATAAAATTTTCGGTTAATTGCCTTTAAAGATGCCAAAAAAAATCAGGATTAAATTGAGCACTTTTTAGTAACTTCCTGAAAGTCTCCAATCAATAATGGATTTTTCACATTATATATTTAAATTGACTCATAATTAAAACATTTTTGGTCGTAATGCATTTTTTCTTCATTATAATTGTGTCATATATTTGATATTACTGATATTGTAGTATTTCGACTGCTGCAAAGAGATACAATACACGAGACACATTTCATGAAATCACTAAGAAAAATCCTTTAAGATTTGAAGATTTTCATGAGGTTGCGAAGAAGAGTACAAATCTTGATATTTTTAACACTTCTAAAGATATTTAACTGAAGTTTTTATAAAATTTTGCTATATATCTCTTTTTATATTTGTTGTATAAAGAGTGTCATCATGTGACATGATTGGCGGCGTAGATTATAATATAAGCAGAGTATTTGTTTTAATGATTTTAAAAACTTATATTACAACAGATTGTACGTTTATGTCAAACCATTATATATATATTAAGATTTTATTGTCCTTCATTTTTTTAAAAGATAAAAATGTATACATACAAACATATAAGTGTACTTTCAATTTAATATATGTATGTATGTATGTATATGTATATATATATATATATATATATATATATATATATATATATATATATATATATATATATTTATATAATATATATTTAAATATGCATATATATATATATATATATATATAGACACACACGCATATATATACATATATATAAAGTAGTACCCTTCAATAAAGCACACCTAACGGACATATCCATTTTGTACCTTAATTCTTCAGAGGAAAACTAAATAAATATAATTTAATTAGTAATTTAGGTTTCTCAAGCCACAAAAAATTATATATATAAATAAGTAACATAGTCACAAATATATTTTTTAATTTGAAGATAATAAAAATCAAAACTTCCCAATTAAAAAAATTCACTATTAAAATTTATTATATATATATATATATATATATATATATATATATATATATATATATATATTTATATGCATATATATATTTTGTGCATACATATACATATATGTACATATATGTATATATATATATATATATATATATATATATATATATATATATATATATATATATATATATATATATATATATATATATATATATGTATATATATATAGATATAGATAGATAGAGAGAGAGAGAGAGAGGAGAGAGAGAGAGAATCAAATTTAATCACCATATGATGAAGAAAATATCAACAGATTGAAATATCAACAGATTGAAGTATGAGAGTGATACATATGGAAATTAATACACATAAGTCAAATAAAATAATAAGGTAGATACTTACGTTCACACACTGGAGGAGTGTCTGACCACTGTCCTGAATTCAAACATGTCCTGTAATCTCTCCCCTTAATTTCATATCCACGAACACATCCGTAATCTACCCTGCTTCCTCTGGGAGTATAAGTAATGGAATAGAGGTTGCGACTCGGTCTTCCACAATCATATCCAGTATCTAGGATAAAAAAGGATATTATTTCAATTATATTTCTAAAGAGCTATCCAAAGACAGTGCACAGCATCAATCTACAACATATAATGTTGCTTCTGGTACACTGTAGGTGATAGCCCATCCGCCTTACTAACGTATAACGTATAAAATTTTAAATATAGAGGTTTACCTACAATTCTCTTTTGAAAAGAATATAGTTTTAACAGATATGTTTAAATAAATAGATAGGTTATTAAAGGCCCGTCTCAGTGTTGAATACTGAAGCTATAATTTTTATAAATTGTGTCATATTATTTGCATTCACAAGCGTTAGTTAAGCATTTAGAAAATTCAAATGTAAGTAAATATTTATGAAACTTACTTGCTTATAATATCACTGCATTAGAGTAAAACTACAGTACATGTGTAACTGAGTATTGGGTATATATAAACCTTATTATGTCATTTTTTGAGTCTTTTTACACAAAAAAATTTAACATTAAATTCAGCAGGATTTATTTTTATTATTAAGTATTGTTGAAATACTGAAATATACTTCTTTTAAAATAAGTATGAAATCACCACTAGCAGTTATTTTAGCTATTTCATAAAATGCTGTAATTCTAGTGTTAAAAGAAATCCAGAAAAAGAAGAAAAAGTAAACATTTAGATAATTTATATAAGGAGACATAAAATAAAAAATTACATCAAGTGATATAAAATGCAATTTACTTTTACTGTCATCCACCTTAATAGCCCAATATTCATTTAAATTTTTCGTGAGTATGTATTTGTATATGTGTATATAGTTACTATAATAAGAAAAAGACTTTAACATACCCTTTTCCACTTGTACTTCTACTTCGCAAATTTCAAACAGTCCTTCCGTTTGGAGGTGATCTTCTATGTGAACTTTTTCACCGACGATGCCTTTACCCTCAGCGCATGACATAACTACTGTCTGTGTTCCTAAACAGAAAAAAATTCTTGTCGTACTGGGGAAGTATAATTAATATAAATCATTTTGTCAAATTTAGCTAAAGAAAATTTTTTTATGTTAAAATTAAAGAAAAGGATATCCAATTTATGAGTTAAAATATCAATACCGTACATACAGATTACACTGAACATACAGATTACATACTATATAGATTACACTGAATATACAAATTACATACTATACAGATTACACTGAACATACAGAACACTGAATATACAGATTACACTGAACATACAGTTTACACTGAATATACAAATTACATACTATACAGATCACACTGAACATACAGATTACACTGAACATACAGATTACATACTATACATATTACACTGAACTACCCAGGTTCATGTAACCCTAACTCGACATCTAAAATGTCGTTTAAATAAAGGTATAATATTGTGAACTCCGATTGGTTGCTCAGCGGAACTTATGTATTGCTAAGGTTAACATGGAATATTTTTTTATTTTCAAGAAATTTTGCCCCTATGTTTAAATAACACAAATACGACTAGGAAATACTATGAAACTAGATTTAACCGTCTGTATAACTAGAGAACATATTTGTAACATAGACAAAAATTAAAACCATTTACGCAGCGAGCTTGAAATGGTTATTTTATTGATTGTTGCTTTGCTGCATCACTGCTCTAGTTTTTTCATATAATCCCTATTAAATGGCGGTACTAAGCTTTCTTTTCATATTGAAGTTTTATTTGCCATTGGATAAAATTATTATTATTACTAAAATAAATTTTGGATCTGTTAAATTAAAAAAAAAATGAATGAATGTATCCAGTGTGCCGTTAAGCATACAATATTTTCTATTCATCAAGAAATTTTACGGCTATGTTTTAAGAATATAAATAAGACTAGGAAATTCTCTAAATCTAGGTTTGACCTATTTTATCACCATGTGACACACAAAAATTAATATCATTTCCGCAGTGAACTTGAAAAGGCTATTTTATTAATTGTTGCTTTCTTGCAACACTGCAATTAACACAATTTTCTCATAGAATCCCTATTAAATAAGTTTTCTTTTCATATCAAAGTTTTATTTATCGCTGAATCAGGTGCACATAATTGTTACTAAAATGAATTTTAAATCTGTTAAACTAAAAGTATTCGAATGGATGTTCAACAGAGCCTGTGTACTGTTAGAAATTCGATATTTTCTATTTTTTTAATTTTACCGCTTTGTTTTAATGATATATATAGGGCTAGGAAATACTATGAAACTAGGTTTAACCATCCGTATCACCCTGTGATATGTTTGCAACATATACAAAAATCAATACTATTGTCAGAGAAAGACAACTTTGTTATATAGATTTATTCCTTCCTGTAGCACTGAAAGTAACACAATTTGCCCATAGATTCCCTATCAAACACCGATATTACTTTTTCTTTTCCTATAAAGTTTTATTTATCACATAAACATGATTACGACTGAAATAAATCTTGGATTTGTTTAATTAAAAAAACATTGAGACACCAGAAGGAGATTTCTCAGAAAAGTAGATTCAAACTCTTTATGGAATGCTAATTTTTGTACAAAGTAATTTATAATATTCATTAAAAATAAGTATTTTCTGTAGATATTTCACTTTTTATCAATAGTTTTTTTATTTTTACGTTTTAAATTCTTCTAATTATTTGTTACACATAAATATGTTGTATTCTAAGATTAGAAAGAATTTTTTTTTCAATTCGGAGCTTTTGAGATACAAAGGTTTAAATAAGAAAAATTTACTAAAGAACATGCAATCCATCATCTATACTTCCACCTTTTTTTTTCAAATATTTAAAAGGTGATTTAGGCAACTAATATACAATTTCTTTTTTTAATTGTATTTTTTATTAATTTTCTCATTTACATGTATCATAAATTTCACCCGAATTCTCTCACAAAATAAATGATTCAGGAAATAACTATAAAGACTGAATAATTCATTAAAGTTCTAAAATTAGCTTGATAATGTATTATAAAATTCCATGAAAGGTAGTTTCATTTCTGTTTAAATCATTAATTATACTGATGAACTAAAACCGTATATTCAAGGAAAAACAAATGATTTTTGGTTCTCTTCTTTTGCGAGAAATAATTAAATATTCATTTCACATTTCTAGCTTGAACCAAGCAATAAATTTTGTAAAAGAAATTCTTTTAAAAGAATTTTATGCTAAAAAACAGATATAGAATCCTTTATGATTAAAAACAAGAGGAAATTTTTTTACCAATAGCACCTTTTCACTAATTTAAAATTAAAGAACAGTTCTTCAGAAGCATAATACTATTTGAAAATTACAATTGAGTCTCGATATCTCAAATTTGTTAATCTCAAATCTCCGCTAAAGTTTTATGGAAGTCACACCAATGCCAAAATATATGAGATTTTTATCAATATCTCGAGTATTTTTCTCAGTTTTGACCACTTCGAAAGATTCATTTTCTCAAAATATTTTCCATGTATATTGAGTTTAATATTATGTAACAAAATATTTTACTTAAAATATGTTTACAAATTTCATTTGTACACTACAGATTTCAGTTGTCACAAATATGTTCTCATTTTCAAAAGAAATTCTAACAAGAACAATCCTTAATTATTTTTATCGACCTCAAATATAATGCAGTGTATCTTAGAATAGGAGTGTTAAAATGAGCGACTTTCTGCGGAATTCGGGATATTTGTAGCTGACATATATACATATCTGACATATAGATTATAGTAAATATAATAATATTTAACTGTATAACTGATTACTATTGTTATTATTATTTTATGTGTAATATAAATATTTGTAAATACTACTGTTGATTTATAAAAGCATAATAAAAACTATAGTAATAATGAGTTTTGTTTTAAATTTTGTCAGTAAGACATTTATGTATATATAAAGCTATGATGATTCAGTATATGATTTGACAAGACTTTAAAACATAGTTTTTAGAATTCCCATTATGTTGAGACTAAATTAAATATTAAATATCAAGACTAAGTTTTCAATAATTAAAAGAAGGCATTTATTAACATTTATTAATTATTAGAACAAATTACGTAGAGGTAATTAAAAAAGCGCTGCCATCTGTTACGAGTAAAACATGTCGTCAGCGTATTCTGTTTTCCTTCCGTCTTACGCAGAGGGGTTGAATACGGGGCTTTCCTGATTCACCCAGCATCTCTCTCTCTCTCACACACACATAGACACATACACTCACACATATATACAGGGCCGCAGCTAGTAAGTGTGCAGTCCGTGATGCATGCAAGCAGTCAAATTTCTAGGTAGGATAATGGAATGTCTACTAGGTATACGCATTGATAATGGTGACCAAATACTACCTTTCACGCAGGCGGCTAATAACCACGAACCGTCCTTATATATATATATATATATATATATATATATATATATATATATATATATATATATATATATATATATATATATATATATATATATATATATATTGTGTGTGTGTGTGTGTGTGTGTGTGTGTACAGTGTAGCCTGACATAAATAAATAAAACAAATAGAATAAAAATGCATTTGCAAAGTCTTTTGGTTATATCAGTATTAGGATATATTTCTTATCTTTAATATGTTATAACTATTAAAGCGTTACCAATGCGGTAAAAGATGTATATCTGCGTGATGAATATAATTTTTAATGTTATCTGATTTATACAAAATAAACGCATTTATTGGTATAAATTTGAAATTTTTGGCATGACATGCATTTATAAAAATGCTCATTTTTTACGAAATTTTTTTTCTTTTACACCAGAATTCTCTATGTTAGGAAATATCTTAGTTGTATGATAAGCAAACTCATGCAATCGAAATTTAAAAAAAAAATCTACAAATTATTACACATTTACAGATTATTCGTGTTGTTTTGCAATATTTAATAACATATATTAAATTACTTGCGCATTTTCTATTTTTTAGTTAAAATGTCTTAAGTGTAATGGATGCTTCTTGAAAATATATTTTCCATAAACTGAAAATATACATAGTACAATAAAAATTCTCAACGTTTTTAGGGATTTCCATTAAATGTCTTTCATTAAACGCAAGAAAACTTTGAGTTATTTCACTTAGAATTTTGTACCTTATCCGACATTCTCAAGAAAAAGCACATCTTTCTTATAACTTGGAACGGTACAAGCTCTCCTTGCATTTCAAACTGTACAGGAAAAGTAAATAGCGTTTTATGTATCTGAGATGGATGTCAGTTAAAAATTGTATTTACATATTATTAAAGATGCAACTGCTTTTCTGTAATTTCAAAAAAAGTAGATTGTAAAATAATGTACTCAACTCATGTTATAACTTTTGACTATTTAACTATTATTTGAGGATATCTCTAAATGAACTGCTTACCAAATAATAACGTAGTTATTCGTATATATATATATTAAAAATACATATATTACATGTATCCATATACATATGTATCCACATATGCATAGACGTACACATATATATGTATGTATATGTGTATATGTGTGTATATGTATATGTATAAGTATGTATATGTATACACATATTCATAGACATATACATATGTATTAAATATATATTATAAAAATATGTAAGTAATACTGTAAGATGTCCCGAAGATCTCAAATTAAGGCACATTAAAAAAATATTTTTATTTTAAGAATTGTGGCTATAGATGTACTCATTTTTCAGTTCTTTTAGTGATTTTCTTAACAATAAAAAAGAAAGAAATGTACCAAATTTTCCACTAAAGGATGCACATCTCTTGTATGAAGCACTTCCTTCAAGGGTTTTGATCACAAATATGGTGAATTTAACATTTTTATCTGAAAAAAAAGATAATAGTATTTAGGTTTTTCAAATTGTAATAAATAAACTTTTTATAAATTATCTTATAGTTTTCGTAGGAATTTTGTTAAAGCATAACACATAAGTACGAGAGCTGTTCAATAAGTAATAAGTCTATACTTAAAAAGAAAAAGACAAGTTACTTTAATTGTCAGCATTTACACGGTCTTTTTAGAAATAGCGATCATAAGATGATACATCTCAAAGTTCTGTCCATTTTTAAAACACATGTAAAAGTTTTTTTTTTTTTTTAGATCTGCTCCAAAAAGAACCCTATAGCTTTTACGCATATTTTATTGCTTAAGCAATGGTTGCATTTTAATTATACAGAATACACCCTTTTATATCGCTAATAATCATTATTTAAGTGGGTCTTTTATGAAGTAATTAACATGAGATGCAATGCATTTGTCCCAACACTCTTTCCACTTCTTAAACACATCTGAATGTCTCTTTTTGAGGGTTGTTTCAAATCACCTTCACCTTTTGTATACAGCCTTCGTTGCTTTCAAAATAGCATCTTTTTATTTGTTGATTAGTTCATTGATTTTTTGAGCTGAGAAATCAGTCATAAATCGCACAGAGCGAGGATAAGACTCTTTGGAGTGTGTGGTATAATCTCCATGTTGTTCTTCTATAAAACTCCCATTACATAACTAGCATTGTGTGGTCTTGCGTTACAGTGGAAGCCAGTAAGAAGCCATTCTTCAGCAATGGAAGCTTCTTTTTGACCTCAGTTGCACAATTCTCCTTGATAATTGTTGCTGGCTGGTTGCTCATTGTCTCTGTGACGAACGCTGAAATCCTGTTACCACAAAACATGCCATATAACGGGTCAAATGACCCATAAGGTTTATGTAAAAAATGCGATGGGAAATGTGGGAAAATTCTTATTCTTTGTGTTTGCAATACATAAAAATTGACAATATACAATTTTGTTTAATTATAATAACATTTATTTGTCTATTTGCTTCCAATTTTCATATTTCATACATTTATAATCAGAAAAATAAAGTCCGGTCATTTGACCCGCTATGGTAGAAATAGGTATGTATTAAGTGTTGGTATGTTTAGTGTTAAACGTGTCACATGACGAATTTTACAAAAAAACAAAAATACAATCGCATAACGTTGCTTCAAGATGCTAGAGCGCTAATAGTAAGCACCGGGTAACAAACAGGTGTTTAGTCGTGTAAAACTGGCATATTACGCCTTATGCAGTATCCATCGACTTTTATTGTTAATACAGACACCAACATTTCTTTTAATTTTCAGAAATTAGTGTTGGAATGAGTAGCTTTTGTACAATAAAATTAGTCTCATTACTTATTTAACAGACCACGTATGCTTTCTAATATAGCTCAGTTTTTAAGGTAATTCAAAACAAAATTATGCCTTTCGAAATACAGCTTAAGTTATGCTTGCAAAGTTACATCTAAAAACATAAAAAACATTTAACTATTTTTAATTAAACTCTATTTTCAGTTACCTATATGATCATGAGTACAAGCTCTAAGATCTCAAAATGTCTATGATCAAACAAGAAAGATAATTGCAAATAGACATGGGTACATTCCAATAGACTCTCTATCGCACTTATTAAGAATATAAAACAGAAATTTTATTTTAGGTTTTAAAAAACAACAATAGAGAGGGGGGAAAAGAAGCTAAAAAATACATTTAAAGTATACGAGTAAGAGGTTAGTATTCCCAGATTTGCAAAGGACACGCAAAGCAATTTACAAAGCTTTTCGCACAATTATCAGAAAGCTTGATCAAAGCAAAAGTATGCTTGTGATATATAATTCAGGCTATGTTTGCAAATTTAAATCTATAAAAACATAAAATACATTTAAATGTTTACGTACAAATAAACAAGAAAGATTATTAAATATAGGCAACGGGTATACTCCTGCACAGAGTTTTTATTTTAAATTTTTAGAAACACAAACTAAGGGTGGTGAGAAGGATCACACAGAAAATATTCTTTTAAGTAATGAATCAGTTATCCCATATTGCAACATAGATTACAGTATATACTATCAACTTTACTATTAGTTTTATGCATAGTTATTCCTTTCTACTTTTAACTATACTTCCACTTACTTATCAAATACATCAAATTATAACGATATATTAAAATCATTGCTGATGTGTATATCTAAAGAAACGAATTTATGCATTGTTTAAGAGAGATGTTGTCAACATATCTATGTATGCGAAAAGGTAAAACCTTTGTGTCGGAATATAGCATAAAATGCTAAGTAAAATGAAAAAAAATTAAACAGACAGCTGTTTTTCAGAGCATCATTCACAGAGAGCATCATTTTCAATGCAAGAGAATCTATTGGCTTGTAAAAGCATTCTTGGCGATGTTTCCTTTTATAAGCGGCTAAGTTCTGTCCCACTGAGAATGCTGCTCGTTAGACGAAGTAAAACAACTGTCTACATACTTTCTCTCTATTTGTGACTTACTCATGTTGCCTTTGCATTTCATGCTGCTATATTCGATTCATAATTATACCGGGACCTACTACTTAAAATAGATTCTGAAAGGGCTAGAACCATGCCAGTAGAAATCCATAGAATTTAATTCCACAAGAAAACACGCAACAAGCAGACAAATTTACATACGTTTTTTAGGAATGATATACACAAAATCTAAAGACCCAAATTTTCAATGCAGCCACAGTATATTAACATTCATTTTAAAATCTAAATCATCAAAAAGTAAGTTCTTTCTTCAAGATAATGAACAAATTCTGTAATGGTTAAGAAGATGCCAAAAATTACTGAGATCTTTAGATTTTTTTAAACTATAGCACCAACACATTTTTTACAAAAAAGCTTACATAGTGTCACCATAAACGTTCCTTACCTGGAGAAATCATTGTAACAGCGACAGACAGCACCTTGTGAACATTTCCTAAATCTATTCTCCACCATCTCGGCTTTTTTGGCTTTAAGTAAGAACATGTTTCTTTGTCTCTGTCAATAGCCATTTCTGCAGCATGACCAGGAACTGTAGGTGTGGAAAATGCCACACCAAGTGTTGTCATACTGTCATCTAAAATAAATTAGAAATAATAAGTGAATGCTAAGATTTACGATATGAAAGCATTCATTCTGAAACAGTTAAATTCGGATAAAATATTAATGGAAGAAAATAGCTACATAAAATAATTTTGCACCTCACACCACTTTGATTAGTATAATTTTAGTAGTTTTATTTACAAGATTGGTAAGAAAGAAAAATTTTGTGACTGTTTTACCATATTTTTATGAAACATAACTTTTACATAACTTTTATGAAAGTTATATTCCACTACTCAATATAAAAAACTGTTACTATTAAAGACTATTACTATTAATCACTACAGGCTGCAGAATGTTTTAAGTGCAAGACTGTTATTATTTTAAGTTCTGATTTTCGAAATCAGTGACAATTTTTTAAAAAATAAATACTATATTGATTATACGAAACCTTAAATTAAATAACTCTCAGATTTTCAGTACTTTTCTCGAGACAAATGTTATATCTTTTAGATTCTGAACCATGTTCATGTTCTTTATAATAGTACTTTAAGTAATTACTTTGTAATACAATATGCAATAAAATGCATGACACATGTACAAAGTAATAACCAGCATTTCAATTTATACTGAACCACGATCTAAAAAGAAATATTGTGATAATGCCTAATCCAGCATTTTTCAAAGTATGCGTCTCGGAGATCTAAATAGCCTTGATTCCATTATAGAAGAGAAAGTAATATATTAATACATAATTTTCAAAATTTTATTTGCATTTTCAAATAAATTTCATTATTATTATAAATTAGTACATTAATAATTAGAAATTAATAATTATATATTGATTATAATTATTAATCTCTAGCTAGTGTTAACTAATAAATATGTGGTTAGCAGTATATCTACTGGATATGGCATAGTGTATGTTTGTATATACATGCGTGTGTTTCATGCGATTTTAGTCTGGGAACACATAATCCTTGTTCAATACCATAGAGCTCAGACTAACATCCATACCAAGGTTACAACAGATGAATATCGTTGCGATAAAGTAAAGTTTTGTAAGTAACTTTTTTTTCCGCATCTTAAAAATGGACTAAAAAGCAGTAAATATTTGTGGAAGGAAAAAACTATTAACTATTATTTTTGCTTATACAAAAGTGACTGATGTCAAATATCTATTATAATAAACCCTTACAAATGAAACACACCACAATTGACTATTTTCCAAAAACTACTTGTTGAAGTTCTATATCCGGTGTCCTGGGAAAATCTGGATTTATCAAGGACATCGACAACAGAAAAAGTCTGAGAACCAATGGACAAAATTTAAAGAAGATAATTAAGAGGAACTAGTGGATACGATTGTCACCTTGTCAACATAAGATGAAATTGTTAATATTTATTAAGACTTATCTTCAAATTAATAAACATATTTTAAACCTTTTTCTAATCATGAAGAAACTGATTTTCTTGAATGATATTCAATAAATAAAATATTACATTGTATATATTATATAATAATATATAATTTACAAATATTATATAATTTACTGTGAAATGGAACCCTGTTTCAACCACAAATTTCAAATCCAAACTCTCAATTTCTCTTCTGATCGAATTAATCCATTAATGCCTAAAATCCTTTTTTTGGGACAGCTAAAAGAAGTTTGTAGTTTTATATTTTCTAGGAACCAGTTTTCCTTTAATGTGAATGTAGGTGACAATTGTTCAGACAATTTGCGAAATTTTAAGCATCCTCTATTATTTGAAATTTCGTCCTTTAGATCGAAATTTTGTGATTTTTTTTAACATTATGCATAAATTTACTGTTTCGTCCGGTGCATCGACTGAAATCGTGACAAATGGATTTACTTATTACGAAACTTTATTTTACAGAGTTTATTGTGTTTACATGTGATGCCAAATAAATATCTAATAGCAAAGTTTTCTATTTTCCATAAATAGCATCCCATGATTTTGAAAGTGATAATTGATCACCAATGTGGAAGGGCTATAATATTTAAAGTTGTTTAATTTTCATACATTTTTCCTTGTGAAGTCCATAACTTAGATTTAACATATTTGCTAATAATTCACTTCCACGCCTTCATTACACCCAAACACAAAGCTGAAGAAGTCAGTCGTATACAGAAGTCTGTAAATTTTTTATCTATATATACAGACAGAACCATCCATATATGACAAGTCTTCCAAGGAAATGACGTTGACTATATCATATAAAATTGCAGCACTTCTCATGGAAAATTATCTCAGATTTTCTGAATGCTCAGAAGAACAAGCTGGTAGAAAATAAGTGGCCATGCAGTGTGATAATCTGGTAAGAATCACCAAAATCTCGTGAGAACCCATGGAAATTTGGGAATAATTGCAAGTTAATAATTTTGTCCCTGGGAAACGATAATTACTACATTTTCTGAATTCAGGCTTTCTCTTTATCCCGATTGGGAATAAGAATTAGGAAAAAAATTTAGTTACTTATTAAGTTAATTTTTATTTTATTACATATACGCATACATCTATATGTGTTCGTGTCGGCGTGAATCCTCTAAATCTAGAGCAGACTTGAGTTTTTTCAAACGAAATTCATTTCCACTTAATTGGGAGTAAAATTTATTAAAATCCAAATAGATAACGGGGGGAGGAATATGAATGACAGCGGTGCATTGGCGTGCTAGAACTCATCCATTACTTGAAGATGTAGCGTTCAAATAGTTGCATTACTGTCACATCAGCTGTCTTATTTAAGAGTGATGAGAATTTTCTTTCTTATATTTCTGTCTATGTTTGCACCAAAATTTCCACGAATGCAAAACAAAGTGGCTTAGTAGCAGTTTGAATGTTGGAGATTTCATGATAATTCATGTCAATAAAGGATGTTTTTTAACCTGGATGGAATGAAAAGTAATCCTGAAGTGGCCATGACTGTCAAATGTGTCAAAGAATTTAAATTTTGGTGGGGCGTAAATTTGGAGTACTACAGATATATATATATATATATATATATATATATATATATATATATATATATATATATGTGTGTGTGTGTGTGTGTGTGTGTGTGTGTGTGTGTGTGTGTGCATGTGTATGTATGCATGTGCGTGTGTCTGTTTTGAAACATGGAATTGTAATTTGGGGTAAATTTGGCAAATAATGCGGTATACTCTGTTGTGGCGCAGATTAATTTGGAATGAATCGGTTGATATAAGCGCCTTGAGCAGGGCTTGAAACAGTAATTCTTTTCGTTCCAGTTCAACTAAAAAATATATATCGGTATAGTTCCGGTTTTCGTTCTGCCAAAAATAACGGTTTTCGGTTCACTTCCGAATGAATAATTTTATTTTATGTATATTCTTATTGGTACAAAAAATAAAATTCTATTATAAACAAAAAGAGTAATTCTATGAAAATTTAGAAGTTCTTTTTAATTGGTACACAATATGAATTCATACAATTAACCAGCATGTGCAATACAAGCGGTGAGCAGAAAACGGTAAGCTTTGGTAATATTATCCATTATCAAAATCGCATTTGACAACTGAAAATTCAGTTGAATTATTAAATCTGCCTTCAACAAGTAGTTTCGTGCGAAACTGAAACAGAAAAGCACTACTGAACATCAATACAGGAAATCGATATGCAATGTACATGTAATGACGATAATTATATGTTTGACGTTTGATTAGAAAATACTGGTAAGTTAGTTACAGTAAAAAAAGGACTAAAGATATATCGAACCGAAATAAACATATATTTATTTTCGGTTCAGTTCCTATTTTCATTCAGACCAAAATAACGGTTTTTTCCGGTTTCCGATTTTCGGTTCAGTTTCGGTTCGAAGCCCTGGTCTTCAATGACAACTTCTTTGCAGGGATCATGGCGCGAGGGAGCTGGTTAACTCCACGTTAAAATGCTGTCCTATGTTAAGTACGTTTAAGCGTCAAAAGTGTTCGAAAAAAGTTGAATAACGTATAATTTTCAAATAAAATAGTTCAATCTGTTATTTCTCAGGATAGAACTCTGTCAAATGTATATATATATATATATATATATATATATATATATATATATATATATATATATATATATATATATATATATATATATATATATATATATATAATATATATATATATATATATATATATATATATATATATATATATATATATATATATATATATATATATATATATATATATATATATATATATATATATATATATAAGAATATTTTAACTAAATAATTAATATTCTAAAATAATTTTTTGGCTATTCTATACTTAAAAAGACAGTCTTAGGCAAAATCCTTATTATATTTCTAAATTATAGCAACTCTGTTGGCGAGCAGCAAATCATCAACCTCTTTTTATGTCTACTCAACTTTTTTGATTTAACTATCTTACTATATTTGAACCTTGTGGGGATGACAGTCGCGCCTTCAAGTGATTTCCATTTAATCCTCCTGGTTAGCTATTAAAATCATTCCCGAGTATTTTAAATGTTATTTTTGTGACGTTCTCTAAAAGCCCGCCTCGAAACTTGCTGCTAATAAAATCTCGGTCCTTTAATCTTAGTTCATTTTCTCCTCCCTTCCCAGATTCCAACACATTTCAGCGAACTGTAGCGATGTGACAGAAACCTAATTTTCGGTTTCATTTCATGCATAAAAGGTTTCATATGAGATAAAGATAAATCCTTGTTTGTCAATTAACACTAAACATATCATAACCGGTCAAATGATTAGTAATGTATATGTAAAAAATGCAATGGGTAATGAATTGAAATAGAAATAAAAGAAATAAGTATTATTATGTGAACAAAATAAATAAAAAAAATAATAGAAATAAAAGAAATATGTGTGTATTAAGTGTTGGTATGTATTATCCCTTTTTAATTAATACTGAGTTAATTAAAAAATGATAATTCTGTAGAGCACAGGGCATTGAATGCAAACAACAAAGGAGACTGAATATGAAAAATCCCATTTACTTGAAAATGTTATTTATTTATAATTATAATTTAGTATTTTCTTTTTAAGTATTATAAATTCTAACGGAGATAATTTTTTTTAATTATTTATTATTTAAAATTATTTAAAATTATTTTGTATCTGTTCTACTTTATTTCATTCATACAGGATAGCCATTCAATAGGAAATATTTAAGAATGGGCAAACAGAAATACAATACACCATAATATATTTTATAAGAATAATATAAGGACTAAGATTTCTATTAAAGAGATGTTCTTTTCACTAACATGGATTGTTTTAGATCGTTTTAACTATTTAAAACAAGATAAAATAAAAGTACTGTAACTGATGCCGAAGTATTACAATCCATAATCAAATACCATTAATAGGCTTTTAAGCTTAATTAATTTATATGTAAGAGAAGGTTCTTCGTTCAGATAAATTGTTGTAGTATAATTTACTTTCATCGATGGTTATGTAATCTAAATAATCAAGATAGAAGTTAGAAACATTTCATTTACAAAAATTATGAACTTGTAAATATTATTATTTTCATAATTGCATGCCAGTAAAAAGATAAAAACAATCAGAGTTTTAAAAAGAGCCAAAGAATGTCTATATATATATATATAGAGAGAGAGAGAGAAAGAGAGAGAGAGAGAGAAAGAGAGAGTCTATATATTAAGTCATAATAACAATATCACGTAAATATTTTTAATATAAGACTCTCACACACGCACACACACACACACACACACACACACACACACATATATATATATATATATATATATATATATATATATATATATGTGTGTGTGTGTGTGTGTGTGTGTGTGTGTGTGTGTGTGTGTGTGTGTGTGTGTGTGTGTGTGTGTGTGCGTGTGTGAGAGTCTTATATTAAAAATATTTACGTGATATTGTTATTATGACTTAATTACAAAGTAAAGCTAATATGGAAAGTTTCCATTGGCTGTACTTTCACTATAGTATATAATACTAACGATATTATAAATACACATGTTCTTGTAATCATATTTAATAACTAAAATTAATACTGTCTTGCTACTAAATAACATAACTAATTACTAGAGAAATTACCGAGTGTTACACAAGCTTATATGTAAACACACACACAGGTGTCCCAACAAGACTAGATAACTCTGCACAACAAGATTCGTTGTTTGAAATACATAAACCATTTCCAAAGAACTATGCTTCTAAAACACATAGTTTTCGAGAAAATACGAAAGAATATGTATGAGATTATATCTGGTTTGGACAAAAAAAACCTTTATTCGAAACATGAACATTGTTAATAGCGTGGGTGTCCTGTTTTATGGCCACCCCCTACCTCCAGATCTGACCCTTCAGATTTTTTCCTATGGGGCCATCTGAAAGAGTTATTGAGACCCAGTTACTTCAGAAATAGACTTAGTTGCTCGTCTCCAAGGTGGGTGTGCTTTAGGGAACACTACGAAGTGGGAACGTGTGCAATCAACCATTCCACGACGGGCGCATTCATGCACCATATACGTGGGGAACATTTCGAACTTCTCCATATTTAAAATTATGCTAATACTGTTGTTCCTATCTTGAATACAGGGTTTTGTTTCCTAAACCGAATATGATCATATACAGTTTTCCTCGAAAACAATTGGTCGTAGAGGTACAGTTCTTTGGGCATTTTGTATGTATTCAAAACTACGAACCTTGTTGGGATGCGTGTGTGTGTACTCTGCTTTTACATTAATAACGGAGCACTGGTTGGAAGATTTTTGATTAAATTTACCAGAAAAGTAGTTTAAGAAGTTTTATGAAACTTTATCTTGTATAAAACATGAATTTTCTTAGACATTGGAGCTATTAATAGATTTAAGGAACTATACATAATTCAATTACAAAATCACTGGGATCTAATTTACATCGCCTCAAAAAATGATGGAAATTATTTGAAACTGTCCTGAAATATTAATGTTGGAAATAATTCTAGCTGCTTTCCAGAAAAAAAAAGTTTAATAACTGTAAAATAGGTATCATTATTTTCAAACTATTCTTGCTCACTACATGCACAATTTTTATCCAAACATCATGAAACGAATCACGTTCTCCCATGATTCGTACTTACCACATATGGGGACATCCTCAGTCCAGGATCCATCTTCAGTACACCTACTAATGGGGGATCCTAATAAAATGTAACCCACTCGACAGGAATAAGATACGACATCACCTTCTCCATAAGCTTCTAAATCGGGCTTAACGTAACCATATGCAGGTGTGCCTGGAAACCCGCAGACCACATCCTTAGCTGAAATAGAAAATAAACGAAATACTCAGTTTTTTATTATAACCACATAAACATATTTAAATATGTATTTTCATACTCAAATTTACTAAGAAAATTATGGCTTCAATTTTTTTCTCAAACTTACTTCACTTCTGTATCTACTTTCATTATTATTTTGTATACTGTATATAGACGTTGAACATTGATTCATTTACCATATATATTGTATTTGTATAGTAGCATTTGAAAACACATTACAAAAATCATTTGCAGATGTTGATAATAGAATATTTCACAGATTTCATTTTTAACGCAATGCAAAAGGTTTAGTGTTTGAATTATTTATCTGTAGTTCTCCTATTTAATAGATGAATACAAACAGATAATATAACCTTAATTACAGATGTGAATATAGATATAATTACTGACGATTCTTTTTTTACGTCATAATTTCTGGGATGTTTTTTTATCCTTAAAACGTAGAGAAGCTTACATGTATAGTATATAAAGTACAGACACAATTAAGTAGTAAAAAATTTTGTGCTATTCACAAGTGCACAAAATATCCTTTTGAAAATATTCTTTTAATTAAAATGTATTAAATTCAACGGCTTTCGGGATTTGGACAGGTAAATATAACTATTTTGTTTCAATTGAAATATTTTTAAACTCTTGTAACAACTGTTTCTTATTTCCAACTAAAACATACATTTTTAGAGTTTCATCTTATGGGAGTTAACCTAGAAGTTTAGCACTAATAAGACAGACACACACACACACACACACACACACACATATATATATATATATATATATATATATATATATATATATATATATATATATATATATATATATATATATATATATATATATAAAAGCAGTACAAGAATGTTAGATCATTTAACATAATAGCATAAATAAAATGAAGAAGCATATAAGTTCTACCAAAATACCATCGGAAACATATCAGTTTAAGGCATCATTTTCGCTAGAAAAATAGCATAGATGATGCCATTTTTTATGTTAATACACAATAATATGAGTTCAATAAGTATGAACTGCTAAATATGCATTCTGTTGAAATTTATTGGTTATAGCAACGAGCCACTAGATTTTATTAATTTTTGATATCAGGCGCAAGAGAGATTGGTATCATTTATTCAAGTAATAGAAAATAAATAGTGGTTTCTCTCAAATATTCTTCATACAGAAAACGTTTGAATTTAATAAGCCCGATTCACAGTATACTCTTCCATTACCTAGACTTAAACATCAACTCAGTTTCATTTTCTATCACTTATATTTAATAGGACATACGGCGGTCAAAATATCAAAGAAATACAACATTTAAAATTATTTGTATATTACATACACTATTTTGAACAAATGAAATCCCACAGTGTCCTAAAATTTCTAATTCTTCAGGAGTTAAGGCTAAAAATATGTTATAATTTTACATGTGAACAAGATATTTAAATAGACACGACAAATTGTTTATTTTTGCAATTTTTTATTGATTATACACAAATTTAAAATGTATTGAAAAAGAAAGAAATTTATGTCTATGTAATAAATTTCTAAATTATTAATTTTTGAATTTTATGAACAATGTTAACCATATACAAATCTCCATCAGGAAAATAAAATCTTGTAAAAATGTTGTATAAGTATTTTAGGTAGTATTTGATAAATGTTTAGTTTTAAATCAAGCCAGCACAAATGTTTATATTATAACACACATATTTATTTCCTTTTATTTTGTCTAAAGTGTCATGATTACTATACAATGGTTTTCACGTTGAGTTACATCTGGGATCTGTTTCGGGCAGAGTACCAGCCATGACAATGTCAACTTGGAAAAAAGCCAAGCTAACATGCAAATTCTGTCTATATATATATATATATATATATATATATATATATATATATATATATATATATATATATATATCGTGTAGGATTGTTACGAATTCAGCATAGCTAATCTCACTTCAGAGACCTGAATGTAAAGAGTTAGTGAACCCAATTTTGCTTATTTTATTACTTTGTAAATAAAACTTCAAATAAGTTTTTGTCAAAATCCTGATCAATTAATAATTGTGGGAATTCTTTAAAAACTTTAATTTCATATTTCTCAGAACAAATTTCTTAACTTTGAGTTTAGAATAACTTTCACCTATTCAACATTTTTCTTCAACGTGTTCTGGATATGTATAAAACACTAGCATCTAAAATCAAAATACATTTTTTCTAATTGAATGCGAAAAAAAATTTGATTAGGAGTTAAAAGTTTTACAATTTTGATATAGTCTAATAAACTATATCTTAAAAAATTCTTCTTCACTATCCAAATATAGGCTCCATTATATATAATGGTCCATGTCCGCTATAATGAATGTTATCTGTACGTTGAACAGACGCCCAAAAAGTTAGGATGTATAATATTTGATAACTTAATTTGTATTATTTTTCTCTTCATAAATTTTAGGTAGTTGTTTTGTGTTATATAGTTTAAGTTGTGTTATATCGTCTACTTTCCTAAACATCATAATGCTTGCTTTTCTTTCAACGAATCTTTATCAGGAGTATGATGAGAAATTTTTTTTACCAAAAAAAATCATATCTAAAGACATTATATTACATAAAAATATGCATAGATTATATAGATCTTTACAAATATGCTTTTCTTTATACTGAAAAAGATTAAGCATACTCATCGCAAACAATAATTAATCTTTTATCAGATTCGTCACCAGAAAAGAAGCAGTATAATGCACGAACTATATAAAGGATTGCAATCAAGAAACCATTACATTAATGCAAAAACAGTTATTTTTTCTGTTAATCTTCAGTAGCATACCCAAACAAAACACAATCTCCATTGGACATCCCGTTGATATGATGGAAATCATCTGAAAGTTTGGATATTCTTCAAACATATGAGATAATGCAGAGAAATCACAAAGATTATAACGAGGCTGAACTTGTTACTTTGGAGGCATAAAAATTAATTTAGACAATACCAGGACATATAGAATTTGCAACAATTTCCCTGGGGTGGAGAGTACACCAAAATATGTACTTTCAGCTCCATAAGGGTTCGAAAAGTTCCCTTTTCATGGAGAACTGTATTCAGAGATTATTGTAGAGTTGCCAAGGGCAGTAATAAACTGACATCCATCCACATGTTATTTAGATGGATGAGACATCAACCAACCAATCACCAGGACGTTGAAGGAATATCCAATAAATATAGGCTCTGCTAGGATATATATGCACACAATACATATGTAATTCAATAATTCAATTTGCAATATTTTTCCGTCGTAACTTGTATTTGTAAAGAAGTTAACCCTTAATTTCCAAAAGACTCGGCTGAGGAGACAAGTATTGATAGAACCGAGATCAGAAGATTTTTTTAATTACATTTTATGATCATACTGTAATAAGAATATTAATTATTACAGTTCGTTCCTAATCATAAAAGGACAAAAAAATTTGATTTCAGTATCATTAATATATATATATATTCACAGCGGAATATTTCAATCATTAAAGATTAATCATTATTAATATTCAATTTTAACATTGCCTTTATATAACACTAGTAATGGATTTTGAAAGAACACATATTCTTATATAATGTTATTTCATATTGGAGAAACTCTTCTATTAGTTTCTCTATTAGTTTAACAAATTAAGCTAATAAAGATGTTTAAAGGTTTAATGAGTAGCGAAAAAAATTATGAAAACACTGAAAGTGTAATTATAAATTACAGTCACTAACCTTTGAAATTCCAAATGACATAAAACTTTCGTGTAAAGTTACAAAATACCTTTGTCCTTCTTTACACACAACTGTCTACATAATGATTTTAGACAAGTACACGTGTCTTATTAACTAGAAATCATTCTCTTTATTTATCGTACTCCTCAATAATATTTTATTTAAATATGAAAAGTTTCTAGTTATTATCAGTTTGAAATTTCTAAAATGAGAGCTGATTAACCCCATATTATTGGTTTCAAAACAACTCGAAAGTATGTTTTGTTTTCTGAAGTTCTGTGTTAAATAGACAAAGTCGTAAAAAATATTTTAATCTATCAATGCATAAAAAAGAAATTAATCATCCTACGTATCTGTGCGTATATTTAAAATATTTAGTTGAAAACTGTATTATCACATATTACTTCTGCGAGAGCATTACCCTTAGGATTTGGCTAAAATGACAGTTAAAAATATAATATCGATGAAACCCTAAATGTAAAATTTGGAAGAGTAACCTTTTGGATAGCAGACGAAAACTAAAACAATTAAAACCTGAAAATGTTTTCACTTTTACACTATCTTACAATTCAACAAATAAAGAGTTTCCATTGGTTCAACAAAAAATACTATAATTTGAGTTATATGACATTAAAACTATATATATTATTTTATTGTTTTGCTATTTCAAGAGTATAAGTATTAAAATTAGAGTTTTCTAAATTATAATAAAATTTTAGGTACTCGATGAAAGAAGCTGTTAAAAAAAGTATCTTACTTCATATTTACGATATGATATAATACCATAAAATATAATCTTTGTGCTTTATCATTGCTTCTGCTATCTGTAAAATACTATGATGAGACAAAAATCAATGAAAATTTATTCTGAAGTACTTTATCTATATATTTTTACATAACATAACGCAATGATCAGTTAATTGTAACCCTTTATCACCATTATTTATGTCGTTCATTGCAAGTATAAGTTCTATATGTCTTTACAATATTAATTTTCTTTCTATAAAAAAGGACTAAGCGTACTCTTCGCAAAGAACAATTAATCCTTTATAAGGCTCATTACCAGAAAATCAAGCAATATAATGCTCTAGAAAGTAGAATTCGTGGATATGAAATGCAACATAAGACATACAGCACAAAATAACGACTTAAAGCTATATAAATGCAGTCCAATTAGAGCAGTGTAGTACATGCACATAAAAATATAATGAGATAGATGTTTAATTGGAACATTCTGATTAATTCAATTTGTCCATATGGAGAAAATTTTTCTTGTTAAATACATCATAGGAAATAGCGACTCGTTTCACCAATATTTTAATTAAGTAATTTCATTACTTTTATTTCGTAATTGAATGTATATAAAACCTTAACGCCCCAAAACAAACCTCAATTACATTTTACATTTTCGGAAGGGGATAAGGCTATCTGGGTAATCTCACAGAAAACTAAAGTGTTCAACTTCCTGAGCCAAACCCTCTAGTTCAGATATATCTAGTTATCTATGAACACAAACTACTGAATTGATATTGGCTACGGATGGATGAAAAATTCATGACAGAAAGTTTGGTTTGGAGCGCTACGGTGTACTGTTTTGCACACGAGGGCTAATGAGACCGGGACCTACTGCTTAAAGCCGATTCCGAACGGCTACGAACATCCATGCCATAGTGGGATTCGAACCCATGAACTCCGGTATCGACGATCAGCGCTCTAACCAATCGGCCAGCATTCGGCATTCATGACAGAAAGTAAAATAATTAGGTTGCTTGAGTTTGTGCCGTAAAGAAATGAAATAAAATTAAAATAAACGAAATATAAAAATGTTCACGGTCCACTAAGATAAAATAAAGTAATAAAAGTACATGGTGTAATGAAATATAGTGAAACAAGAAAAAAATAAAATGAAAATTAAAATAAAATAATTTTTTTTGGGGGGGAGGGGGGGTGCAAGCATCCAATTTTTGTATTTTATTTTATTTGGTTTTGGGGTATTTTCAGGTAATATATACAAAAAATAAAATTAAATTAAAATAGGAAAGGTAGAATAGAAGAACAGAGATAAATTGCTACCATCAAGCAGTAAACGATAGTGAAAAACGGATCTTGAGGATCTGATCTCGGACAATCCGAAAATAATAGTTGACCAATGGTAATCTTAGAAATTGACCCTCCAAACCAGGGCCGCAAGAAGCAATGCATCACGTCTGAGAGTGAAGGAGAGTAAAAAAACCCTAATGACTATTTTATCTACTTTAAGCGAACTTTTTTTAAGAGGAACAACATTTTTTAGTTCTTTTCCGGTAGCGATGACGGAACATCGAACGTTTCTCTCTGAGCCCGCTGGAATGCTCTGAAATTTTACAGCGATGGTACGACTTTGAGTCTTGTTTAATGATTTTAATATTTTTCGTTTAATTTTGTAAATAATTTTTATGTCATAGTTAATGATAGAGTCAGGATATATTTTGCACTCTCACCTACATGAAAGAATCTTATATATCTGTTCCAGTTAATTAGGAGAGCAAGATACATATAACAGACATACAGAGAGAGAAAATGCATGTGCATTAAGTAAGCACTAAAAATCTATCAATCACACATTTTGTTAGAAAAAAGTCATAGCTTTAGAATTACAATATTAACTAAACTAATCTTAAAACTTAAAATTAGAGTAGTTTACAGTTTTGATTGTTTGGTTTTAATGGGACAGTCTTTTTAAAGTCTTTTGCAGAACGAGAGTTAGTTACATATGGGCTTAATGCTTAAACCGAATCCAAACTGCTTCAAACATCCATGTTAACAATAGGATTCAAACTGACAAACTTTCATTCTTATGGCCCCCACTCTAGTTATTTGATTATCACTCGTGAGACTGCAATATAGTTTTCATAAATACATTCAAATTGGAGAACTGTTGAACCGTTCAGTTATGTCATCTGCAGAAAATTTTAAGCATGTGAACATTCCAGTTTATTATTTAAATTATTAACTAATATCTATGATGCTTTGTACGCTTCTACACTAAAGTATAACTAAGTTATTCACGTTATTTTTACATCATTTTTTCATTGTTTTAAATTTTTTTGTTAGTTTTCAAAGTGTTTTTTGGCATTTAATTTTCTACAGAACCCTACAAACACTCCTAACACACATTTAAATAAATCTATATATTCATTTTGGCTGCCAAACCATTATATAACTCATATCAACAAGAATTGCTCAAAATGAATGGCATGGCAAGAATGGCTTTGCAATCAACGTGTTATGCAATGAAATACAGACAGAATGTGACCAGTTTCGCTGAATGACAGCTCAAAAATCAGTCTACTATGCCAATCCTCTATAACTGGATAGTACCAAAGGCACTACCAAAATAACCAGTTGTCGGTTACTAATGACACCCATGGGTACCAATGTGTTACATTTTTATCTAATTTAGATCATTAAAACTCAATTCAAATTCAAAAAAAAAGTAATAATGTAATTCAAAGTGAACACATAAAAACATTTTATGAATTGACTATTTTATCTATCAACAGAAAAAAATTCTAAATATTTACAGGCATGATAAGAATATGAAATGCATTTATTAATATTCAATATTAGTACTAAGTTACTATTACCACAGACATTTCTGGTGAATATATATTGATGAATATTTTTCAGAGTAAACCATATATGAAATTTAAAGAACTTCGAATATTACAGCCGGTCTCACTAATGATCAGCTGTCATTTTAAACATCGCAGGATGCCATTTATTAAAAAAAGGATTAACTTTGGGGTAAGAGATTTATTTATACATAGGCAAATCACAGGAAAACACAGTACTGTAAAGTGAAGCTTTGTTATAGATAAAGCTGTTTGTCAGGATTTCAGTCGATACACCGCCGGAAAGGGAAATTTTTGTGTGAGGTTTGAAATATTAAAAATTGTCGATCCAAACGGCAAAATTATAAATAATATCAAAATTCCAAAATTTGTTAGATTGGTTCAAGAATTACCAACTACTTTCGCTAAAATAGAAATCCTGTTCCTAGAAAACACGACTCTACAAATTATTTTTGAGCTCTTCCTGAAAAGGGACGACATGCATTAATGGGTTGAATTTTATGTAAAATTAATTTTTTTAGCTAAAATATAATATGACGGTCAAAAATTTGGTAGATTGGTTAAAAAATTGCCACTTACTTTTACTGAAAATAAAATCCCGTTTTTACAACAAAAACCCTGCAAACTTTTTTTAGTTGTCCCTAAAACGCTATGCAATAAGTTAAATTTTACGTAAAATTTTACTAAATTTTTTTTAGTTAAAAAATAATATCAGACACTAGAAAATTTGGTAGATTGGTTAAAAGACTGCAATAAAATCCCGTTTCTAGTAAACACAAAACTCTACAAACTAAATCTTATTAAACTAAAATTTATTTTTTTAGTTAAAAAATAGTGAAATATCAGGGAGGTCTCAGCAAATTTGAGTCACCACTCCGGAAATGCGTAATATAATTGTACTGTACTAGACAAAATGTATGTTCCAATAAAAAGTGCTTAGTTCAACTGAATACAACCCGACATAGAGCTATGTTCATTAAGTACGAGTTACTTTAACTCAGAATGAGCGTTTCCAAACTTTAAATTTAGAGAAACATTTATCTCTCTGCCGGCTGTTGCCAATTCAACTATTCCAACTGCTGAGACCAGACTTCAAGTCTCGAGACGCGCCAAAATTTAGAAGATCGCGAATGATGTCACCGCGACGTAATCGAGATACAAGAATGTCATTTGATTGGTGGGTATTTTGATTCATACTTTCGCTTTCTCAGGCCAAATTTTGAGAAAAAACAGTTAAATTTGGGTTATTTAAATCTTGTTTTAAGTAATCCTTATTTATTTTTTCCATTGGCTGGAGAGTGGAATATTTTTACCTCTTACCGTTAAAGTCAAAATTACGAATCTCTTTGTTGTGCTAAGCATTGCCTTGGGTTTCTACAAGTGGTGAAATCCGTTTGTGGGGAAGGTATTATAAAGCTTTATTGCACGTCCACCTATATATATCGAAAAAGCAGCATATTTAGTTTACAATTCCTTTTCCCGGTTAAGAATGTACAAATTTCTCGAGTGGTAAGGAAAAATTCTACACTGAATTATTTTGGTTGTGGTTGACGTGAATTTACGTGTCATAAGGCCTTCAATTGATTGATAATCATTTTCAAACACACAAGAAATCTGCATATTCTTCACAAGGAAAAGGAATTATACACTGAATCAGATGTTTTTTCAACGCATGCCGGTTGACGTGTGATAAGGCTTTTACATGCCAAGAAACAAAATCCACGCAGCTCTCCAGATCTGCTCTTTCGGGAATCAAACCCATTTCCAAAGAAAAAGGTCTTCAGTATTGTTAGGTAATCTATTACGGCAATATTAGTCTTTAAGCTGAATTCCTTTTTACTGAAAGTGTGATCTATCTATCTCTTTGACTGTGAAATATAATCCTTTTTACTTCTAATTTTTAAAAGTAGAAAGTATTTTAACTCTTTGTTTTATATTAAATATAATCATTACTACGACAAACAAGTCTTAATGATAATTAGTTCAAACATTTTTTTCTAAGCCAAAATTTTTGCATCTTATAAATGTTTTAAACACTCCAGAAGTATTTCTAAGTGTCCTATACCTTTAAATTGATCAACATTTTTCTTTATAGTATGTCATATACTAGTTAAAATCAGTACATTTCGGAACTTAAATTCTTTCAGTTCAATACACAAAAGAATTGTTATAGACATTTTCTACAGTAAAAAGGTGTACTTAAAATAATATTCTTTTCACTTAATATTTTCTACTAATCTTTTAGTTTACAACTAAGATCCATTTTGAGGTCTAAAAGATATCCTTTAAATAAAGATGGTTATATTATGTCTAAAAGAACAAATAAGGCTAATTTTGAAACTATTAATAATTAATAACTTAAAATACATAATATTTTACCTTTAAATTTTAAACAGTTGAGTAAATTTATTATTAATAACATTAAATTTTCAAGCCGAATGATTGAAAATCCCACAAGTCCGCTGCTGCTTTAAACCACTCGATGCAAGTTTGATGAGCTACTATTCACAAATGAATATTTAGTGCAACATTGAAAGAATGTTACTTAAATATATAAATATAAACAACATCAGAAACTCTAAGTTAAAGAAACACAATACCTTCGAACTTGAAAAATGTTCATTAAAACAGCCTAGTTTTAATTCAATATAAAATAAAAAAATTTTGTTCTGTTTATAATAAAATTTTTTATAGATAATAAAAATCTAAATTTCTAAAAATTATTTAGTTTTGTTTTTATAAAAACATATAATATATACATCAATAATAATAATATAAATCTTCTTAACCACGAAATAACTTTTGTAATATGTAAACTAAATAGTTATTTTTGTATCAAGTATGAGCTATCAATAATTATCATTTTTGTTCTATGAACTAAAATTATACTAATACGAGCTTTTCATTTATTTTATTTCTTTTATTTCATTTTTTAGGAATTATTCTAAGTACTAGTTCTATAATTTTTTTCAATATCGTAATAGTTTTTCATTTTATTTTTCATTTCATAAAAACTTATATCTTTAAAATTTTAGTTTACATAATAAAACAGATATTTTACTTTAATCTCACACAAAATTTAGCTCCTAATATAGCATTATAAAGTATTTCAAAACTTATTTTACGGGTAAGTAAATTTCACTTTTTTCATTTCGCGTATATTTTTATATTATTTAAAATATATATATATTGTTTGAAAGGGTAAAACTAAGTATTTTTAGAGACTAGAGCATGTTTTTAAAGAGCTTACAAAATTTCAGTCTAAAAAGATTATATTTTTTTAATTTATAATAAATGAAAAAAAAAGTTGTTATAAGGAAAATTTTAATTTCAAAAGGTACCCTTAAATCAATTTCAGAGTTAATATTTTCATCTCAATGTGGATCAATCATTGCTATCCTTTTGAAAGTCAAAATGTCAACATCGTTCCTTCTTTTTCCATCTTTTGCGAAATGATAACCAAAACTTTATGCCTTATTATTTCGTATTCACTTCGGTAGCGACAGTTGAATGCAATTTTGCTAATTACTTTCGTACTGAATTCAAATGTCAAGTATGTTGGAGTATGTAATGCTACTCTTGTACACCAGTGCCAGTGTAGGAAACTAATTCGTTTCAGTGCACTTTACTTATCCGACTACTTGAGGCAATTTATTACCGAAATGGACATTTAAGAGGACGTTACAAAGTGTTTTTGTAAAATATTTCCTTACGTTAGGAAACTTTTTTACGCTATATACTTTTAATTCAGTTCTTTGTTCATTTATAAAACGTTTCTTGTGTTCCATTTTTTCCTATCGATGCCGTATTATTCCTTAATTTTTTACAAATGATGCACTTATATAGTATATATATGGTGGTTGTTTAGAAAAAAATTGTATATTGTGTTTATGCTTAATGCTTTTGAACCACAATATAAATTATCTACTTACTAGCAGCTTTAGCTATTTTTAAAACATAAAACTGACAATTAACCCCTTAACTCGAGCGTGCTAAACTGGCCAAACTGTGTACACTCGAAATAATACACTCGAATAACACTCGAATAATACACTCGAATAACATTTTTTTGGCCGACCTTTTTAAAAAAACTGCGCATTAAGGGGTTAAGCTATAGTCTCGTACTGAGATTTGCTTCACTTAGCAATATCTGAGTGACAACAAGAGAGTATAGCTACATTCTATTTTTTTGTTGAAGATTTGATGTCCAGGAAAAATTATACTGTTTACATATGTGTTACATATAAGAAATCCATGTAACGTTCTCATCATTTCGCCCAAGAGAAGCCTCTTTACAAATCGAATAGGTCTACAACATTGAAAAACTACACCTTTGCAACTTTCGTACATGGTTGACGCTTGGAAAGTACACATGTCAGAACTTTTAAACTGTCAAAAGTTAAATCAGCGGAAATATCAATTTGATTTAATTCAGCTCGAGGTACATAAAAACTGAGTATTTTAGATTCATATTTTATAGATGAATAGCAAATAACTAGGAAGTTGGATGATATAAGAATACTGCTCATAAATACTCCTTATTTTAGATGTATTCATTGCGAGCAGTTAATAAATATTAGAAACAGCATTAAATGAAAGCTACTAATTCACGATTATTATTTTAAGAAATGGACACATATACATGATTTATAATCATGAGTCATAAACATGATTTATTATCATAGAGAATGTGACTTCAAATTCAAATCCTGTATGAAATAAAAAGAAAAGTAGAAAATGCAAAATAATAACACAATTATTTCCTCTATACATTAAAGTTAAGCATATGCTAGTTACTATAAAATTATTTACTCGCTTTTCATCAGGTTTAGAGGCACTGGAAACAATAAGATATTTACAAAGGTTCAATATTATCATAACTGTTTCCGGTACTAATGCATACGTCCTAATAGAAGATATTGTTTAAATGTCAAAAACCGTCCTACTTTTCTCATCCTTTTATCAAACCTTGTAACATAATTTGGCCAAATTTGGTTTTTTATCTATATTTTGTGAATTATCAAGAATGACAATTTCACAGAATGTCCTTATATTACCTCTGTTTAGGGATAATAAGAAATTGTATATCGTTGTTACAAACCAAGTGATTCGTAATTTTTTGACAGAGCAATATCGGGATGGAATTAGCATTCGCATTATATCTATCAATAAGAGAATTCAAGTCTCTATAATATATAATAGTATTACTAAATAATTTTTAATATTCCGTAAAATAAAGTAACAGGATCTGAACACGTTGATCATAACCATCTTGTTTTAATAAATTGCTGCCGGAAATAAGGCTACAGACTATTAAAACTAGATACCTAGATACTAGATACTAGATACTAGATAGAACGGTATAAGCAAATATGTGTATTGCCTGTTTGGCTGTGGTAAATATTTTTTAACCAGGCAGTTACTTACATACCGGAATCTAATTAAATTCTTGCTTACCCGGTGAGCTTTATATTGGGGCTTGTTTGTTTATAACCTAATTTCAAATGGGTATAATTCTCCATGACAGCAAAAAAAAATTGAACCCATTGAATCCAGTACCGAAAATCAGCACAATAAGTGTTCGACCGTATTCCAGGTAAATATAAATCAAGTCAGTCAATATATACCCCTACAAAGGATATTTCACAAAATGTGTTTAGTGAACCTCTAAGTTATTGTTAGAAATCTCTTATGAATTTATCTGTGACACTAGTCGCAAAATATTATGCTCTAATAACCCTTTCTTTGAATCAACTGAGCACGCATTCCCTGACTTCATCCTTCGTTTCAAAGTGTTGACTCTGCAGTGCTTTTTTGAGTTCAACCGAAGATGTGTAAGTTACGAAGGAGCGGAACTCGGTGCAAGTCTTGGTGGCTTCTAACTCGAGTTTCTGCATATCTTTTATTTTTAGTTATGTGTGGTCAACGCTATCGTACAATAGAATGACACCACGAGAATATACATTTTGATTTGATTGCCTACTTGACATTCGTTAAAATTTTGAAATACCACTAATTATTGCCGATTGCCCTGTATTACAATTAGCTCATTAATTAATTAAACACTACTTTTAAAATCAAATTAAATGGACGCGGGCGCTGTTTAGTTATCCTATTCCTATTCCTTTCTGCTTTCCTTTCCTTTCTTCACCATTAAGCTAGTGAAACCTTATCCAATAGTTTAAAAGTAACTACTTCTGAGATCAGTCTCTTTTCTGTTCTAGACATTAATGTTTAGGTGGAATATCTTATATTATTTAATTGGACTTAATATATTGATTCAATACGTATTGATGCGTATTTTATCTGTACGTATACGTATATACGTACAAGAGTCACATTGATATCTTACACAAATTGACAACATGGCAATTAATTTGTGTAAGATAAAAATTTAACAAATATAAAAAATCGATACATATATACATACAAATATAAAAAATCGATACAAATATAAAAAATCGATAGGCATGTCGTTTTCCATTAAATAATTTTTCATGCTTCACTTTTTTCTTTCCTTATCCCCAAAAGGGTAGAGCACTTCCTCTTGGTTGATTGTTTTCGAGACCTAAAATCTACTGTTTTGTTACACGAAGGTAAATGAGACTAAAATCTACTGTATAAACCCGATTCCGAATGGAGATGATCATCCATGCTATGGGCAGGATTCAAACCCTCAATCTCCATTACCTAAGTGCAGCACCTTACCCATTCGGCCATTGTGCCCTCTACCTTTTGGCTCCAGATTTCGTAGATTCAAATAATATGATAATCAGGGATATTTATAACCGTTAAGGATCCCCTTTAAGCTGTAGTTCATGGTCTAATTAGCCGTCGTGTTATAAGAAATTGACTTTAACTTTATAAACCAAATCCTGCTGGGCTGTCAATGTACTTTAATGAGAAACGTAATATCAACTGTATTCTTACACTTTTGCAAAAGATTGAATGCACCTCCACATATGCGTAACATTTGTTGTCTTTGGTTGTCACACATCTATCCTCACTATTCATTTCACCCTAATGTAATCTAAGCAGATTAAAATAATTGCAACAAGGCATTTCAAAAATTTAACAAGCGTAGTGTTTGTTAACCGACCTTAGAATTTAGTTTTTGATCGCAAGAAGTTTTAATTTAATTTATGCATTTACAGCTACATTGCATTTAAAATATTTATGCATTTTACAGTGTAAATCCCATGATCAACTAGTAAATAATCACATATAAAAGATTTTTAAATGTTTATTCAAAACCATTATCAGGTTTCTTTAAGCTTTCATGCCAGTGTTGGTGCAAAGGGCATGAATAAAATTTAAATTTGTAAAGTTAGGGTTATTAGGCTATATGGTTTGCAAACAACAAAAAAAATTTCTTTTATTTTTAAACTTTGACTAGATTGCACGATCTCACCGATTTCATCCCTAACCATTTTCACCCTCCTAAGTCATATCTCAGCATGCAGAGTATTATCAATATTGTATCAATATTATTACTTACTTGCATGCTAGTTAAAATCTAGTTAAAACGAACAACTATATTAATTTTATCTCACAAAATACACCCACAGTACTTAATGTTACGTGAAATTTTCCAAATATTTTCTGCAAATGAAACCTTCCTTACGTGTGCACATGTACCAAAAAGTTCTTGAGAACAGTCAATGCCAGCAAAGAATGGAATATTTTGAGTTATACCTTTATATTAATGATGTAGAGAGTTCGATGCCTTAAATTAACTCGAGTTCAATTAAGATAAGTATTATTCCTGTGCGAGAAATTATTAATGAAACGCCAAATCTTGGACCAGAGGAAATGATAAATGTGTATATAAGATAGAAAAATAACAAACATAACACTTTAAATTTTAAAACAGTCATGTGTAAAGCAAAAGTTACAAAAATATTAATTTTCTTTTTATGGTGGAAATAAGAAAAACGTAAAAGACATATACCAACTGCAGTAAAAGATGTGTCTACTACCCAATCTGTGCAATGGTTTATCATATTTTATGAGAGTATGAGTTTTTGAAATAGATGCCATGCTAAAGGAAGATATCTTTTGAGTTCTGAAATATCGAATGATGGAGGTTTAAGTAATGCAACTTGTTATCTGAAATCCCATGCATACTCTATCGAGTTTATATAAAAAGAGTGCTAGCCGCTCAATTTGATGGGTATCTTTAGGCTTGAGAAAGATAAAAATGTAGAGGAAAGAGCATTATTACTTATAAAAAAGAATTAAAATGATACCTGTGTTAAGAAGTAGTTAAAGAAACTGACAAACATAAGACCGAAGAATATATTCTCTATATTTTCAAAAATTAATCCACTATTAAAACTATAGATGTTTTAATATGGTTCTTGACAACACCTTTACATCATCGGATTTAAAGTGATTTATTTTCTTGATAAACTGAAGTTAGAAAAATCTCATCTTTCTCTATTTCTCTTTACGACGAAAATTAGTCTATAAACAAAAGCTGGTCTCGTCAGTAAAGATTATATTCGTTACACTGAATGCTTGTCTGGTTTCACGCGTTTTCTCTTCTGTAATCCTGAAATTCTATATACAAATTGAAGGGAAAAGCAAATTTCGGGGCTTCTGTGGTAAGAACCAGTCTATCCGTGTCTTCTGTATAGAGTTTGCCTCGAAATTGATACTCTTGAAGTATCTGCCAGCTGCGAAAACAGCTGCAGTGTACTCCTATGTTGTAGATGAACCCTATATTTAAATAGTTTACTGTGTTAACCGTTCTTTTAACCATTTATCACATTCTGCATTTGCCTGTAACACTTCTTGAAAACAACGACATGTGACGTTCGCTGCCTTTCAAATGTAGGTTATACCACTGGTAAAAAGTTCATCAAAAGCAAACATTTTTTTTACTTTTAGTTTTAGGTCAAAATTTCCTTACAAATAATTGACCTTTAAATTTGATTCCAATTTAAATAATTACAGTTCAATAAACTAAACTGGATAATACATTAGTCTTTGAATATCAAATGAAGTTTAAAAATAAAATACGAATGTACCTTTACAAGGAACATTTTGACATGATTAATATCATTTACCAATAGATATAAAATCAAAAGAAATTGGAATTTCATAAGAAATGATGAAGAAAATATATAATTTCTATTCAATAAGTATTTCCATAAATGATACGTTTGATAGTACCAAAAATGAATGTTCCCTTATCTGCCTGAAAATTGTTAAAAAGCAATTTTCTTCACGAATAGAAAATTGTGCATTGAATGGTATAAAATTTTGGTTAGGATCCAAGCCATAGCTAAGAAGACGAGATTAGATCAGCGATGGAACAGACAAGTGTGCTCTAAGAATAGAGGTTTAGCTTTGTTTTCCTTACTCTTTGTCTGAAAGTAGTTCATGTGTTATATTTGAAAATCTCTCTCATTTCATTTGTTTGGTCGTTAACATCACAGGAAGCCAATGAAAAGTAATATTTATTTTAGTTTTTTTTATCCTCACTCATGAGATCAGCGTAATTTTTGCTTTGTTTAAACAATATTCTGACAAGTTTTAACATCACAGTTGCATGTTACTAAAAGATGTATTGAATAGTCAGTGTTGTATTTGTGATCAAAGCTGAAAACTTTATTTGAAACAAAACTACACAGCACATAGGCTCTGTTAAACATCAGGTGAAATTACATATTACCAGATATTCAAATAAAACTGTGTGCTGTGTGGAGAAATTTCGAATATATGTCACATGTTTTGTTAGAAGAACACAACATATGCACAAATAAATGATATCACTATTAATTTTAAAGCGCATAAACCTACTTTTACACATTTAGCACATATAGCTACAACGAAGAATACGAAAAGCTTCAGAATACTAAATATTCCTTCCGGCAATATATCTGAACAAATAAGAAGGTAAAAAACACAGGGAAAATAATTATTATTATTTAATTATATACTTATCATCTACTGATTTTTTATTTGTTTCTTTATAACGCTTTTTTATATTTTTTTATTCACATTCTTATTTCTATGGATAATCTATGTGTTTGTATTACTCATTCTTAATTGTATCAGTATTTATTTTATATAATATGAGAATAGTAGTTTTTTTTAAATTAGTTAATTTGTTTTTGTGCTTTCTTTCATTTAACTTTCGTATAATTTAATGCCCTCATTCTGATCTTACCTTTATTGTAGTATTCTATGTTCATTTTGATAAAAATATTTTACACATTCAAGTATGACAGTAAGTCCCAATCTAATTAGGCCTCGAGTTAAAAATATAAAATAAAACTGTAGTATTCCAAACCAAATCACATTAAATTGGGATAAAATATATTTTCAAATTCAAAATGCCTAATGCTAAAAATACTTTAAAAGGGCTTTATACCCTACGTCACTGTTACAATACTCCACACTGTCACACTGTTACAATCCTCCTCTACCCTCCCCCCCCCTCGTGTTGCAAAAATTTTTACCATAATACTCCAAACCAATCCAAAACCTCCTTTTACCCAAAGATCACCAATAAGGCATCTTTCAGGCATTGCAATACCAAACAATCTTAATCCCTCTAATCTCCACGTTGTAAAAAAACATATCAACAATTGACCATTTAAATTATCCAAACCGAACAAAACTTCCTTTCACCCAAGGGTCAGCAATGAGGCATCCAACTTTACATCAAAACACACCAATTAAATTTTATAATGCTGGTAATCTGGTAAATTGCCAAACATAGCCTAAAATATTGACTGGTAAATTAAAAAAAAAAACTGGTCATTTGCAAATAGAAAATCTACATTCGAAATTTTGGTATGTAATATTTGTACCGTATTGTTTATTCATAGGGTTTGAAACCTTAAAAATTTTCAGTAGCGGTGGCCTGCTTATGGCTGCTGAGATTACTAGCATGTAGATATTCCCGTTAGAGTAACTATTTATCTGCTATACAAAGAATGAAACCTATTTTTTGCAAAAGTGTTTATTTCGTGGCTAAGAGCATTAATTACAAGTTATATTCGCAGAGAATGCAAAACACAAACCAAGCCAACTCAAGAAATCAAACTATCTCAAACTAAACCTCTCTACCACAAAAACTTAAAGTAATTAATAGTATCTTTTTACGAACCAAAATTTTTAAAAAAAGTTAAGTTATAAAAAATATCTATTATACCTATATTGCTCTTTGTATTCTTACACATTAATTTTTGCAATTTTATGCTTTTTCTTGATGTTGTACAGATAATTATTTTTTAAAATTTGTAGATGAATATTTTTTCAATATTTAAATGTATACATTTTACATTAGTTACTCTGTAGTATTTTGTCTTTAAAATAAGGCACACAAACCAAGAATTACATATATTTAGAACCTATTACCAATCTTTTATGGTATTTTTAAGTATTATCTTTTTCTTTTTTAAATTATCCAGTAAACCAGTATTCAAATTTTCATTTACCGATATACCGGTAAATGGCAAAGTAAATTTATAAACCTTGTTATCAGTGGTCCTCTGATCAATGTGTTTTTTATCAGTTTATTACATTATATAGAAATAATATAAAAAGTCATCTATTCATTATTTTAAAGTAAAAATTCGCAGTATAAAATATTTTTGTATTTCCATAAAGATAACAACTTTAATTTTCAATTATTTTTTAATAAACGACTGTGCATTTTAAATATTTCTTCAAATAACAATTATAAAGTAGAAGCATTTTCAAGTAAATTTATTACATTATAAAGATATATTGTAAAAAAATTTTAATATTAAGTTATAAAATCTAACATAGTAACAATACAATTCAATTAATTTTAAATTGTCGTGACCTTCGTAATTAAATATGAACTTAAGCAAGAGTTAACTTTTATGGATTCCGTACTAGAAACTCAGAGAGGCTACATACGACTCCAAGGCCGCACGTACTCCCTCTATGCAATACGTATTATCTTTAAGCTTAATATTAATACTTTCAAAACACCTAAAGTTGATAATAATAAATCGTCACTCTAAACTGCTTAAAATCTGATTATATCACATTATGGAAATAAAAAATAAATAAACATTAAAGATTTCCGGAAAAATAACTAGTGTCTGTACTATTTTTACATGACTTTATAATTGATCTTATATTATACAACTTACGTTGTAGCTTAATTCAAAATTTAAAACATTTGTAAATTTATCAAATTTAATCATAGCCATTTTATTTTAATTTTTCACCTATTAAATCCATATACCTTTTAGATTTAAACTGAATTCGCATTAATTCTTCTTATTTCAAAAATAACATATTTGTTTATGTTTTAATTTTCCCATATTTGCATCAAATGTTATAAAATTAATCAGAAATACTGCATTCATCTTATATCTAAGAAAATGTATGTAGCCTTTTAAAGTGAAAACTTGTAATAAAAAATATTTGACTACAGTTACTAAAATGCGGATATTGTAACGTTTTAATTATTACTAAGAAATAACTTATATGGATAAAATTTATTCTGAATATTAACTGATCTTTTGAATATCAATTTATCTTTATGTGCATAATGTTGTAATTTAGATCTGTTATATTTATTTGGGTTCAGGAATCCTTAGATTGAAGTAACCCGCAGTATGGAGAAGATAGTGGATCGCAGTGTGATTACACAATGACAATCTTCAAAAGGACAAGATACGCTGGAGACTTGTATATCTCTGGATCATGCCTGTGTAGAGAAGTCTTATGAAAAACAAGTAAAAATTAAGTTTCTATCTTGATAATTTTAATAATAATTAAAATTTTACGTTACATCCTCGCAAAGGGAGTGGTTAATTCTTCACTGTCGGCAAATACTTTTGCCTCTTTATTAAAATTATAAAATGAAAAATAATAATAAAATTAGCAGTCTTAAAATTACAAGTATTAAATGAAAATTCATGGCATATATGATAATTACGTGGGATTCAAATTTGTTTAGAATATAATTCTTCACATGAAAGGAACTTCATTTATAAAACTTAAATTCGTATCACCGATTGGGGTTAACAATGGTGCTAAATAATCGTTAATATAAGATTCAGAAAATAGTTTTCATAAAACCTTTAGGTTAAGAATGTGATAATTATATAATCCCTTCAAATTAAAACTGCTGCGAATTTCAACTTTATAACTCAGATAATTATTCCCAATTAATATATATTATGTAGTCATATAGCAAAATTAATAACTGATTCAATATTGAAGATAGTTTTACAAGATATAATATTTTTATAGATAAAATATTTTTTTAAAAATATCTAAATGGTGTAAGAACATTTCAGTTTCCGTGGTTCGAATAAAGATCTATTAAATCTTCAGTGAGTATTTTTAATATTGGATAATCTTTTAAATTGTTAATAATACAATGCATAATTAAGGATTAAACCATACCTTAAGGGATAAAATACCCCATCATATTTTTTAAAATGCAGACTAGATTTATCCTAGTCATAAAATTTTATATTCGACTATAACTCTGACGTAACATACTTGACGTGAAAAAATGTAAAACCTATTCATGGATCGTAGAATGCAGTGCTTTATCGGAAAAAAGCTGAAAATAAATAATTGTTTATCAACTTTATTAAAACCTATTTAAAATTCCTATTATGCCATTCAAAACTTTAAAAATACGGCTTTTGACAAACTAAATACAAAATTAAATTTTCTTTTATAGGATTTTTGCAGAAAACCCCATAAAAATATCCTAACTTAAATTCATTGTATAATGGCTGGATATGCCAATAATTGCATAAGTCAGAGTTAAAAAGAAGCAGGCTCCACCAAGCTTATCGAGCTTTCTAAAGACATAGTTCAGATCGTATGAACAAAGGTTACTTCTCCTAGAAGAGATATTTGGCGTAGATATCACGATGAATCCTTTTCAATCCTCTCAAGCAAAGCAGAAGATTATAAAAGTAGGTCTTATTCAACTCTTTCATAGAAGTTTTTTAATTGCTTGGTCCCGTCATTCCCGTTCATTTAGATATCTTCTTTTAAATATTCGTAATGATTAATATAATATTCTTACTTTTGTTTCATATAATCAATAAAATAGACTATTGAAACTGAATTATATATAAACTGAAAAGTTAAGGCTAAGTCATGTGCAACTAATTCAGTTAGAACTTATATTAAAAAAAAATAGGGTGATAATTCAAAATAAAACCGATAATATATTTTTAAAAGAAATTTTTGTTTCTTCCCATTTCTTCTCCATTCAATTTTGTTGCTGCAGGCGATACTTTAATTTTTTCTCTGTTATTCTTAGGATAATGTTAATAACGTAAAATTAAATTCAATCAAATTTGAAACTTAGAGATCTACATTAAAAAGACTTTTTCTTTGAAATAAAAAGGTATTGTTTATAAAATTTCCCCTTTAATTTGGTAGTCTTTTTTTAAAGTAATTTTGACGAATTAATTCACATTTTAGTAATGATTTATGAAATGCTGTTATATTGTTCCTTTTCAAGTTACACCGAATGTTTGCTTCTAATGGTAATTAGATTCATGATGCACGAAGCTCCTTCCACAAAAATTTCAAGTGATATTTCGTTAATGGACAAAATATACTAAAAATCATTTACAACACCTATAAAAACAATTCTGTTTAACCTGAAATTCATATTAGGTATAGTGTGAGTTACTATCTGCATCTCATATTTGTAATGAAGCTTTAAAATTGTTGAAGATCATGGCTATTAAATGGAACATTTTATGCTAAAAAATATGAAACATATTTTTACTATAAAATATTTATAGAAAGATCTCAGAGATGAAAAGGGCCTGGAAATTCCAAAAGATACTTGATACCTCTATGTATTGCACAGCAAAAAATAAACCTTTCCACAAGACAAAAAAAATTATAAATTATCTAAGTCCATCGAATCGTAAAAGAGGAAAAAAGTTTCGTTCAAGGCAGCAAAAATCCCCCTTTTTTTATAAGAAAAAAAAAGGTTTAAATGTGATTTTTCTACTCGACCATAGACTATGTTTATTGCTTCAGAGCATATTTGAAAAGAAACTGTCATCTTCACAGACCCTGGAAAGATGGGTCTTTACAATTCTCTTAAATGGATGTTTAGAGAAGATGCAAACATGACCTGTCGAATGTTCTGCCTTGCCTAAGAACCCAAGCCTAAGAAACATTGATGCGGGGAATTTTGTACAAATACATACCCACCTTAAAGAAGGAGGTTCCGGTCTAATTATTCCCCGTGTTGCAAATAATACGAAGTCAAATTATGTTTCAGTCATATTTCTTTCAATAATTTTTTTCAATTAAGACCCTTGCTACTAATACTTAATAATTTATTAAAATATACCTGAGTTGCAAAAAATAACTTTTCATAATATTATACAATACCTTATGTTAAAGGATTTTCATATAACTGCCACCCATATTATATAGTGGTAAGCATTTCTTTCTTTCAACTGAAAGGTGTGTATTTAATTCCTGAGTAAGGCTTGAAAGTATTTGTAGTGTCCCTTCGTACAGAGCGATGTTGATCCTCGATATGGTGATCCGCTCAACAAAGTGTCAACAAGCTTGCGGAGTTTAATAGGAGAATATTCAAGCACAATGTACCCCCGTATTGGAAAATAATACATAATTCGTTTTTATAAGAATTCTATAATTAGAAACGTTTATATTGGCACCTAAATTACTTAATTGTGATCATAAATAATATTCCTTGTTTTACGTATAAATACAAACGATTTGACCAAACTTTAGTCTTCATTTCATTGCTATCAAACAAATCTGTGATTTTTTTTCCTTTTTTATAATGAATGATCGTTTAGTCTTTTATACGTACTTTTCAATGTTTCTAAAATGGTACTTTATAAAATACCTGGTGAATGGCAAAAAAAATTAATAATTTAACATGCCTCTGTTAAGTTCTACATATGCATTAAAACCATATTACTTACACGCACATATAAATACATATACGATTGAGAAGGAAGTTAACATTTCCACCTTCCTTATCGGAAATAGAATAATATATCATCATATCTGTCCAGATGTATTTTGTGCTTTCTAACAACTGCAAATTTCGCTTCACTCAGTTTTTGATGAGCTGGAGGGAAACAAATGTGTAGTATTGTTTCCAAATACAGCTGTCAATACAGAAAGATATCTTTATGCCAATCTCGGCTGTGAAGCTCATTTAGAAATCACCGGAAAGCACGTGTAGCTTAAGGAAGCCTACGGACGCGAGTAACATTGCACCCAGCTTGGTACTCGTAATTTAGAAACAGGGACCAAGCAGAAGACCCCCTCCCCTCAGACGAGGCCTGCCACCTCCAGAGGTATCATTTTGGAATTTAGAGAGCATCGCAACCACGAACCTAAATTACGTGCCCCAGCTACCATTAACGAACACGGTGAATCTTTGACTGGCTCCATCCTCCAACCCACTATCTTCCCGTTATGAGATAGAAGCCTTTGCCGACTGAGTTACCGCGACTCATGAATGTGTAAGTAAAATATTCAATTACAACAATCCTGCTTATTTTCATTAAATAAAATGTTACAACAATTACTTTGGACCTTTGGATCAATAGAAATTTTAATTATTACATACCCTTTCCCATCAAAACCCCATGCTGTTTGGCCCTTGAGCGAAACAGTAGATAGTGGCGCTCCTAACTAAACCATGTTGTCTGTATAAACATTAGGTCCATAACAGAGTTAGGGTGTGTATCATAGTCCAAAGACGTATACACACGAAACTATGAGCAATATAATAAAGAAAGAGATTTTGTTTATTTCATAATCTGTACTCGACACTCGACGAAATGATATGCTGATATCCTTTTGAATTTGGATAGCATTTCTTTCAAAACACCTCCATTTCAGGAAAAAGAAACAGACCTAACTTGGAATCAAGTCACGGCAAGACAGAACCCCTCCATTCGCCGTTAAATTACAGTTCTCCAATATGCAGAACTTTAAATAATACAGAATCATTTGTATAAATATTAAGAACTTTGGGGAATGTGATGGCATAAGAATTTAGGACGCCGAAATAGAATACAAGGATACTGAGTGTGACAGCATCACCCTGTGTGCACTATATGGGGAATAACGACTGTACACTTACGATTTTAGATGTCTTACCGAAAATGAATACATGATCTTGAAAGCTTAGGGATAAAAAGAACATGGAAGGCGTCAAATACTTCTGAGAAGATGTTTTTCCTAAACCCCATAGAGGACGTCAAGAAACCGAAGAAAAAAGAATATGTTTTGGATAACCCTGTACATTTATATTAAATCAAAGAAAGGTAATTAATTGCAAAAGAAAGAATAGTATTCTATGGTTACTTGATAATCAAACATTTGCTGTCATTTCAGTAAGGTTCTGTACAAAGCGTTTAAAAATACCTAACCCTTTTGTAAAATCGATCATGTAGACTCTAATAATGCCTATTTTGATAATTGCATTATCAAGACTGGGAATATCTTTGATTACAGATGTTGAAAGATATGCAATAAATGCATTTTAGTTAATTGGAATCACTTACCTTTTCCCATATGTGGACTTTATTACGTTGACTGTAATAACGAATACTTTGATAATTGTTTAATATCAAATCTGGAAATATTACTAGTCACAAATGTTGAAAGGTATGCTTTAAATAAATCTTAAAGAGCTTAGAATAACCTCTTTTCATTTTCCATTATTGTGACTCATGTCACTATAATTCTATCAGTGAGGGATGATATAATATTTGCTCCACTGCTTTCTGAACATCATCGCTTAGTATGAGACGAGTCATTACAAATGACGTTTCGCCTCTGAAATTCGAGTCATTTTCATTGCACTGGCGCCAAAGATGAAACCTTTTTGGGACGATAATAAATCTGTAGCACCGACCATTATGACCTCAATATGTCTGCATCGCTGATAAATGTTGACTTAATATGACTGAGCATAAACAATTACATTAGTCGCAATTTATTAGTGAAAGATCGGGCTCATTTATTTTAGTGGTGACACAATGCATAGAAGATTCGGCAAATTAGTGTTTTATGACAGGATTTTCCGCACACAATGACAGAGCATGTCCATTATCGGGATTTATTGATATATTTAAATATATTTAGGTTAGCTAAAATTATTTTTATTTGAATACTAGAGAAAAATTGGAAATAATAAGCATAAAACCGTTTTAACAGTAAAATTAGAGCTTTAAAAGCAAATCATTCTATAGAATGAATATAAAATTGGGCATTTTCCTACCAAGAAATATTTCCTATATATTGCCTCGCAATTTTATCTGAAATTATATATTTAAACTTCTATATTTCAAGGTGATTACATAGTTATACTACTGAGGTATATAAGTCAATACAAGAAAAGCAGTTTTTGTGTGATAGGAAATTTTATACTGAAACGCCAATTATATATGGGTGTCACCACTCATTTTTTATATTTTAATATCTTACTTAATCAAAAAATTGTTTTTAATTACTTTAGTTTAATTTCTCATAAATACGCTGATTTGGTTGTTTCATTAGAACTCTAATACATTTATACTATTTTTTCTTTATCATCATATAAATGATTGACATTAAGAGAAAAATGATTCGTTTTCCATTAAGGGATAAGAAATTAATGGAACAGTTTGTTTGGGGGGGGTCGAAAATAATGTTTAGTATAAAAGAAATGCGATTTTTTTTTACGGATCCGCAAAGTGTAAAACAACTGTAAAGAATCACTTAGCTCAATGCATGCTATGAAGCTGTAATTACATAGTACCAAATATGTTTGGATATCGTAACTAATTTTACTGAATGTTAATATGTTACTCGAAGGGTTTGAACAATCGGACAAGGCACTGCCTACACAAAAGGATGTAAGGCGTTTAGGTGACCACCGATACAATGCGTTCAGAAATTAAAAAAGAAAAAATAAATAATAATAATAATAATAAGATGTGACAGACATCTGGTAGTACAAAGCGTGTATCACTAGAGGGGGTCCCCCGGCATGGGTCCATCCTTACAAAAACATAGGCTTTTTGGGGACAGACAAGAGAGGGGAGAGAAAAGGAAACGGTTGCATTAAAAAAATGGAGATTATTTGGTGAATGTAATGAGGGGAGGGGCAACTTCAGTTCTCCCACCCCTTTGAATCGCAACAATGTTCTTTTTTTTTTTAGAAAGTCACTACCATGGATTCTGCCTTTTTAAATTTCAATGCTGGTACTGTATGTGGTTTATGTGGAATTATTATATGGATTGCACAAAGAAACACAAAAGTAATAATAATAATAAACTTAACAATTATATACACTAAGAAATTAAGAACTTCGGGTTTTGATGAGGTTTTTTATTTACATAGTTCCCGTTATTTGGGAAACTAGTAGAGGGGACATGTCTTTAAAGCATGGTTGACAGGGCTCCAGATTTTCTATCAGCCAAGAGAACAGGTTTTAAGCCTTAACGAGGAGGATTTTATTATTTATTTGCTTGGCCCAAGACAACTCGCAGCCCGACTGCGGCTTCTTAAAATGCATCATTGATGTTAAGTTGCAAGTGAACCTAAAATACTCAGTTCTCAAGCTGACCACAATCACAAGTATTTGAATTATCCGTCAGACTGAAACGCTTGAAGCATTCTGCGAAGGAACCATGTCCCATGAGTGGATTTTAAAATTACTATAAATGGTGTAGTTATTATAAATCTTACATCTGCAGCCAATAAGACATGTCTCTTCCACACGTCTTCAAGCATTCGCTGTTAAACTGAGTTGCACATGTATCGTTATTTCTCATTCTACAACCGCAAGCAGCTTTATGAGCAGCCTGAATCATTTTTCATGTCTGTAATACATTCTTGTATTCTAATTCTAATGGAATACGTTAAGAAAAAATTTAGCCAAAAATTTCTAATTTTTGGCGAAAGGTCTTTCCGTTTTAAATAGGAATACAAGAATGAAACAAGTGATGGTTATGCCGATCCAGATAATCCAATGAAGGTTTGATTAAGTATTCTGATGAAAATGGGATAGTGAAACAGTAAGGTCATTTATATGCACCAACGACGCAAATATTGCTCTGGATAAGATAAAAGAGCAAGGATTGAAAAGATGTCGTGAGGAATTAATACCTATTCCAACGATACATAAAGAAAATTAGATAAAAAAAAGGGAGAGTGGTATAGGGTAAATGGGACTTAAAGCCTACGAAAAATATTTTAAAGCTCAACTAATTTGCATCTCCAAATTTAAAATCACTGCCTGCAGCGGGAATACCAGGCAAGCACTTTATCTCCCACCCTCTTAAACAAATAATTTTCTTATACTGCCTCAATTGGGTATGCCTTAATCGGGGCATCATCAACTTCTTGAACTAGCAGAAAAACAAACGAAATTAAATTTAAATTCAAATTTCGCAACGCCTATGCGGGATTGCGAACTAGAAACACTTTGCACTGAAACTCGATGCATTAAACTCTTTCCATATTGGCCTTGATAAAAAAGGGTTTTAACCGGCAGTATCAACAATCAGTCTTTCAACCCCATTCTGGTCGTCTTCGGATATCATGCATTCAATGACTTTATTTTATTTATTTATGGTGTGTGTGTCCATAAGGTTTAAGTAATTAGTTTCATGTGTATATTTAATTTGAGTACCTCAAAGCAATAAATTTAAGAACTAGACTTAGCTGCAATGCAAAAAAAACTGGTGTAAATGAATGGAATAGTATTACACGTATATAACCATTCGGTCAAGGGAAAAGTCATACTGACAAAAATATTTTGTTTTTTAGAATAGAGCACATTAAGTTTTAGCTATAAATATGCGGTATTATAAAATAAAATCCGGCCAAGAAGTGTTTTAAGAAACGGACATTGTTGTATATGCTGTATATATGCAGCACGCGTAAAGATAATGTGTAAGGATACTAAAGATGAAATGTTACACATTTTTCTACTGAAATTAAGCTTAAAATAAAATATTTAAGAAGTTTCACACCTTCTAGGTAGTCGCATTCATGCTGAAAGTGTATCTATTTTGACCGATCATAAGTTGGACATTCTGTATGCACGTAAACATTATAAATCAGTCACAATAAATATCAGATTTTTCAAGAATTAAACCAGGATAAAAACAACGTGTTTTAATAAAATTACGCGTTCTTGGCCCTTGTTTTCACTATGAACTCCCTTGAGTTTCAATACAAGCACAGGGTTTAAAAAACATTTAAAACGGGATCTTTGTAACGGGAAGTAATGTTTCCCTCAAATATTCGAGAATAAATATAAATACAAGAGTGAAATATACCCGATTGACCAAAGACTCAACTTAGGAATAGGTTCGATTCTGGACGAAGGGATGAAATGAACTGCAGATGAGTTTTTCTGATTTTGTTCATGTGTAATCAAAAGGGAAGCTCTCTACTCTTACAAATCTTTCAGAAAGGCAACTCTCTCCTCCGATGAATGCAGTGTGGATCAACTACTTTCTGTATGCCAATTGTGAAGGTGGTCCATGTCCTTAGTTTTTTTCGGTGAAATGTTTTAAGTTCCCATTCCTCCACCTTCAGTATTAGTAAATAACATATGTATACACACATGTGCGTATGAGTGTATACTTATGTGTATATGTATGTATAATTACGTGTATGTGTATGCATGTATGCTTATGTGCGTATATGTATGTATGCATACTTCAGTACGTATTGTAATGATGCCGCAAGCACCTCCATCCTTCAAAGCATCTATACCAAGCGGATAATACCCCCTGTCATTTACAGGGGTAGCGGACAATTACGATAAGTATGTGAAAATGCCGATTCCATACAGAGCTCTTTTTCAGATTTCTTGTCCTACAAATTTCTAAAAATCAGAGGTACGAAAGTTTCTGAACCCTTCTAATTGTGCCGATTGACAAAATTCCCGAAGTCAAGGGATGATCACAGTTAAGATGACGCCAAATACTTGACCATTTAGAAGAAGGAGATCAAATGGAATCGAGACACATCTTTGCAGCATACCCAGTGAATCACCTGTGGAGAGGATTTTAAGAACCGAGTTTAAAGAGGAAGACAAAAGAAAGACAGCTAATTTTTTTGGAGAGATTGGAGGTGAGACGTCGATTTGGTTGACCGCAGTGGTAAGGGAAAAGAGGCTGGAACTTTGAGATATTTTGTGCTCCTGATTAGCAATTTTCCTGGAAAGCATTTAGGTGTTAGAACTAGTTTTATCATCTCACCTTTGTCATCAGAATGGATGTTGATCTGAAAGGCTGAATTTGTACATACATTTGTAAATACCTTTGTACATACCTATATTAAATATTTATTTTCGCAAGAAATTATGTTTTTGATTTATTGCAGTATATTTGACCCCTCAAGTCATTACATTATGCATATGTTTATGTGTGCATGCAAGTATGTATGTATTCATGAGTGTGTGTGTGTATGTACTCGTACATGGGTGTGTTTATGTACGGATGAATGTAAATACCTAGTACATTGATATTTACATACATTCGCATGCATACATACACAGAGACTGTTTTATGAAATATTTTGTAAATAAAACAATCCAGACAATGACTGAACAGGTTGAGTGATGACTTTCGTTAATTGAGTTCCATGAGTTTAAAATCTAGTTTGGGCATGGATTTTTGTAGCCATGACTAATCGAATTTCGAGAATTTGGACCTTGTCTCCTTAGCCCTCGTTTATAAAAAGATAGATCGTAACGCTCCCAACCATAACTATAAGAACACAACAAACAAGAGTAATATCCCATCTTAAACTTTTCTTTTCTAACAAGAATTTCCGCCATTTCCTACCCTAAATTTATTCAGTTGATTAGAACAGTTTTTTTCAAGCTAATCTAATTAAGCTAAGTAAGCAAGGGAAATTAAAAACGCGGATTTAGTACGTTCGTGATTTGGGAGGAAGATATATTTTTGAGACTTTCTAAGATTCTTTCAAAAATCTTTTAGTAGGAAATAAAATGTTAGTGATTAGAGTAAAGAATAACCACACTTTCTTTTACACTTCTCGGTTTGTTCAAATGAATGTCATAACGTGGTACCTGATTTTTGCAGAAACAGGACGTTTCTCTGTAGATGGCTTAGTTTGAAGCTTTAAGGTTATTTTTGCAACTTAGATCGGGACCTACTTCTTATGCACCATAAAAGTAAAAACTAATCATTTTTTGATTTACATTTCTCATTTAGTTCAAATGAAAATCTCCCTCTATTGCCTGATTATTACAGAAACAGGATGCTTTCCAAACGTAGATAGCTTGGTTTGTCTCTATCTTTTTTTTTAAGTTTTATATTCTTGAATTTATATTTTAACTGTTCTATATAAAAATATCTCCCTTTTTTAAATTTAATTCGATTATTTTTTAATTTATTTTTAAATAATCCTGTTCTTTATTACATGTCTCTTTCATCTAAATGTGAATGCTGCAGTACACAATACTGAATGAATACTATAAAACTTTTCCCACTATATAATTTGAGACTTTTGTTTATTTAAACAAGTTCACTGCATAACTTAATCTAAAAATATGTATTCAAGATGTAAATTTTGTTGAATTAATTTTATATACACTAGATAACATGTTATTCAACAATCCGATCAAGGATGTATTTCTAGGAGGGAGGGGGCTGAACCTTCTCCGAAATATTTTCAATGTATGCATTACAAGATACTTTAAACTTATTAAAATTTGTGTAGATTGCTATTTTTCACTGCAAGGTTTGAAAGATTGTATTCAACATTGAAAAGACTAAAAATATCTATCAATAGAACTGGTTACAAGAGTTTGACAAATTCAGCATCACTATCGGTGCATATAGACATTACTATAAAGGCATATGAAGGTTTGAACAAGCGGCCTTAAAAACTAGAAGAATTAATTCACTACTACATATTTAGCATTACTATCGGTGCATATAAGGCATCACTATAAAATCCATATCAAGGTTTAAACAAGCGGCCTTAAAAGCTAGATGAATTAATTCACTACTGCAAATTTAGCATTACTACTGGTGCATAAAGACATTACTATAAAGGCATATGAAGGTTTGAAACCTTAAAAGCTAGAAATATTAATTTACAACTAAAATTTGTAGCATTACTAATGGTGCATAAAGACATGGTTATAAAAGCATATGAAAGTTTGAACAAACGGCCATAAAAGATAGAATTTATTCGCTACTATAAAACGGTAGTTTATAAATTACTTATAGGCCATTCTATTTTCGAATTTTGTTGTCATACAAGGTATATAATTTTATAAAATATAAATAAAAGGATACGTCATTCCTTTCTCAATGTTTTTTTTAATTTTCCTAGTTATTAATAAAATTTACTTTAGATTAAATTTGTCTGGTAAATACTGGAACATAAATTAAATATTCTCCAGTATTTACCACGTAAATTAAAACCTGATTAAAACTTAGATCGTACATTAAGACACAATGTGGTTTCAAATGTATTTTTCAATATACAATGAAATTACGTAAAACGTTGCCGATCCGTTTTATGACGTATTTATCAATGCATGCAATATTATATAAGTATGTATGAGATTTATTAATGTATGTACTTTGTATGTGTGTGTATGTGTGTAATAAATTTTTTTATGAAATTAAAAATTTACTTTAAGTTAAGACGTTGGACCTACCCCGAAAAAAATTTTTGGTTACGTAACCAAATCCAATCTTATAAATTTAGAAGAAAATTAATAATCTGAAAAAAGATTAACATTAAAAGATTAACATTAATGTACGAGCATCTGTATACCATCCATATTAATTTAATCATAAAAAAATACTATAAAGACAAAAACATAGAAACAACAAAGAATGTAACAAGCGGAAAAGATAAATACAATCTATAATGCAGAGGAAAAAGAGTCTTCCCAAGGTTGCTATACACAGTCTAAATGTTTGAAGAAAAAAAAACAAATAAACTAAGCAGAAAAGGCATAGTTGATAATGCACAAAGTAAAAATATTTAAGACAGCCAACAGCTGTTTCGAAGCTACAAATGGGGTTCTTGAGTGCTAGGAAAAGAAGCTTAGAGTGAGAAGAAGCTCCTTTTAGCTTCAAAACAGCTGTCTGCTGTCTTACATATTTTTACGCTACTGCATTATAAGCGTTGACTCTTCTCAATTATTTATTTACGGTTTTTTTTTTCACAAAACCCACTTGTGTGCTTTTATAGAGTAAAGTGAAATTCCAGGCGAATTACGAATCCGTAAACTATTTTAGCATTCAATAGCCCACAGTAAGAAACTGGTATAAAAATTGCAATGTTTAAAGTAATACAATAATATAGAATATCCGAACAAACTTTTATTTAAAAAAACATCAATTGGTTATCAATAGGACTAAGCTAAGAGTTTTAGGTAATTATTAGAAGTTTGGATGAAACCATATTCATGTTGAACATTCAAAAGCAATTCTGTTCTCCAAGCAATTATTTTAGTGGTACTGATAAGTAAATAAAGTTCGAAATTTTACCATTTGGTTTCTTGTCTTTTATAAAGTTTACAGTTTTATCTTCAAATATATACAAATTTTTAAAGATAACTGTTTTCAAAGAGTGTGACATCAAACTATTTGATCTAAACATTTCTCATGCCAGTATTAGTCGATGGCAGGAAGTAATTTTGGTTAACCTAAGGATGTTCTTTAATGAAATAACCGAAACACGCATCAAATAAAAGACCATTGTCCTCGAAACAAAGAGAATACTTCATTGGCTAAAAAGCTTTAATGGGTTGATATATTTTAATGGTTTAAAGAAGAAAAAGAAATTGGCAAAGATCAACTTTATCAGAGAAATACCTGTCTCCATAAATATTAATATGAATATTACCTTTTAAATAATTTAATATACTGTAAGACATTTTGTTTACACACAAAACGAAACAGGAAAAGTTGGATATCTAACAAAATTTTATTGTACATATTGTTTGTTTTAATTTATTTTATACCTTCAAAACTAAATATTTATTTAGATTCGCATGCTATTGAATACAAAAGAAAATCTAATAACATTTAACAGAGATTTATAAAATATACCGTAAGTTATCCAGGTATAAAATTTCATAACATATGAAGCAAAGCATGAAAATTTGTGGCACGATGTATTCCATAACCAGAATACGGCTGATGAATTTGGCGTTAAGAATATGAAACAAATATTTGGGACTCATACCCATGTAGTACAAGGACAAAAAGCGAAAAGCCATCGAGTTATTTCATTGTGAAAAATTTAATTAAAAAAATTATTTTTAGCGTAGTATCAATATCAAGTCATTTAAATCTGAAGTTGAATACCGAACTACTGAAATGAGCTGATTTTGACAGAAAAAAAAATATAGAAAATGGGAAACTCAATAATTTGTTCAGAAAAAAAAAGAGTAAAAGTAAGCAAGAGTAAAAGTAAGAAGGAAAGAGATTTGCATGCATTCATAAAAATTTCTATATTTCAGAGTTTAAAAAATAATTTTTCTTTGGTGTTATTGGGGTGTCTTAAAAAAGAGATTATTTGACTAGCAAAATGCTAGAAAAATTTTCTAAGAAGAAATGTGGTATTTCAAAGTTTTCAATTGCGTTCCAATCGATTACTGTAAAAACTTCATGAATTTTATTAGTAGTTTTCCTTCCCCATACTAGCAACAAACAATTTTTATAAAGCATACAGGTTTTGATTAGTTAATAATCTCAGAAATTTACAGCCTTAGAACCTTTTGGTTAACAGATTTAAGTACCGAATAATTAAGAACAAATCATTCTAAAAATTGAAGCATGCTTCAATATTTACTCACACGTTTTAAAAAATAAAAATTTTTTATTTCGTTTTGTTTTAATTATTAGTAAATGAAAGGTGCTGGTAGCTTAAACAAATCATTAAAAAATACAAATTTTAAAGTAATTTAAAAGTAAATTATAGAAAATAATTTAAATATATTTTTCCTTTTTGCAATATTTATAAACGTTACAAATATTATATTAAGAAAATTTAAAAATTTAAGCCATGATTTATTTAATATTGGATTATTTTATACTCTTTCACGGAGGAATATAAATTTTCTAAAAACTTATAATTATTCAAATAATATAAGTTTTGAATTTTTTTTAAGAAAAGTATATACTGATATCAAAGTAAATTCTGATATTTGTACTTCAAAAAGAGATTTTTATCTCAGCTATGGATAATTGATCAAAGAAACTCATAAAATCAAAATTCGAATAAAATAACAAAGAAAAAATAAATGTAATATACCACAGTAGATGGGTACATGTTAAACAAAATATTAAGTTTTCATTTTCATTTGATTTTTGCTCTACATATTTCTTCAGAGTTATAAAGTCTTGGTTTGATTTGGAACACAAGATTTTTTTTTTGGCAAAGCCAGGACTAATTAGTAATCAAACAGGTATATATTTCTTACTAATGGTTCAGGTCAGCCTAAAATGGTTGTTCTTGTTCTAAATAAATCCTGAGTCTAAAATGAATCAGAATTTTAACTTATAATTTCTTACTCGGGAAAGGAAAGCTGTACCTGTTCAGCCATTGTTTGACATAAAAATGGTTTGAATGGTATGTCATTATCGTTAATAAAGCCATCCAGTTTGGCAACTCTTAGATTTGTAGCCACCTCCATAAAAAATCAGCGTACCCACTATAAAAATCCAAGAGGGCTTTAACTCAGATTAATTTGTACGAATTTTATAATAGTAATAGAATGTATTAATTTACTACTGTTAATTAGTATATTATATTCTTCCTAAGATAAACTATTTTAATTTCTGAAAATCTTAATAGAAAAATCATAATTAAGTTTAATAACATAACAAATAGCTTTGAATGTAAAAATTTAAAATTTGATTCGTTCACAAACGTGCTTGCAAAAGAAAAAAAAGAAAGATAGGATTTGTTTAATACTGTGTTTAATACGACCTCTTTGTGGAAGACCACAAAGAGGTCGGGGAAGAGTCGGTTATTATCAGGCTCTGAATACTTAAGGGGTTTATCCCCTTTAAGAAGCGGATGTTTCGATGAAGAGGAATGGATGCCGCAAAATGTATGCGCCGGGACCTCAAACAATGCAGCTGTGTGCTAAGTGTCATGTTCGCTTCTTAGGATGTTTGGTCCATGACTAAGACCTTTCTAGTGTTTTAGCCCTCCACCCCCCAAATCTGTGAATGCAGGTATCTTTCAAGAAGAGAAACAGTCTGAGATCGCTGTCGAGGGACTAAACAGAGAAGCAGCCAGACGCTCTCTTTCTCTTTATAATCTACTTTTCATAACCAGTGGCCTAAAAGGTCTTCAGTTTAGTTCTTCATCTACTCCTGTCCTCGCAGCCCTCCGGCCAACTTGCCCATCCAGCCTGGCCTCTCTCCTTTTCCTTTATTCGTCGCCAAATCAGTCCCACTACTCTCGGATGCCCAGTTGAGAGCCACACTGGGTAAATGCTTTCTCTGTTTTTTTTTATTGGTTCATGCAGAAGTTCTTCATTAGTTATGGTATGTGGCCAAAAGATTTTTATAATTATTCTTCGGCATTTATTTTGAAAGAAATTCAGTTTTTCCTTTTTTTTAGACTATAGTTAATTTTGAAGTTTTAAATCCATGTAAAATAACTGATTTAACTAGAGACTTAAATGTTTTAGCTTTATTTTTAATCTTATATTAGGAAATGTCCAGAGACTGTATAAACTTTTGACAAGAAACTAACTCTGTGTGTGTGCGATTTATTTCTATATCTGTAAATATTGTATATAGCAACTTACAGTAAAGTCTAGCACTCTAATGTTAATTTGTTTACCTGGTTTACCTATTTCTCCCACAAACTCAGAGGTTTATATATGTTGCTACGTCACAATACCTAGAGTAGGTACGAAAAGCAGTTTGCACTTCCTTTTCTTTTTCTATGAGTGTACGAGAAAATCAAGGGAAGTCTACTCGCGTTTTTCCCCATGTTAAATTCACATTTTACAAACGCTATCTGTAATCTTAGTTCCCATCCATTGGCCTTCAAGTTTTTATCATTCACGTGCTTTAGACCAGTGGTTCTTAAAGTGGTTACTAAAAACCCCAGTGGTCCATGTGATTTCTGAGGAGATCCGTAGTAAATAAAAATTAATTTGGGGGTACATGGAGCATGTCTGGGTGTACTAAAAAGGCATAACACAAAGTAAAATAGTTTTGATCTGTTTTCAACTTTAGGAAAGTTAAAATTAATAGCAATAAATAAATTAGTTAACAGTTTCTGCCGTTCACTTATTTTATTCCACTCCTACCCTTTTCAGAGTCAAAACAAAGGCAATAATGAAACATACAGAAATTATCCGGACAATTTTTTAATCCTATTCTCCGCCCCCTCCTCCTTTTTTATAAAAATTCCTTTCCTATTTCCTTAACGCATTCTCTCTCGATACTCACAAGCGTAAAGCCAATCATAAATATCATATCAATCCATCAGATTCACCTATAGCATTAGTAGCAATTTAACAGACTATTTTTACAATTTATAAAACACAGAGTATAATTTCAATAGAAATTGCTTTAAATGTAAAAACATTTAGTTTATATTTTATTTTTACATTACTGCCATAAAGAGGAGAAAATAGGCATAAATTTGTTTTACACCCTTGCTTTAGACCAGTGACCTTCAGTACATGTTCTGCAGTACATAAGTTAGGGATCCACGAATCAAAAAGAAAATTACCAAAAAAAATTATAAAGCATTCATATTAATTGATTAGGGGTCATTAGTTAAATATATGATACATGTAGTTACATTTGGTAATTAATACCATTTGATTCAACTTATTTAATTGCAAGAACGCTTTCTCGACGTATGTGGCAACAAAATCGGAATCTAAACAGTAAATATGATTAAAGATAGCCTGAATAGAGCTAAACTTCAACAGTTTCTGTAAACTGATAGAATCACACTCCAATCACGAGATATAAGGCACGTGTATGTTACACCTAAAGCATGACGATTGCTTTTAATGAGTAAATTGCATTAATTTTTGTAAAAATATTTAATAAAAAATACTTTTCTTTCACTGTCATAATATAAAATACTTATAACGCATAGTTCTACTTTAAACATCATTTTAAGATATATTTTTCCCCAGGGTGGAATCGGTTTCCCCGGATAAATCTTAAGAAAAAATAGTTCCTAGCACCATACACAATCCCACAAAATTTTCAAGTACCTGCTATCCTTTTAATTTCATATTTTGGATTAACAAACTTTTTTTCATGTCTTACATGTCATAAATTTCCTTTTCCCTCAGGAATATTAGCTAAAATCTAAACTGATACCTTTATTTATTATAAAACTATAATTTAGATTACTGGAATTGCATAAGATAACAAACAAATCTGTTACCTCGAGATTTTCCTTCCTATAAATGACATCTCATCCTATCAGGAGCTGAATGAGTGGACACTGCTCTTCGGTATTCTATTTCATGGGTTTGAATCCCACGTCTGGCATGGATGTTCGTAGCCGTTCAGAATCTGCTTTAAGCAGTAGAACTTGTTCTCATTAGCCCTTGTGTATCAAAATAGACCGTAACACTCTAGACTAAACCAAACCATCCCGTTTAAAACTACCTTCCATCATCATTTATAGATGGGCTGCCATCTTATTGACAACAAGTGTTGATTCTATCTCATATTTATTTCATACTCATGTGTTGTTCACAGATTCAAAATATAGATAAATATATGTATTCAACATAAATTATTCCAACACTAGTAGGTTTTGGTTTGGTTTGGAGCGCTACGGTCTATTGTTTTGCACACGAGGGCTAATGAGACCGGGACCTACTGCTTAAAGCCGATTCCGAATGGCTACGAACATCCATGCCACTGTGGGATTCGAACCCACGAACTCCGGTACCTACGATCAGCGCCCTAACCAATCGTCCAGCGTTCACCAACATTAATAGGTTAAAGAAAACCAAACTAATAGCCAAGGTAAATCAATCAGCAAAAGCGTCAAGCTCATAACCTGAAAGTTGTGGGTTTGATGCTCAAGCCGGTCAAAGATCCACCGTGTTCACTAATGGCGGCTGGAGCACGTAAAATAGGTTCGAAGTCGGACGATACCTAAACGATACCTCTGGAGGTGGCTGGTCAAGTGGAAGGGAGGTTCTGCTTAGTCCCTGCTTCTTGTGACCCACTTCGAGCTAAAGTCGTTCTTTCACCTACCTACTCTTCAATCTAAAGGCACATCCCTTCACCATAATTCGAGTAGCCTCTGACTGACGTTCTTGGCTAGTCTAAGTGGTATGAGAAACAAACTAAACTAATGTAGACAAAACGAGAGTGAAGGTGAAACATTTTCAATTTATTCTCCATTTGGGTTGCCCAGATGTGCAGGACCGAAATTAAAATGTCAGAAAGAACGCATTTAACAGGAGCGCATCAGTTGTACACTGTTCACGTACCACAAAGAGTATAAAATGCTTGCTAAAATGCTATATATTTTCCCCCTATATCTGGTAGTAGGGGCACAAGACGGTGGAGCATTTTCAATTTATTCTCCATTTGGATCGCCCAGATGTACAGGACACACGTGGCAAAAACAGGCACAAGCCAGTTTTTACCACGAGCGTCAAAGTATCTAATCCCGGGTTCTGCAGATGTGCAAACGCGGGAAGTTTTCTTCTGTAATGCCATAAACATACGGAGTTACTTCCATAAATTTTAAAAGCACTTTTTTATCTGCCAAGAAGATACGAAAATATTTACCGAAGACAATATTTACACAGTGAGAACACTGAGTAACTTTCTCCGAGTAAACAGAGAAAAGGAAAACTTTAAAAGGTTGTTAGAAGATGAGTTGGTTGAGTTTTCAGAGCTACGTCTATTTTTTTTCCTACACGAGAGCTAATGAAACCAGGACCTAATTCTTCCCGATAGAACATCCATACCAGCTTCAAGATTCGACCGGGGACTCTTAGATCGCAAGACAGTGTCCTACTTTTCAGCCATCGTCCAACCTATTAAATCATAGACTTGCTTGAAGAAGCGTTTCATTTATTTGACGCAGTTGTTAACATTTATCCGTTGTTTGATTTTCGTCTGTTGTATAGATCAAGCTTATTCCGTATATTACATAACATATGACGTGTGTGTGGATTAAAACACTAAATAATAAGAGCATGATAAACATATTAAATTTAAACTTAACACTATTTTAATTTTCAACAATCGATACAGCTAAGGAGTTAGACAAAACTTTTGTTTTCAAAGTTACGAGCTTAGAGAAAAAGAGATATCTTGATTCTAAAATATTTTCAATAAATAATTATGTGCATCATTTAATTACTTAACGATTATAAGTATCATCAGATCAAGAATTTTAAAAACAAGGCTTTCTTTAGCTATGCGATTAGTTAATCAAACTATTAGACCTAAAAATATATTAGAAGTCGTGGAATATGTGGTCATGACCTTGTTACATTTTCATATATTATTATTCCTAACTTTGTATTAACAGATATCACATTACATATGAAAATTTTCAAAACGGGACACTGCTCACATTACACTTCTAACTATACCACGTTGTATCTTCTCTTGTCCTTTTGAAAAGGAAGCATCATCGCAAAATATAATGAAACGTGTAAGTAGAGACGAATTGGCTTTAGAGGATAATTTTTTCTTTCGCTGGATGTCATGCGACGCCGACTGTGCGCATGAAATATGTCGAACATATGATATACGACGTCTTCATAAAGGGGTTAAATCTAGTTACTACTGCCCACTGCATCCGCATATCATTATATTAATATTCATCCATTTAAAAACAAATTATCTCATCTTCGTTTGCTGATTTTCCTCCCGATAATGGTCTGCAATAGACTATTTTGTGTTCTAATTTGGCAAATAAGTTGTTTAACCCTTTTTATCCTGACGGTACTTATAAGTACCGCTTCAATCAAATGGCTATATATTCCTAATAAAGCCGTTTTTCCTGACGGTACTCACAAGGACATGAACGATGCAGTTCCTACAGCAGAAAAAAAAAATGACAGCACCAATCAAAAATCCTTTATATTCGCATAGTGGGGATTTTATAATTGGCGTGCTGCATTCGAAGGTCATTTTGTGGAGGGTTGATACACGTGTTGTTCAATTGAGTAAATTTAGTGGTTTATTACCAGTTATTTGGTACTATTATTTTTTAGAGACTTCTATACTTTGCTGGTAAGCGTTTCATTTGTTTTATTCATAATTTAATGTTTTATTTTCTATCATAGAGTCAAAAATATATATTGCTACTAGAAAGTACCAGATACAAAATTAACTGCTAAAATACAGTAACAATTAATTTTCTTTTTTTATGATTTTTCTTCATTAAAACGTATCTAATGATGCAAAAATGCAGTAAGAAAGTTGATGGTAAATTAATTCAGGATATAAAGGGTTAGTTTTTTAAATGATATGTAGTTTTAAACTAGTTTTTAAATTCCATATTACTGGCTAAAAAAATTAATTTCAAATGCTTTCAAAATCATCAATAGGTATGATAATAACAGTTCCCCACCAATAATGCCTAAGATCTTATTAATTCCTCTCAACATAATTAAAATCTAGGATTTATTAAATATATTCCTCCCTCTATCGGAAGTTTATTTCAAATTGCTTTTATTGAAATATATCTACTACAGTCACTAAATTGTTTAGTACAAAAGTACCTAAAAACTTAGTCCAAAGCCCCTACAAATTGTATGAATGAATCTAGACTTTGAAAATTCTTCACGGTGACTGAAAATAATTTCTTCAAAACCTATCTGACTCATACCTGATAGTAATACAAATGTATCACCCCTCGCTTTCACCCTAATATTTTCCCAAGATGTAGCAACGTGAAACCGGGGAAAATAAATTTTCTTGATTGAAACAGCATGCTTTATTTGCAGTCGGAACTCTGAGTGAGGTTGCTAGCAATTTGAGATAAATTTAGCCGTTATTTTCGTTCACACTAAAGCGAGATGCTTGAAGACTGGAGTACTGCCAATACGACAGTGCTACGAATGCCCTAAAGTAAAAATATTTTTAAAAATATTGCTTACTTTGAAGTTTTATCAAAAGATTCCTAGAGCAATATCAAGTTCTGAAAGTATTTATGGCAAAATTCCTTTGTTTTATTTAAAAATGAATTTAGACTTTTCATTTCAAGAGCTAGCGTATCCAGAAATAAAAAAAAAAGTTGTCATTCCCTTATGTAACACATCCCGTCTTATACAACAGTAGTCTGAAAATATCGATGCCCCCACTCAGCCGGATTTTATTGAAGCACGGATCTAGTAAAATGAGATTGTTTTAAAGTTTGTGAAGTCAATTGTCAGCAAAAATTCAGTCATCAGTGACTTATCATAATTTAACCAGCCCATATACAGTGAGTTCAAAACAAGTTCAAAACAAGTTGATTAATTGCGATTTCCTCAATGGGCATATTGTTCAAGTAATGATATCTGAATATCGTTATATATCTGAATATTGCGTTAACAATATGAAGGTATCTCACTTTCTTCAATTTTAAATTTTCTATATTATCAATCGTGATCATAATTAACTTTCTTCTGTTATAAAATTCGACGAATCTCTGAACAACTCCTTCCGTACAGCATGTCATCAGTGACTTATCATAATTTAACCAGCCCATATACAGTGAGTTCAAAACAAGTTCATAATTTCGAAATGCACCAAACCGCCATAATTTTTTATAAGACATCAGGTTCAAAACTGAAGTTGCCAGCAGACAAGACGAGTTATTTTGGAAAACGTGAACAATTAGGATTTAAAAATAACACTTTGAAACTCACTGGGAAGGAATTTATTTAAAGAATTATTTACAAGTATCAAAAAATGAAATCACTTTTTAGATATATGTAAAAATATTTCTTTCACAAAAATTTCTTCTCGTGTGCTGAAAAATAGTTAACAGACTTTAACAGGTTGTGTGTTTGATTTTTCTTTTTTAGTCTCGTGCCTAGAAGGCAACGAAGTCCCAGAAATGTACTCCAAGATGATAATAGAAAACAAGTTTTAGTTATTCCAACATAAATGAATCTTGAAGCAAAAATTTCACGTATAGTTAAATGTTCAGCTTTTAGTTTTAAAATTAAATAAATTAATGTATTAAATTTCATGACATTTTAAAACAGATACTATTCAAACATTTCTTCGATTCATTTTGAAGAATTTTTTTTTTATTTTTCACAAAAAAAAAAGGTTTAAATATTCAGTTTTTATTTTTCAAAATAAAGCAAACAAATTCATAAAAATTTCCCGAAACTCTGAAACATTTCAAAATCAAGCTGTTTTCCCCGTTCATTTTGCTGATTTTTTTTTTTTTAATTCTTCTGTAATAGGTTTTTTTTTATTTTATTAAACTATGACCTAAAACTTCACCCACATCATTGACTAATAACAAGTTAAGAAGCCTAATAAAACTTTTGAAAATAATTTTAAATCCATTACAGTGACTGGATACAGAGCATACATATTTTGTTCTTAATTTAGCATAATTGTATCAAAGTACTAAGCCTTAAAAATTCTTTCTGTTACTGTACAACGACATTGAACAACTTTATCCAACGTAGTAGAACTGTTAACATATAATTAAACCCATGTAAAATAAAAGAAATATATAAGAACATTTGGAATCAAAATATATTGATATTCTCTTAAATTTACAACAAACCAAAAATTATTTAATTCCTAAAACTGATCCTATGTGTTTATTGTTATTATTATTGAAAATGTAATTAATACATTGCATTGCTAATTGTTTAATTTTAGAAAGTAAAAGTACAGCTGCTTTAAAAAAATAACATTTTATAAGTTATTTTTCTTTATAAAAACTATCAGTATAATCCAATTCTTTGCTGAAATTTGAGACTTTTAAATATTTTAGAGTTTAAATAAAAACCCATTTTTTTTAAAGATTTCGAACACCTTTGTAATAGGACAGATAAAAAAAAAACACAAGAGCAGGAAATGAAAAAATCATGTTATCTTAAAGAATGATCTGTAAACTATCCGAATAAACACGGATCTCTATTTTGGCAATAGATAGATGCATGTCATTATTTTTATAGAGAATATTTATGCATACTCTCAAGTTCTTAAAGTAATGTCATCGCCTGAATATAACTACGTTAAAAACATACAAGTATTTCTAGTTTTCCTTATTCTTTATTTACGTTGTTAGTCATGATCAGCGTAATTGTGTTCTATTACGAAAACTTTGTTCTATTACTAAGCAAATGACTTATTATGAATAGCAATTAATTTAAAGGAGACAAATGATTTTGAACAAGATACCAATTCATCATGCAAGTTGATTAATTGCGATTTCCTCAATGGGCATATTGTTCAAGTAATGATATCTGAATATCGTTATATATCTGAATATTGCGTTAACAATATGAAGGTATCTCACTTTCTTCAATTTTAAATTTTCTATATTATCAATCGTGATCATAATTAACTTTCTTCTGTTATAAAATTCGACGAATCTCTGAACAACTCCTTCCGTACAGCATTTATAAAGTGGCAGTGGCTATGAACAAGATAGTAATTCCCCTTGTAGATGTTACTTTATTGCGTTTACTCCATGAGCATGTTCAAGTTCTATTCGTAAAAGATAAATTTTGATATCATGAACTTGTTAAAGTAAAGATATATAGCATCATGAGTTGAAATAAAAGCCCTACTCTCGTAAAGTTTTCAAAGAAAGAGGATACTGTAAATAAAAGCTTTATATCTAAAATGCTTATGATAATAAATATTTCCAAAAGCAAAAATAATTTCAGAGTGGAAAATATAAAGTACAATCGCCTCAATGAACATTCCCCGCCCCGTATATAAACCACACAGACATTTGAAATAGATGCTACTGCACACAGCACTTGTTGCGTTTGTAAACAGGCATAAAAACAGCAGAGGGTAGAGGAAGTCAAATTTCTCGGGCACGTGGGCTTTTTAGGGGCATGACTTGACATTGGTAGAAGGGCCAATTTAAAAGCTAGGCTAGCATAAAAGCCAAGAAGAAGATATATTTCTTTCCTTTTCTTTTTTTACCCACAGTCGGCCCCTGAGACTGTTCAGAGAAGTGCCTCAAGAGGTTTTAATTTCCGACATGCTGAAAGGAGGATGCAAGTTAGTTCAAAATGAGCTACTTTTTACTTCTGCTTTGAAAATAATGCCATAAAAATGTAACAAAGAAAACTTTACTCCATCAAAAATTTTATGCGTGGTGGTTTAAAAAAATATATGTCCTAAAAATAGTCAAGTGAACATATTGTTTTACAAAAACACATACGTTTAATTTTAATTTACAATTTTTTCACTTTATCAAAAAGAGTAATACATGCAATGTTATTTTGGCTTTAAACGGGATGCCACAATAGTTCAATGCAAAAGTTTTAATTCGTCCCTCAACTCCATAAATAATAAAACAAATAATGAGCTATCCAACAACGTAATAAAATATTGAGACAATCAGTAAATCGGAGAAACAATGTACAAACAAATGAAGAAGGAAAATGCAATTAAGTTTTAGTTTTACATGCAACTCGTACGTGCAAAACTCACAAAATTTATCCGTAAAACAGTTCTTCTGTTTGGATTTAATATTACTTTATTTTTATATTTATTTATAGATTGTTTTTATACAAAAAGAAGCTATATGTCTGTGTAAATAAATTTGAGTAACAAATGTTTTAAAAAATTGAAGTCTGTTGTTGCATATTAAATGCTCACATTTCCTTCTGAAGAAAAAAAAACATTTCAAGCGGTATTCCAGGAAATTCACTCGATACTAGGTAAAAAAATATAGATAATAGATAAACAACTAATATGGAATCTAGGAAGGAACTTTGGGTTACACGGTAATAATAAATTTAACTTCAAACTGTAAATCAGAGATTGAAAACCTTTTAATAACCACTTTCCTTTCGTTAAAAGACAATTTTCCTTACAGCCTATCAGTGCCCTATTACTCAATTTAAAGTAAGTGCAAAATAACTTTATAAGAAAAAAAAGAAAGAAACGATCTGTTATTGTATATTTGTAAATACAAAACGATGAAAAGTGAATAATAAACTAAACAAATACAGACAAATATGAAAACAAAGCATTGCATTTAAATAACTTCAATGAAATTAATAAGATTCTTCAAGCAGATATTTAGAATGCTAAATACTTAATATTTGGTTTGACTTTAGACAAAAATAATAGAACAAAATTAAACTCTTTGGTATTTGAAAGATGTATATTCTCGTTGACAATAAATTAACAGCTCTAAAATCTGATGCAGCAAGATCTTTAGGTTAAAAAGGTACCAAGAAATTCAACAGTTACTGACATTTTGTCAATTTCTCAGCCATTCTTCAAGAAACCTTGTTTCTTAAATGATTTTGAAATTTTTATAGGTGGTTAATTTTTGAAAATAATGAATTGACTCATTTTTTTCTTGAAGGTGTTTTGCAACAAAACGTTCATACAGTCGACTTCATCACTGCATTTTTTTAAATTAAACTTTACTATATTTACTAGATATTCAATAAAATTCATTTTCAAACATTGAGGTAAATAGTGACATACATATATTAATGTTATAGACATGATTTCAACTTTGTTGAAAAATTAATCGTTTTGCAAACAGCAGGTCAAAATTACCTTCGCATACCTAACAACATCCTTCACAACACAGTCCAATTGATAGCGTCATTTCTGGTACACGTCATACACACTATTCTCACATTATTCATAAAGATCATTCCTTGTTCTCCTATCTACATATAAGTTAGATTGGGAAGAAAATATGCAAAAGTGGTTATCTATAGCCCTCCACTATAAAATATATAGTGGATGCCAGGGATCATGTTGATGACCCCTTGCTTTAGATCAACTCCAACTAGCGGCCAGCAAAAACTTTTTGAAAAAAATATTTCATAGCTCCGTAGTTTTTATTATTTTTTTTTATGAAGGACATTAAAAAATCAGTACAGAATTCCGCTTGAAAAGTCTTCCTCGCTTTATCTTAAGATAAACAATAAAATAGCTGGGGGAAGACATCCGTTCATTGATTGATGCAAGTCACCATCCACAATACTGCCACTAAATTATCCTTTTTTTAAGTTTAATAATTATTAAATTATTAAATTTAGGTCGTCTTTAGTTTTTTATTCTATTTCCTTTTGTCTGTATTAATTTGTATAAACGGATACTGTTGAAGGATCATCTTAAAAATGTACGGTATAATACCTCTTCGTTCATTTTTAATTTCAATCATTCAAACAATTGTAGAATAGTTAGTGTTATTAGAACTTTAATCCTATTGTTTTAAATTTAAAAAAGCTATTTTTTTTATTTTGTCTGTACTAATTTGTATAAATTGATACTGTTGAAGTATCATCTTAAAAATGTATGGTATACCTCTTCGTTCATTATTAATTTCAATCATTTAAACAATTGTAGAATAGTTAATGTTATTAGACCATTAATTACATTGTTTTAAATTTAAAAAAGCTATTTTTTTATTTTGGGTTTCTAGTTCCTCATATTTACTCTAAAATTTAAAAATTACAAAGAGTCATAAATTTCAGAAATGAATTTTATAACACTGGGGTTTCCATCTCTTTCAAGCAACTAAAATGAATAAAGCTTTGTTTTTAAGTGGGAATATTATTTCATATTGGTACCTTCGTCCTACTTGCAGAATTTTACAAAAATTAGCCAATTATGAAAGTGCAGCCCGCAAGCTGACATAACTTTTCTAATGTGTCCCTCGAGCCCTTTCAAGTTGGAAAACCCTGCTTTAAATCATGGTTTGTTAAAAATTCATAAACCCCACTTTCCTCATCACTATATTTTTCCATTTTTTATCAGCAGTATAAATGATTTCCTTCAAAAATGTGATATTTCAGAAATTCACAAGCAAGACGAATATATATGCAATGTTGAAACTATTGTGAACATGTAAACTCCTTATGATTGTCAAAACGATTGCAATTTTTCATAGGTTTGTCAAAAACACTTATAAATTGAAATATAATCTTTAAAAATAATTTCCTGTCATTTATGATACATCTGATCAACAAACGAAAGAGAAACTTCTCGATAAATGCATTAATCATTTCGACAATAATTTAAAATTAATGGTTTGATTAGAATATGCTCCCAACTACTATTATGCAAGAGGATTTAAATGGAGTTCAGAAATACGATATTCTAAAAATATATTTAAAAAAGATCAAAGCTGATCACCTTATATAAAGTTAAGAACTAGTAAATTTAAACTTATGAAACAAAATTAGTGACTATGAAACGCAGACCTACTATCTTACAAAACCTTACTTTTTATATAAGTATAAAAAAATGCACAATTTACAAACGAATTTTTTAAAAAATGCATATCAAATGTGATATGGATGTAAATGCATAATAAACACAGTAAACAATTTACAAACGTATGCAGTTACAATAAGAAAAATTAGGTAATGAATAAGGTATTAGTTTAGCCAGAAAAACGTGAAAAAAAAAATAAAAATTTTATTTAATTATACTTTAGTATTTTTATCCAAAGTTTTGGATGAGAAGTTGTAAACAAAGTGATAAAACATTTTAAAGATATTTTCTTCATTTCCTGGTATTAATTTATTTAAAAAGCCGTCATTATCACAGTTGTTTAATTTTTAATAGTTACTAAAATTGTGTTTTAATAAATAGCATCTCAATAGTAACCGCAAAAAAAGTGTAGTATAAAAAATAGTATTAATTAGGTTTGACTGATTTACATCACTTTGCTATAAATCATAATTTAAATTACTGGATTTTTAAATGGTTAATTTAAATCAAGAATACTTTTGCCTCATTTCGTAAATTTCTAGGTATTATTTTTTATGCACGTAAAGAGGGCTTCACCAGCAGCCATATAAGGCACAGTAACTCATATCTTAGCATTTCCGGAGGAAAAAAAATTCAATATCCTTTTTTAAGGAAATTTCTGGCCAAATCAGATTTCTTTCAGAATTTCCTCTTAATCTAACATCAACTCCATAATTCAATATATTTGTTTTTCTGCTTATTTAAATATTAGTGCTTAAAAAACTGATTTGATAAATAAATATTTTATGTTTGTAAACAATGAGAAAAATGTGAACAGTTTGTAAAAGTTTGTTGCGGAGGGGCAGAAACAATCATATTTCATGTATTTAATACATAATTTGCCACATGCAAAAAATTGTACACATTGAGAAAATAAATAGGACAACGAAAACTTAAACATTAATCATTATAAACTTAACTCAGCTTAAATAACTTCATTTGTATTGTCTAACTTGTGAAAAAATTTTTAAATAAAAAAAAATATCCAATTTAAATCCCCAAACCTGATTTAAATTTAAAAAAAAATCTGATTGATTTTTTTAATTAAGACTTTTAACAATCCTGGTATTAATACACATCAATGTGATAAACATGAGGTTTTTTTGCTGTGTATATAAATAAAAGTAAACTATTAAAATATAAATTAAACGCTTTTTGGGGATAAATCGTTAAATTTCAATTGTTTACTCGTATTTAACTACATATCTAAATAACCAAATTTAGATGTAATTGAAATTCCTATAGCAAAATTGTAGATAATTAAAACATTTATAAAAGATATTCTATTAAAGTTATAGAAAATTCCGGCAAAAAAAAAGGAAAAAAACTAATTTAGTTGTATTGACAAAATGTTCAAATGTTCTTCACTTTACCAGGAAATATTCAGATTAAAAAATTAAAGAATCTCTTGAATTCTAGCCAAGAACATTTTTTTATCCAAAGTTTACAAAGTTCTAAAATTAAAATCCTAAAATTCATCCAAGTAAATGTGCTTTAATTTAGGAAACCTAAAGCAAACCTAAATAAATTATTTTAAAAGCAATATTTATCCAGTATTACACAACCACCTGCTATAAAAAATTTTTCTTGATGTTGCCTGGAACAAATTTCGATAACTATGCTCAACGGATGACTTAATTTTAATTATAATTTAAACACTAATTAACTAGTATAATAATTTATTTTTAATTTTTCATTCAACGGATATAACAAAATATTTGCTATTTTATTGAATTCCCTTAGCACCCCCCCCCCCCCCCAAAAAAAAAAATAAAACTAACACACACACACACACACACACATATATATATATATATATATATATATATATATATATATATATATATATATATATATATCTGTGTGTGTGTAGAGATAGAGAGAGAGAGAGTGAATTAAAGAGAGAGAGAGAGAGAGAGAAAGTGGGAAAGAAAGAAAGAGAGAGAGAAAGTGGGAAGGAAAGAAAGAAAGAGAGAGAGAGACAGATGGAGAGAGATTTATTTTTCTTTTTAAGGTAATCCATAGTAATATTCAATATATATCTTTCATTTTACTTTTTAACGTTCAACACAGATTTTTAGAATAACTGAATTCGCTGCTTAAATTAGTGAAAAATTATCTTTTTTTTTTAAGCCCGGTACTTCTTGGATAAGTATCAAAAGAGCAGTAAGAAAATATGAATAACTTTTTCCAGGAATGCATAAAAAAAACCAGTAGTCAGTCATAGGGTCTTAAAAATTTGTGCAGCAAAACGAGTCACTTGTCAAGTAAGTCATTAACATTACAACTAAAGTACTCCCATTGATCAGGAAAAAAAAAAGAGACGGGCTAAATTTAATGTCTATAAATACATAAACTCCGTACATATTTTCAGAAAAAAAATTAACAATTCGGTAAAACCTAAATAATTTTTTTATAAAGAAGTTTAAAAAATAAATAAAATGGCTCTTGAGAAAATTTTTAAATTCATAAACAAATAATAAATACATAAAATTCAAATCCCTCATACCACGATATCATAAAATACAGTTTAAATTCTGTTACATTTTATTTTTGTTCGATTGAGGATCAACTATTATATAGCTTACACCCTGATTCAGTATTCAATCTTAACAATCACTTCTTTAAAAACTGACGTTTATTCAACCCATAAAAGCTAGGATAAAACGAGAAGTTACAATTAGTCTTTACCATGCTTCATTTGGAGTAATTGGTTCAGTGATATATGATGTCTCTGAGTCATCCTTTATCAAATAGTTTAAACGTTATGCATGTCAGAGAGGAGAATAAATTATTCCATATTTTTCTGCGTATACATTATTCAACTTTTTAAAACTATTAATATTTTCACCGCTTAAGTAGATGAATTAAACATAATATACAATTAAGTTTGAAATATAAAATATTAAATATTTCTTTACCTGTTGTGTAACAAAGTTGCACTATTAAAATGGAACATAATAATCCCTGGACGATGGGTTTCATTTTCAAGTTTGATTACTGCTGACCAAGTTTTAAAAAACCTTCAGTTGTAAAAGTTTCAACAAAAGTAGTGCCGTCCAATTAATTCCACAGTTTCATAGTTTTTTCAATGATCACTTGTTGGCAGAAAACAACATTAAAAAAACACAGGAAATTTTCAAATTTTGGAACTCAATTAAGGAATTAATGAACCAATTTCGACAGTAATGAATCTGATCCACATGCTCGGCTTAATTTTTTAATAAAACTGGAATTCCGGAAGGGTTCTGGCATAAGGATCTGGGGCCTCCTTTCCCCATCTCGTTTCGAGTCTTTTTCTGGGCTACCTGGTGTTTGGCATGTCGCCGAAGACAACGGAATGAGAGCGTTTGGCAACGTCGCAAGTGATCTTCGACGCTTGCACCTGATAGGAAGAAGTGACTGTGAATACTTGAGAATTAATTAAGCGAGGGGGCGCTTCAAAATCCCTTTAATAACGAGAATCGGAAAAGGTACACAAACACAAAAGAAAAAATAACTGTTACTAGATTACTGCTTATTAGCTTTAGTCATTGTTCCAGATAGGGGGAAATTACAAGTGATATAAAACTTAATTGATGCAACACGTGAGGATTTTAGCTCAGTTTGCTTGAGTCGACAGTGGACTTTCAATCAGGCTAAATTTGGGTGAAAATTCATTATTTCTGTTTAACTGAATTACGAAATATAAGTAATAATGAGAACGGTAAAGAGGTTATTAGTATCAGCCTATAACGAATATAATTATTTCAATATATAATACAGTTATTGCTAATAACTTTTAATGTTTGTCAAAAGAAAAAAAAAATTTCTACTTAGATATTTGAATTACCTCATGCACATTTCTAAATGTCCCAAAAGTCATTGTGAATGCTTGAACTAAATATACTACGGATGCTTCAAAATATCTTTAACAACAAGAATCGGAAAATGTTAAAAAATAATTTAAAAAAAAAAACTAGATTAGTACTTATTGGCTTCAATCACTAATCTAAAAGTAGGTTGAAGTTACAAGGAATAATATAATACTTATTTGTTGTAACACATGAACATTTTAGTTAAACTTGCTAGGGAGAAAATAGAAATTTTCTTTAATTTATGAATATTTGAAGTACTCAATGTGCATTACTAACTGCCCCATCCCTTTGAAATTTATCAACTATTTTCTTAAACGTTAAGACGGAGCTTATAGCCCAAACATAAAATACGCCCCTCCATTCCCTTATTTCTTTACAGACCAAAAACTAAAAACCCAAAGAGTGATAAAGTAAAAAGGATTTTCTTTATGGAAAATAAATTATTTTTATGTATAGTATTGTGCTAAACTAATTGCGCGAGCCACACAGGAATGCTTTAATAAGATGAAAAAATTTTAAGATATTTTATAAAATGATCTTTTAAGAGCTTTCATCACAATATTTTAAATAGAAGAAATAATAAAGCATTTTGCCTTCTGGTATATGAAAGCAATAGCGATTTTATTTTCTCTTTTCCTTTCTCAAACCTAGCAGCTCCCAAATATTAAAATTCCTCTCGTTACTGCGAATTTTTGTCAGAAATAGACATTCATAAAGTAGAGTTGCATGCTTATATGTAATTTGACTTCATCCGGTTTCAATGGAATTCAAAATGGTTCATTTAGCACTTCCTATATAGAAATATCTGAATATGCAAATTATCAAAGCATTATGTCAAATACTCACTATATTCTTAAATTTAAGGCGATTCTCTTTAGATGTGATTGGTATACGAGGGAATTTTCAACATCTTTTCTTTGTAAAAGAAAGAGAAAGAAAGAAAAAGAACAGCATAGCGCAGAATTTAATACTTCATAATGAAAAAATAATTTTTCCAAAGGCGGGGGATATACAGGTTTAGTACGAAACAACAGTACACACATTTCAAAATGTGTTGTACTTTGACCATCTAATACAGCTTCACTTTTCGGAAACGTGGCGGTCAGCACCTAGTGAAGGTGAAAAGAAAAGCATCAGTCGAGCATTTGCCGATCTGAGATTGTAGGAGACAATTTTGTTCCCAGAACAATATCATTATGTTTCCGTGTCCGACATGCAATACGGCACGATTATTGGAGTTTGCCTTGCTGAAGTACCCGTGTCTAGAACAGCCACACTTATGGGTGTTTCAAAATCCACTGTTATGACAGCTTACACAAAACTGAGAACGGTGTCCTCTGAGAAGCAGATGAAAGTCTAAGTTGATCGACCGGGATAAACGATCGTGGAAGTGATTAGTCGGCCTAAAACATAGGATTACACTGTCGTAAACTCCAAGATAAACGTCCATATCTACCAAAAATATTCAACGGGAACTGCAAACATTCATGGCAAAATAGCCTCCAAAAGCAGTTAGAGTCGCCGAACAATGGTATGACGTGAGTACAATGGTGCCGAGACCACCCAAGCTGGATTCAACAGCAATGAGAACAGGTAACCTAATCTATCAAATCATCATTTAAATTATTTTAAACCACCAAACATGTGTTCATCTGGAAAACACTGACAGAGGCATTTCATGTTGACTGTCTGTTTCCTACAGTGAAGCATAGAGGGGTTCTGTGAATGGGAAGTGATATCTTGGTGTGGCTTTGGACCACTCTTAGTCATGTGGGAGAAGATCAAGGGTGAGTATTATCGCAATATCATTTACACCCTTTGTTTCAGACTGTTTCCTGGAGAACGTGCTCTATTATAAGATAACAAAACCCCTGTACCCATGGCTCACAGTATTCAAACATTGTTAGATGAGCAAAATAATGAAATGAAACATCTCACGTAGTGTCACCATTTCCCTGATCTCGAGATCATTCAGCCCCTATGAGTTTACTAAAGAACACATTCCGTGCTCAATTTCTTCCTCTACGAACACTACCAAAACTCGAAACCGCTCTTCAGGACGAATGGTTAAAAATTCCTTTAAACTTTAAGCACGACCTTTCATTGTCTATCTCACGTGGTATGCAAGCTATAATTTGGGACAATAGTGGCCCAATTTTCTACTGATAAAAATTTTACATTATTTCTCAGATGCTCTTATTATTTTGTCAGCCCAATTAGTTTATAGACATAACTTGCACGTGTTACTCACAGAAATACTCATATACTCTGGAATTGTTAGCTGCCTAATTGTGAGTATAAATACCACCAGTACCAATACAAACAATTTTTACCGAAAGGTAGCAAATAACCCAACTACAAGTACATGAACTATGGGCTGTAACATTGTACTACAATCCATGATATGGTAGGTGCTGGAAAGTGAGACGTTGCACTTATAACTTTTCAACGAGTCCAAACATTAACTGCAAATGACTATTCTCGTCGCGTTGGTATCCACAACAGAGTGCAACAAATTGAGATTTCACAGCAACTGTTCCTTCCTCGATTAATGTACTTTCACACGAGATAATACATTTAATATCCGCAACAAACATGTCTGGACATCTGTAAATCCTAACATGTAATCAGCAACGCTGCTCTGCCAATATTTGAGCAGGAATCATCGACGATCTCCTGATAGGATCGTATTTTCTGTCGAAACACCTTGACCAAGGCAAATCCTCGACGTTTCTACAAGAGGTGCTGCAAAACGTGCTGGAGGATGTACCTGTTTATCTCTGAGGTGGTACCGTAAGCTTGGCCACCACGATCGTCCGATCTGTCATGTCTTGATTTCTTTTTATGGGGACAGCGGGAGAGACTGGTTAACGAGGCTACCCTTGTCTCAGCAAAGGATAACGCAAGACTTTCAGCTGTTGCTGGAGAAGTTCGCAATACGCCTGGAATATTTATAATTACTATGTTACAACCTGTAGCTCGTTTGCACCTCATTTAAGACCATGCATTCTTTGACGAAAATTGTTTATTGCTGGAGAAAAAAAAAGCCGGGTGCTCCAGCTCATATGCAAATAGAAACAATGTTTTATGTTTAAAAAATACCAATACCACACAAGAAGATTTTGCATTCAAGTAATACCGCTTGTACACACGAGTCCGATTACTAAAATCTTTTTTTTTTTTTTTTTTTTTTTTTTTTTTTTTTAATCGGCGCTCTAAATAAAATGTTTCAAAGAAGAGTCATTTGAAAATTATAAAAATTTATTCAGACTATAAAAGTTGCATATTTAAAAGGAAATAAAACTCACTGCTAGAACAACAAGTTTTTTATAATGCTACTTTAATCTACAAATCAAGCACTAATGTTATGAATTTGTAAATGCTCTTAAGAAACAGTATTCACAATTATGTACAGATCCCTCAAGTATCCACATTAATAAAATAAATAAGTAATCACAGATTCCAAACCACATCTATAAGGGAATGTGACATATATGGATGCAGAAATGTATTTCAGCAAGAATGTATAAATTAAATTTCTATAACATAACAAACAATATATATAAAATCCCTTTTAACATGGAATTATTTGAAAAGCATTCCCCATCACTGGGAAGATGGTAATAATTCAAGTACAAAAATACATGAAATATTATAAATGGAAGAAAAAGTTATAGCACAGCAAAAGATGTCAACACCCAAATTGGTATGTTAAATTATGTATAAGACAGTAGATTTGAAATGAAAATGAAAATTATACTCTGTAAGATAATGACTTCTATCAACAAAATTAATGTCTTTTTATTAAACTTTGAACAAAATATAAAATATTTCAAGAAATCTGAAAATATGAAGCTGCAAATTTTTTAACTGTTTCCTTGGATACTTCATGACTTAATGTATGAAATGATCTATAATGCAATAAACTAACATGCCTTACATTAGAAAATAAAAAAGCAGTATTTGAAACAGGTAGTAACAATTGTATTCAAAGAAAGACTTCAATAAGTCTTTCAATCACACCAATTTGGTATAAATTTAATAGTAACTTTTATTTTAAGTTAACCAGAAAGAGATAACTACATAAACTTCACTACACAGCACCAGTCTGTACTCAGAATCAATCTGAATCTGAGGCAGGTATGAGTTATTAAACACATCTACACATAAACGTCTAATGGTTTATGCAGATCTACGTATAGAAGGTAAAAGAAGCATTAATCAACAAAAATAAAACTACTAACAGTATTTATCAATAAGTAGAGAAGAAGAAAAGATATTTTTTTCTTTAAATTAGCCAAATAAGAAACAAGATTTTGTTATATCTTTTACCTAAACATGGAGTAATTTTAACAAACACAATGATTACAGTTGCATATGAAAACTATACATGGGATTTTCACTAAAAGAGTAATCTATTTCACAAAATTATGCACACAATGCATAATATTTACTTAAAATAATATACTGCATACAAAGTAAGACGAGAACATTAAATGCAAACACATGAACAAACTCTCTTCATTCAGCCAACAGTCTTGTACATAATGGCTGAATATTAATTTATACCTGTAATAACACGATATTATCCATCTACTGTTTCTACTTAGTTCAAACAAATTATATAAATAATCTAGAAGAAAGAAGAAATCTGTGAACTGGAAAGAAATGTACTTGATTTGAGTGAAAATGGACAAGTTTATTAAGTTACGGCATACGAATAAAAGATACTCGCACATATCATTCTCTCCGGCAAGTACAGTTACAATTTGAAAAGTGTCAAACTATTTAGTCATCAACAGACAGGGATATAATCTTTAGAAACTATTAATAGCTGCCCAGTCACAGTATGCAAAGAAGCAGATGTTTTACCCATGTGATGCAGATATGTCAAGTGGTCACTTCTGTGATGTTAAGCTCAAAATTGAAATAATGCATAGCTCGTGAATGGTGTCAGAGATATGCCTAACTTGAAAGTTGTATAACAAACACATGATTATTAAAAGTGTTTGAAAAATAAGGAAGTGCACACCTGCTATTTGTCATGAGTATTTTAACATATATTGAAACAAATGATTATTTATAGCATCTACAAGATAAATCTATTAAGTTGTTCTTTTCCCATCGTTAACACAGGAAAACAAAACTGAAAGAAATATTCAAAAATCTTGAACCTCAGAATCAGACTTTTAAATTTTTTGGTGAAGAATAGATGCTGACACTAAAGAAAACAAATAGCATTATTTAACATTAATGGTACTATCATAAAACTAAATCATTAATAAACTATTTGATCAAACTACATGCGACTTTCAAAAACCCCATATTGAAATTTCAAACAAGTTCCAAACTTTCTTAAAATAATGCTATATTAGTATGCACAAATATAAGAAAACAAAAAATTTAAGCCACATTTTTTTTAAATAACTAGATGAAAACAATACTTCAAGTGAGTGGAGTCCTACAACTTTGTACCACATAAAAAAATTTGAGAAAAATCCTTAAGAATAGCAAGAAGGATAAATAACTATCAAGTTTCATCCAAAATCAAAACAAGATTATAATCCAATCAATGATTGGAATATTGTGATCAATATGACTAATGCAGTCATTGTGATCAACATGAGGGCAAACTAGATCAGTGCCTATACTGCCTGATTTCAAACAGCAACAAATACATTTGTTAATGGGGAGATTCAAACCCACAGACTTTGAAACACAAATGCCTATCTGTTCAATCATTATCTAATTTGAAAATAAATGACCGTTAGAAAAAGGAATGCTTAAAGAAAACTTCAATTATTCTATTAAGACTCCATTACATCTTTTGATCAACGATATTAAAGAACAGAAAAATTCACCTATTTGATCGTCAGATACTGCATCAACAAGGATTTCTGGTTTAATAGTTTATCTTAGCTGAACATAGATTTGCAGCATTTGCAATATATTATAAGTAATAATTACAGGTTTTGAATTCAGGTTAGTATGCTACCAAAAACAATATTACTTGACAGCTAACAATATTATAAACAGGAGCTGAACTAATAAATCTTATCAAAATCTTCCAGATTAAATGAAGCTACAGTGCAAACAATTTACATACTTTTATCATGGAGTTATGGTAGTTGGAAAGAAAAAGATGGAAGTGACTATTTTAAATAAATCAAAATATAGATACTACTTATGAAATAAATATCCTTAATATTGATATAAAAAAAGAACTCTCATTATACATAAATTCCTAGTATAGGTAGATTTCCTACAGGGTACACAAAACAGTGCTGTTTATTTTTCAAGCAATCAACTTTTCTTTACTGTTTGATTAGTCAACATACATATGCATCTGGCAAATCAGAGACAAATCATGTACAGCACAAAATCATGCCTATGTATTGTTAGGGTTAGTTTAAATGTTAAAGATATAGCTAAAGCAAGGTTTGTTTTCTATATAATATAAAATCATCACATCCTCTACTCCAAGCATTCATTCATAATGATTGCTTCCCATCTCCTGAAAAGGGAAGGTAAAAGAAATATTTATACCTTTTTAGAAACATTTCAAGGTTTCATTAAACATGTCATTAGTAACATACTCAAGAGTGTTGAGAATGGGCTAACAAAAAAATGACTAGAGATAAGGCTTTTCTTAACATCATAGTAAAAGTCACATTTACCCAAACACTTTCATCAAAACCAAGCACTTCCATAATGTACTCATGTATTGCTAGAGTTAACATCAGTAATTATTTCTACTGACTAACTCTGAAACAATTGAGCAGATATTTTACTCTTTGATTATAGCTTGATAAAAACTGAAACACATAGATAGTTAAAGCACTCAGAAAAAGAAAAACTACAATGAAAATTCCATAGCACAATTAATGCTTTTCTAAGGATTAAAGAATTTTAATGTTAATTTATTTATTTATTTTTATTTGCGTATATATTAACTACTGGTTGAATGTTAGGCCAAAATGAAATTATAAAATCTAAATGTGTATATATATATATATATATATATATATATATATATATATATATATATATATATATATAAGCAATATTCATTCCCTTACTTAATGTTCAATTACAAAATAAGTTTATATGAAGAATTTTAAGGAAATGTTTTTTTCAATACAAAATATGCATCAAATTACTGAATCATCACCAAGATGTACCTGATGGGCACTGCCTTACAGCAGCATCTTCCCAATATAATTTTTTCATTATTTTAGTAGATAATGCTACAACAAATTAAAGTTTTACTCTCTAATTTTTTTTCAGTGAATGATAGTACAATTTTGAATATTTTAAATATAAAATATAATAAATAAAATATTAAAAACTAATAACATGCTCAAATCTTTCAATTGCACTTCATAAATAAATATGCACTGGAAAAATTAGAAAAGTTGAATCTTTTCTAATTAGTCTAACTTTTTAGATTCATATAAAACAAGAACACAACAATTATGCATGACAATTTGGAATATTTGGACTAATTCAATGGATCATTTTCATAGAAATTTTGACTCCTATCATTTAATAAAACATTCTATTTTATTTTCAACATTGTATTAACAATGCATTACAGTAAATTGATAAAAATTCTGATAACACAGAAAAACTACCTAATTATTATAACATAAAGTATTTTTTAAATAAATACATAGATTTATCCAACCTAAAATTGCATAGTCTGATTATGCATTCTTGTCTACATTCAGCTGAACACTTTTAGAAAAATTGAGAGAAAGAAACTAGATACTATGATCTGACACAAATCACAAAATCTAAATTACACTGAATGAAAACTATCACAGTTAACAAAAGATAAATTAGAAGTACTAAATATAAAATAAAATAAATATGTGAATGTTTTTTCAATATAAAATTTTAACATTTGAATGCAGCAAGAAAACTATGTCAAAATGTATATAAAACTAAACTACACAATTTAAAATGCGTTAACTTTTCAACATAACTTTGTAACATATTATTTTCATACTAAAAATATAATTCAAATCCAGTAAGCAATATTGTATATCATAAGTAGAATTCATATATATATATATATATATATATATATATATATATATATATATATATATCTTTTAAACTTATTTGATAGTGTTAAAAAATTAGATTAACTTTGCTGTTTAAAATTATTATCCAGAGATTCAGATGTTTAGGAATCCAGATGCACAAATACAAAATAACAAAAGTGACTAGAAGTCACATGAAAATGGAAGAGAAACATTTAAAGATAATGCTTTCTAAAAACTATAATTGAAATTAAGATAGCTTTTAAATGTTTGGACCAAAACAGATTTAGGCAACATACAAATAATTGTCAGACACTATATCATTAATCTTTAAGACCTTACATGAAATAGATAAAATCAGATGCATAAATAGAAAAATCAAATAATGGAAATAGAAACTAAGTTTTCATTTTTAAGATCTAAATTTATTTTCTAGTACTTATCTAACCATACAATTGCTACACAACACCTAATTATAATTACAAGAAACACTAGTCTTTTTTTCTTTTGCAATACAAATATGAGATAATGCTTTGAATAATTTCTCAGCAGTTAAAAAATGTTAATAAAGGGCAAATATTCACCAAACATTTTTGAATATTTAAAGTTTTAGGCAACTTACATTCATTCAAGAATTATAAATGAACTATAACAACCATAAATTTTAACTACAGCCCAAAGAATTAAAATGAAAGTTATGTTTCCTCTTCACAATTGCCTAGATACAAAATTTTCCTGTTTAGCAAGCACCACCAATGAATTCTTAAAACTTTTGAAAAGTAGTTTTTTAATTAAATATTTTTCAATCAAAAGTTGTCAATCATCTGACTATCAAATACACTCAAAATTAGAAAAATATAATTTTAGACTTTAAAAATATTTCTGAAGCTGAGATAAAATCTTAGATTAGTTAACTGAAGTTTTATTTTCTGTATGTATCAACATTTGCCATACTTGAGAGTAACCGTGTACATTCTTATATATATATATATATATATATATATATATATATATATATATATATATATATGCTCAAAAGTACATGATTATTCTCATAAATTCATGCACCTAAAAATTGTTTTATATTAAATTACAGCAAAATGGCATGACTAGAATCTAAAAATATATATTCACTCATTGATTACAGATGTATACACTGATGATAAAATTTGAAGATAAAAGCTGCAATCTGACTAGTGTTAGATATACATATATACCATCAGGGAAAATATTTTACTATAATAGTATTTAAAACATTTTCCCATAAGTTTTCTATTCTAATGAAAGTACATAGTAGAATCAGCAAAATGTAGTTTACTTCATTATGAAAAAAAAAAAAAAAAAAAAAAAAAAGAATCACTGAAGAAATAAATGTTGAATACAATTTGATTCTTTTAGATTATTTGTTAATACTTTTGCACCTTTCAATAATAAAGACCTTTCTAAGTTATTGCCACAAAGTTCTCTTCAAACACATTGAGAAAATTCTATATTTGATTAAACGAAAGAAAAATCAAATGTATACAATATCTTATTCCAAAACAGAATAAAAAATATTTCTTAGTGCATAAAACAAATATTCTAGGCTACATAACAATAGAAATAAAGAAAATAGGCAGATTACAACATGTGCCTTTTTCTGTACATGTAGAAAACTATACATATAAAACCACAAAACTGGTCCAACATGTGAATAAAGCAGCCACAGGAACAATTTTTAGCATATTTATAAACACACACACACATATACTTCTGTAAGAAAAATTCTATAAAAAGAAAAGCAGCATAAATCATCATAAATGTTACCTTATCGATTGATTTTACATACACATACCATTGTTGTTAGATTCTTGTTAGCGGGGAGATTCTTCAGTTAAGTATTAAAAACCTTATGAACAAAGCTGTTTCTCAAGAGCAAAAACATATCCTGTATAAAATGCTTACATAGCACCAAGAACTTTCCACAGCAACCCATTCACTCAGAGACAGTTAAGTAGGCATTTCAGTTTAGAGTGTAAAGGATAATTTCTTAATCATTCAATATTAAAGAAAATAATCCTTTTATTCAACTGAAAAGCCAGAAGTTATAGCTTGGAGGAAAACAAGACCATTGTGCAATACAACCACATGAAAGTATAATACTGCTGATATAATATGTACAAATTCTAATCACCAGATAAAATGAGAAAATATCAATAAGAAACAAATAACAAACAACATCAAAAATATTCATATTTAACAATAAATATATAAATATTTGAATTTACTTTCTGCTGGATGCAACTAAAATTAGAAAAAAATTAAACATGATGCTGATGTCTTATCAGCCTGAAGTCTTAAACATTAAAAGCCAACAACTATTATCTTTCATCTAAGCTTTAGCCTTTAAAAACACAAAACATTTAAACCCATAACTTAAGTTTTCTATTGATTTTAATACACAAATATCCAAAACACTCATTTTTTTTCTCATTAACTCAAACAGGAATTTTCTCAATCTATTGCCCATTTTAAAAGCCTCCATTTATCACAGACAAACTTCCACATGAAAGGTAAGTTAACAGTAAATAGTTGGGAATCACTGCATAGAAAAAACATAATAAATCACCATCAGCATTTACAAGTTTTCGGGGGAAAATATAAAAACAATATTGGAATATCACCCCTTGCGTTCAAATTTTCAATTCACAACAATTACCCTGTCAATATGTATATGAGAGTTCACAAATATAATCTGATTAAATTTCAGTTAAAATTTTCAAAAACGTTTAATAAAATTTTTGAAAGTGCAATTTTAATAGCAAGATTTTGGACAGTATCACATTTATATACATATCAGCAATTAATTACACTAATACATTTTCTGCCAAAATGAGCAATGATTGAGAACAAAAATATTTAAACCAATAGAAAAACATGCATAGTTTAAAGGCTAGAAACATGACTGCTAAAATTTTCGTAATCACATGACTAACGAAAAGACAGATGTTCTCAATAGTAAATCATTTTCCAGGTTGTCATTTTATACTACTCAAGTATGCATTGAATAGCTTTTCATTTCAGAATATATTTGTATGTGTATATATATGTATGTATAGATATATATAGATTAAGAGATACAATGCAATCCCAAAATAAAGTGATAATGTATACAAATACAACGCATTTATAGACTTCCTTGATTGTACAACATAGCAGACATTAAAATGGTAAGAGCAAAATGAGATTATTTCATCATGATGGAATTAAAACAAAAATTAGAACTTGTAGTATAATTGTAGACATAAAACCAAATGTTTTAAAATAGTAGTTAAATAATTTGGAAAAAATTTGAGAATATTCTTATAATAAAATATCAATAATGTTAATACTTTCGCAGCAAATATACTTATTAAACTAGTAGTGGTATTTTAATTACCTTAAGTATAAATATAGTCTTTCAAACTCCAGAAATTCAATAAATTAAAATAATTTGTTACAATTATAGCTAAAAAGACATAAACTACATGGCACTTTTATTTATGATTAAGTTTCTCATACAATGATTGTAATCAAAGTCCTAAATCTTGTCCATAGTTAAAAAAATGCTGGTGCTTTCAGAAATTAATGTTCAATAAATAAACAAATAACAAATTTATCCACAACTTTTCTTTAACTTTCTGATTTGAAAGAACTACAGAGAATAGTTTGCATCCCTTAGAAGCATTGATAAATGAAGTTATAAAAATTAAAAGAAAAACTTGTTTTATTCAGTAGGAAATTTGAGTAAATATAATTTTATTTTTCTAAGGATGTCTCCCTAACAGCTAAAATTATATCTATCAATATCTAATAATTTCAAAATACTTTTAAAGAATCCCCTTTAAAAATCCCATTTATGACAAGACAAAATTAGAGGAATTACAAATCATTGCCTTTAATTAGTCATAAGCAGATGTGGCAGTGTTAATTATAAAAATACCAGGCATATGGCACCAAAGTCATTAATCTATTTCTTGCTTTTCAATATTTGAACATAATTAAAACTGTTTAAAGCAATAAACAAATTATGATTATAATCACAATGTATAATCAAGGCCTATTGTAAAGAATTGTAAAGAATACAAAGAAGCAATTTTTTTACCCCAATGTTAGAACAATTTAATCAAGCAGTCATACCAAATCAAATGATGAAATGAAGTGGTGGTTAAAAAATGTGAAAAGTCCAAAACAATGGGTTTTGATCAAACAGCAAAACTCTCAAGCTCGCCTCATCTTAATTAAACTAAAAGAAGTAAAATTGTTACTAAACACTGATAAAGATTTAGAGTACTGAAGATTAATTGAGATTTGTTAGACAGCCTTACCCACCCTTTTTTGCCACACAGTCTGCCTTTACATTACCTTTAGGACTCCAATGGCCAAGTTTCCACAGCAAAGTGAGTCACCCAAGATGTTTAAAAACTTCTACATTATATTCAGAATCACTTTGCAAAATGCACAAAATCAGCAATTAACATTAACATAAGCTATCTAAAAACTGCATACACTTATAAAAGTATGAAAGAAAAAATATAGATTATTTTTTAAAACTTAAGTATGTACCATAAAAAATTTAAAATATAAACAAAGAGATTAAAAATATAGCTTCACTTTTAGAATTATACTGTGGGGGTCATTTTAAAGTATCAGAAAAATGGAGCACAATACAAAAAAAAATTTAAATGGATTAAACATAAAGCTTCCATTCATCTATGACAAAATTTAAAATTACTTAAATCAGATAATGGCTAGTACTATAAATTCTTAATTTATGCACTAAGAAACTACATAAAGTTATTATTCAAAATACTACATTAAATACTAAACTTTACTATAATAAAAGCATGAATTAAGTATTGGTTTGAAATACAATTCCAATAACCTAAAAAGAAAGAGTTAACTTTCAATTACTTAAGCATGAGCTTTGACTACACTGTCCTTTCAATTACTGTACACTATTCTTCCAAATCATAAAGCATAATATATGAATGTATATAAAATTAAATTAAGAAATGAAAAACTACCTTCACCAGCAAAAACACATATAACTGAACCCTTGAAAATCAAAAGAAAACTATATGATGAAAAAATTTCCTATTCTGTAGAAAAAGAAATGCTTAATTAGGATAGAGAGGGCTGTTAGAGTTCATAAAATGATAAAACTACATAGAATTATTAAGCAAAATTTTTAAGAATTTGGTTTTTTTTTTCTTTCAAGAGTGAAAAAATTCAGTGAGAAATTATGTAAAATTGCAACACCCATACAAAAAAACTATTGATTTTATATTAAAAAAAATAGTAGAATATTAAAAAACTGGAATAATTTTAATCAAATTAAAAATTAATAATCATTGTCTTTGTAATATAAGACTCAATATTAAAAAAAAGATTCTGCATACTGTACTTGTAAACAAACATCTAATGAACAATTCTGTATGATTTTTAGAATAATAGTTCTAATATATTTTACTAGTAAAAGGAAGATATTCAAACTACATCCATAGAGATGACAGTAGTATTATTAACCATTTAAGATTGTCAAAACTATGATAGTCAATCATGTCATCACCTTCAATGTGGTAAGATTTTAATATACTTTATGCAAATGTATTTAGATGCATATTTTGAAAATAAGTAATAATTAAATGACTTTTGCTCTCATCACTTTAATGCTGCAAAACAAATGCATTAAACTTATGTAAAACTAACAATTATAAAATGCATAGCTTTTTGACACCAAACTTTACAAAATTACTTTTAAATGTTTCATAACAGTAAAGATAAACAAAAAAAAAATTACAGTGATAAACATATGAACTAATACCATAAATTACAAAGATGTTCTTAATTTAAAATATTTTGCAGTCATATGTTGCTGAATATACTGAGATAGCGCACACCCAAAAAAAAAAAAAAAAACTTATTACACAAATGAATATTAATTTTTAAAATTAAACAGGAAAAATACCAATTCCATATAATATTCAAAAGATTAAATATTGCATATGAAATATACATACAGACTTGCTGACAATGACAGCAAGTATAATGGCAGGACACAAGTTTTATAATATGATCATAGAAACTATAACATAAAAAAATTAATCTTCATTTTTACAAGGATAAAAACTATGCTTTAATCAATATGAAATGTGGAGTCAGTGATCAAAAACTTGTCTTTGGTGAGTAATTAACAGTTCAATGACTGTGCTTTCTGCATGCCAGGCTGTTAACTGATCTGGTACACTACATACATCAGGACATCGCAGTAATGTTGGGCAGAACACTGTACTTAGATTTTGGGGAGTCATGAGATTGTATTTCTGTCGTTCTGCAACCCTGAAAAGAATCACTTTATAAATGAAGTATATCTTTTACAAATTATAATACCTCCTAAAAATTTATATTGGTATTAATATTATAAAATAATTAAATGAAACAATAAGAAAAAAATTGGTGAGCTAGCAAGTTTTATTTTAATTGATGAAGTTCAACAATATATTCAAAAGAAATGAAAACTTAATTCTTGAATAGCAAAAAACTGCAGTAATACTTTGCAAAATAAGCAATACTATTGTTTATAAATATTTAAAACAAATGTTTTTATATCATATACAATTCCCTACAGATACTACTAGTTAAATCATATTATAAAATACACAATATCTAAACAAAATAACCCACATATGAAGAAAAGCATAAAAAGGTAAAACAAATATTGGCTTATATAATAATTTTAAACCATAACATGTTTTTAAAAGGAGAAGCAAGTAAAATTATAGCTTTGAGTTTGAACCTTTTTATGTAAAAATTATATCTTTAAAAAAGAAAAAAAATAAGGTAGAAAGAAGCATAAAATTTTGTACACAATTTAAAGTTAATTTAATTCAGCTTGATTCAAATACTACTGAGAATATTCGACATAATTTTAATACTTCTAAATAAGTAAATGGTTAAGAAAGACATTTACTTTCTAGAGGGTACTTGTATTTGTAACCCTGTTTCAAATATTACAATATGCACATTTTTCTTCATACCATATCATCAAAAGGAGCAGAACATTAAAATTATGATTATTAGCTAAATTTAAAAGAACATTGAATACAATATCGCTTAAGATATGAGCATTTCTATTGGTACGATACTAAGAATTACATTACATAGTATTTAACTTGAGTAATTCCTACAAAATCACTGTAAGAACAAAGAATAAATGAATATAATAAATAAAAATAAATATCAAACATAGATACATAGATAGTACACTAATAACACATTTATTTCATTAAAAAATTATTTATACATACATAATGAATGCCCTTATAAAAATATTTACAAACTCTTGTTCAGGACAGAAAAAATAAAACTTAAGCAATAGATATACCTTACATGAATACATTTACACAAAACTACATTACCATTACTACACAGTTTTTAATTAACATCTGTAACATTCATAGTAATAAGTTAGTAATAAGTTGAAAATATTTCAACAGAGTTAACATTACAGTTAAAATATGCTGTACATTATTCTAATTTTTAAAAAGCACAATATATTACAGTTATACCAATAGTTTTATAATAAACTCAACTCTAGTGAATTAAGGATGAATGGAATAAATGCATTTAAGAAAAATTGTAAAATCAAAATGATTTATAAGGTTACTTAAAATGCAGTTATTAACTAGAAAACCCAAATAAAGGGTGGAAAATATTAAGATGATCATTACAAGACTTTTATTCAAGATTCAAAACTAAAATAGAAAATTTGGATCAAATACACATTATTGGTTTAAGAAATGAATATTGAATAATGACCATACTTCATGCTTCCAAGATGAAATTATGACCATATCAATATGGATTTAGATCTGTTCTGATAATTACAATCAGTAACTTTCAATAAACATTACACAAATATTAGCAAAAATCTCATAATTTTTAATAGTTAAGGACTTTAAACTGTAATAACTGTAAAACTGAATGCATTCTTGAATTTTCATACAAATTGTTTTGCCCCACATATCCTAGTTTTTTTTTTTTAAACTGAAAAAAAAATATTTTATTGAAAACAAGAAATATATTTCTTGTAAATCTCCATAAAAAAAATTGCACTTTGCACTCATAGAAAAATCTTGAATTCAAATTGGTATTTGTATGAATCTAGATATGTAAGATTGAACACTCTTAATTTTTAAAAATAATTTTAAAAGCATCCCTTTATCAACAGTGTTTTAGGTTTTCTTGCACTCACATAAATAAAAAAAATTATATAAGAATCTTTAATTTATAAGTATTTACTACAGTCTATATAACAGGATAAAAAAAAGAACATTCTAATAATCATTATTAAAAAACATATATGAAAAATTAAATTTTCTGTAATAATAGAGTTTGAAACACTGAGATCTACTTTTTTGCTATATGGGGAATAATGAAACAATTCTTTAAAAATGAAATTAAACTGAGTTTACAAAGTTAATAGACATATAGACATAAAGTAAAAGGCTTTCTATGATGTAAACTTGTGCAAATTTAATTGCACAGTGTAAAATTAGTTAGGGTAATACTTTTTAACCATATGAATAATATTTGAAGAGTTTACATTAAATGTTTATCTACCATAATACAAAACATTTTGTTTTGAAATTTGCAAAATACTAACCTGAAAAGATGAGCCATCAGAAATTTTAATGTTTGATAATGAGCAGGTGGTAAGGTTTTCAAGGCCTCCTTTAGTGAGTCTAATTTTTCTCCTAAGGCAGGTTTCTCTAAATAACAAATAAAGCAAAAAATTTAAATGGTTCATAACTAAAATATGTAATTTAAAACTATGAGCATCTAATAAAGATTAAATAAAATACAGAATTTGTCATTTATCGAAATTGAGATTTTTTTAAACTAAATAAAGGCTTAAAATAACATTTTTTATTCTTTGAGAAATTATTTTTTAATGTTCACAAAAAGCAAATTATATTAAATTTTATGATTTATCAGTGAGTCACAGTAAATCAGAATGGCAATTGTAGGCAGCAAAACACTTAATTAAAAGAAAGCCATTTTATTAATTTTGATTATCATTATACACCACTTAACATTTATAGTTTTCATCCGACTTCAAAGTATACTTAAAAAACTGCCACATTTTATTATTGCTATACCACAAATAGTATCTCCTACCAAAAACATTAAAAAGGTTCCTATTCTATTTATGCATATATTGCCCAAGACTGTCACCTTAACATTATCTCACCTCCCCCCCCCCCTCAAAGTTAATATATATCTTATTCTGTTATAATAAAATTTAAGAATAATTAATTTTACAAGGAAAAGAAAGAAATGTAGGTATAAATTAAAAATGAATATAAATCTGTAAATTTACTATACCAATCTAGTTCAAATAAAAAATATACTGGGATATTAAATTTAAACTAAAAAGATCACCAAAGTAGTCAAAAGAGTTTTAAAACACAGGAATATTTTACTTAGTCAGGCTTCTCCTAGTGCTAATCCTACTATAGTTTGTTAAGGGGAGTACATTTTAATTCATACTGATTTACTATTATGTAGTTTGGAAAGATTTTACACCAAAGTAAAATTATGGCAAAAAGATATAGAAATCCATTTTGCTTCAAAACATAAGTGATTTTTGTTGTTTTGATCCTCATATGGTTACAGTCTCATGAGATGGGAAACTTTCACCTAATATATACTTTGACTCCTTGTATGCTGCCAATGCTATAGAGTGTATTCAAACAAACTTTTAGATTCTTTATGATAAACCTTTCATCAAAATTGAAGAACAAGCTTATGAAGAAGTGAAATTAAAGAAAATATGAAAACAGAAAAAAAAAACCCTTCATACTAGACATAGATTAATCTTGACGAATTATTCAATACAAGATTAGCTGGTGAATTCATTGAAAAAATGAAAAACAATGTACCTAACCTAAAATTTACATAACAAGGCAAAAATTAGAAAATTACATTCTGTGTTATTGAATGATGATGCATGAAGAAATATAGGGGGAAAATATTGGTACAACAAAACTTTTGCTCATTTCCTAAATAAAAAATATATAAAATTTTTCTTTTCCATTTTGTATAAATTGAGCAATAAAAGTGTTCCATTATTTTTACTTTATATCTTTTATATTAATCTTTGGTAAATATATGAATATTTTCAAAAAATTTGAGAGATAAATTACTTATTTTCATACAGAAATAATGTTTCACTCAATGCAGATTCATTTAATGTGATACTTTAGAGTAACCAATTAAAAGTACTGAAGTATTTCACAGTATTCATTTTACTTATAAATATCATTAATTCCTACTGGATACTGTCACAATCTGGTTATATGCATGTTATAACAATTCTACTTAAAAATAATTAATCCATGCAGTGCAATATCTTAAGCACTTCAAATGAATTTAATATGTAGAAAAAACAATGTGCTTTTACAATTTTTAAGATGTATAAAACAGCTATCTCCTTTTTTCCTTTGAAATCAATGGTAAAACTGAAATTTGCACAGACCTCATAAGTGTAAAAATAATTCAGGCCTTTTTACTAAATGAAATGTAGAATTCAAACAAATGTTATGTCATACTGACATTTAAATTTCCATCATTATAACAATATGCAAGGATTTTAAACTTACACATACAGATATAAAAAGGAATTCCTTCAATTCAGAAAGACTTTCACAGAAAATTAACCAAAAAACTAACTACTCTCAAACCAAAAAGTTTAGTGAATGCACAAAAATTAAACTTTAACATTAAGTCTTTTAAATATCATTAAAATTTCAGCATTATACTGGTGCTCAATTAATGTATAAATACAAGTTAAATAATTAAAAAAGAGTTCAGATATACACTAGAGAGAAAAAAAAAAGTTGTATTTGAATACATTTTTTTTTCTCTTTCAGCAACTGCTAATTCCCTTCCCTAAAATGCCAAATTTCAAACAAAGTTATGTAAGCAACTTTTCACATCATACATGGAATTTTGTCAAGTTTTCAAAACAAAAAACAAAAAACAAAAAAAAAACAGTTGTTAGGAAAGTTGTAATTTAAACTGTATTTTCAAAAAGCAATTAACTTTTTTCAAAAGCAAAGAAAAAACAATTAACTTTATCCCAAAAAGTCTTAATTTTACAATTGAAAGCAAAAAATATTTCAGTGCACTTGATAGCATAAAACTTAAAGATTGACAAATCATTAGGGAGATGGTTTTCAATAAAATACAAACTGTTTCAATAAAATACAACTGAGATGGAAGTTAAATAGACTGTGTAAAAAATAAATTCGTAACATGTTCAGAACTTAGAAGAGATTTAGAAAAACTGTTTGGCTAAAAAAATTTCTTCCAAAATAATGTAACAACAATTAAATGAAGATCATAAAGGCCAAAAGACTGGCAATAAAGCAATTATTAATGAAAAATTTAAAAAACAGAATAGGCCAGAAAATTTTAAAAATAGTCGATCAATTAATGGGTTTGAGTGATATTTTCCCCATGAGTTGAAATTTAACTTATTTGGATAGGATGGAAACAAGTTATTCTAATAATGAAAAGGTGAGCACTTCATGAAAATTGCACTCTTTAAATAATGAAAAATTCTAACATTATGGTATCTGTGTGAATTACTATTCAAAGAGTTCTACTTATCATGAAAAATGTACACATGCATTATAAAAGAGGGTGTATGTCCTACTATTTTGAAGGTTTCTTAATCTTTATCTCAATCAGTATTTTAAGATATAATGCACCTTGTCATATGGTATCTGCAGTGAGTTTAATTTGATTTCCATTGTTAAATTTACATACTCATGCTCATTAGTACCTATAAATCAGTAAGTAATCATTAAATTTGTCCCTTTAGATTGAATCTTATAAGGGTAATCTTTTGATTTCTTCATTGCCAAAACTTGGAAATAGTCTATACCTTAATCCTATCAGAAATGCATCATCTTATTGAGGGGAAGGGGCATTCAAAATTTGAAGCCTACAACTTGCTTAGAAAAAAAAAATTATTATTAAAAATTGTGTTTAAAAAATATACACTACACTGTCCCACATTAAATCTGAAATAAGAATAATGTAGAACAATCCAGTACTGAAAATTTTTCATGAAATAGTTTTTATTTCCAGCATTAAAGCCTAATATAATAATTTGTTTATATAATTTTTAAAAAGAACATTTTATTTAGTTTATTGTTGATTATTTAGTAAAAAATAATGTAGCAAATTATAGGATTGCAAATAAAGATAATTTTTCTATTCGTTATTAAGCAAGTTAATTAAATGACATTAAGTATTCTTATAAGTATAGTGCATTATTAAGAGAAGAATTTTTTTGTTTCATTTGTTTCATTTTGAAATTATAAAATTTTTTAAAAAAGCAATAAGTCAATTTCTCTGCAATACAGTTTCTTTCATTTTTTGTCAACTAATTACAGTTAAAGTACTTGGTTTTTCCAGTAAAAAATAAATAATTTAAATTATATAACACCAGTATACATTTATAATAAAGAAGCCTAAATTAGACTTTTAAAAATGGCATTCAAGAAATAGAACTGGAAGATAGTTTGTAAAATAATAAAAATCACACTACAGAGCTCATATTTATACAGCAAATACAGCATTTCTTTGTACAAATAAATTGCCTATTTGAACTGAAAAAAAAATTAATATAGTTTAACATTGTCATCAATTAAAATTTAAGCTGACAGAAGAAAATCAAATAGATAATTTTTTAAATAATATATTTAAAATTTCTTTACACTAAATTCATTTTAGTTTACATTGTTTATGCAAGCATTTGTTAAAGTAATTTTTAATAAGAAAATTATGCAATTTATCACTTGTCAGTTGTTTTACCAATATCAACTTGGTTTATTATTAAAAATAAGTTATAAATGCATATAAAGCTATATAACTGAAAAAAGAAGGTTTTATTACTTGCAGCAGCAATAAAGGAACTATAAGCTTCAAATGTTATTAAGGGAACTGGCAAAAGGCGAAAGAACAATTTCAGAACACCTGTTATAACGTTAATATCTTCAAATGCATTTCTGCTTATATCTGCACACTCACAATCTGAATAAATAAAAAAAAACCTCATAAGCATATCCACAATAATACAGAACACTATAATAAAATTAATAATTTCATTATTCTGAAAGTAGTTTTATACCCCTTTCAAACACCATGCGGCACATTTCTATTTCATCACTAAAACCAGAAACTCTATATAAGCCTTCAACATCTAAGCCTAAAAAGAAAAAGAATTACATGGAAAATAATATTAAAACAGCAATTTCAAATCAAATCCAATTCAGAACACATTTATCTAAATATCACAGGAAAACAAGTACCTCGTTTCTCAGTCTCTTTAATGCATAGATCTACTACAAATGGTCTCAATGTATTATGAGCTTTTACAAGAGTAATAAGATCAACTCCAAATACTCGCTTCACATATTTCAGATCAGGCATACAATCATTGGGAACTTTCTCAGAGCATTTCTTATGAGCACTAAATCCACAATCTGGGAATAAAAGAAAAAAAATCGCAAAAGTTAGAGGGAAATACGTCTATAATTATCACATGATAAAAGTTTATAGAAATTATTTACCTTCACACTTCACACCTTGAGCAATTAGTCCCCACATGAAATTTCCACAGAAGTCACACCAGGGCAGTCCAATAAAGTTATTTGTCTAAATAAATTATGAACATGGATGTATATGATAGGAACAATCACATATATATATATATATATATATATATATATATATATATATATCACTAAAAGTGTACATTAAGTGTAATGATTTTTCAGAATCCTTACACATTACACTTTAAATGGTTGAATCATAAAAGTGATTAACAAAGAATTAATAGGTTATAACTAATGTGCAAGTTACACACATGAGATTCATGATTGATCTAATAAAACTATCAATATTAAAAATGAATAATTATTTGTAACAACAATAGTTTACTTTTTTCTTATATTTATTTGGTAGACAGATACTAAATTAAAAACTACTACTCACTTTCCTTAAAGCATAAATATTAATGAGGATTACCAAACATAGATGAATGCATTTTATATCATAAAATTGCTTTCATATCACTTATTTTCATAATTAACTTAGGAATTAATTGACTGTTCAACCAATAGTATGTATACTTTAACCATGGTTTTAAATTTTTATAAATACCAGATTGTTATTGCAAACTGATTTAGCACAAAATCTATAAATTGCAAGTTTTCGATTATATGGTTCTGAAAACTAGCCAAAAAAATCCTTTTAAAAAGAATTAGTAGAAATAAATTATTTTTTATATAATTGATTAATTCTGTAAACTTGTAGTTACAAATAAATGTACTACCAAACTATAATGAATACATTAAAATTTTTGTACAATACATTAAATTTTTTCTATTAAAATGATAAAATCTAAGCTGTGTAACATCAATCTTTTTTTTCAAAAGCCTGCCTTTTATTTTCAAGACACACATGAAGAAGCTATAAATGCAATCCTTTTGATTACCCTGTTAATTAAAATTCAAGCTTGTACAGGTAACAAAAGATATACAAAATTGGACTAGTTTATAAAGATTAGAGAGAGGCAGTGGTATAGATACTATCTAACTAATCTCTACAATTTTCATCTGAAATCAAAATTTAAAATAATTTAGAAAATAACCAGTCTTCGTACATATTTTATATCATAATACCTTAATAAAATTTTCATGCAGATCAATACATAAAAAAACTCTGTTTAACATAAAATCTACAAATGTATATTAAGTATCATAAAAATACATAATTTTATTGTATAAGAAAGATATGAGTCGCTGAATTCCAAATTTTACATATCTGAAAAATAGTTTCTAGAATTTTGTTTTTGAATCGATTTCTCCTTTTTAGTATCTGCTTTTACTTCTAACTTTGTTATTTGGATCAAAATTTGAAGATCTTTTGAGTCTTGCAGGTGAGTTTACTTTTTTATGAAGCACAGAGACTGAAATGAGTAGATCTGAATAGCTTTATCCATTATAATGCTATATTTACATGCAATATCAAATAAACTTCTTATCATGAAATTTCTATTTTTCTATAAATAGCACCTTTAATGTTTAAAATAATAGTTGATCAATGAGGTAGTGCTGTAATATAACATATTTATATTTCATATTTATTTTACTTTGAGTAGGTCATAATAAATTAGATTTAAGATATTAATCAGTGTGTATTTAGCCAAAATAATATGCATTAATGGGTTAGAAAAATACAGTAATATTGCTTACATTTGACATATGAGGAAAGATAATACATGAGGGCAAACTAAAATTAGTATTTCACCTATTTTCATTTTATAAAATATTCTTCCAGTATTAGTATACACAGGGTATCTGCCAAAATAAAATTTTTCAAATCCATGACTTTTCATGACTTTCCCTGATTTAGCAGATCATTTTCCATGACTTTAAAAAGCTTTTGTTAAAGTATATATGAATAAAAACTTCTGATGTACATACAAATAAAATATATGCTTTTAGAGAAATTACAGGAATTTTATCATAAAAAACTATAAACGTACTTTATAAGTGTTAATAAACTCACATACATAAAAATAAATTGTATCTACATACCTAAGTTCAATCATACAGCAATTTTTCAATCAAAATGTTTCTAATTTGAATTCAGGGTACTTTGGTATTATCCGGGTGACCATGAATAATAGCCAAATATAACCCTATAATGTTTATATACAATATCCCTAGAGATAAACTTATATTTTGTGCAAAAATCTTAACTAATTTTTATTAAAAAATAATGAATATTATATTAATAAAATTTTAATCTACAATTTAAGAAAAGACTAGAATAATATACATTTACCCACCCATTAAGCTTTCTTGCTTTGAGTTTCCTTTGTGAACAAATTTTAATTGGCAATATGGTCAATAGGATATTACATAAATACCAAACTCAGAAACTTCAGCCAAATGACAAGTAAAAATAGAATTAAACAATTCAATGCATTTTTTTTAATCGGTAGTTTAGCGGATCCAGGCCTTTTACTCATTTTACTTGAAAAATCATGACTTTCCATGATAAAATTAATCCATTGTCTAAATCCATGATTTTCCCTGACTTTCCCTGACTTTCCAGGTGCGCGGAAACCATGTATATACTTTATATTACTAAGATGATATTAAAATATGTAACAATTCTTTACTAATATTAAATTTACCTTAAAAACATGATTTTTTTCAAACTGTAAAACATCAATTCCTTCACCATCTTCATGGAGGAAAACATCATTAGATGAATTCTGCAAATGCAAAATGCAAACATTAATAAAAAGCGACTGTTCCAAGTTTAAGTAGTAAAGAAAATATTTATCATAATTTTACCTCAACAGGAGGTCTGTCATATTCATGAAATGTTTCACATTTGGAAACTTCTTTCTTTAAAGCAAGTTCATCTTTAGCATGCCTTATATTGCTTCTAGCTCGATTTCTAGTGATTTTTCTTTTGTATGAATTTAATGTCATATAAGGACTATCTTCATATTTGGATTCAATACACATAGTTGCAATATATTCCCCAGCATGGGCTTCGAGGTAGAGAGAAATGAGACCATCAGCAACAAGATCTTGTATAGTATCAAACCTCTTTTCCCCAACATAATGCTTGCCATCATAATATAACTTGAAATTTTTGGTAATTCCACCAAATCTAAAATGAAAATTATGTTAGAATTCCTTAGATTAAAATTAAATGTAATGAGGTAAAAGGCATGAAGTTTGTTAAAATTACGAGATAGTGGAGTGAAATAATATTTAGCAATATTTTTATAACTTAAAATTTAGTCAATACATTATAAACATAACTGATAACAAAACTATGAAAGAAATGCTCTTAAAGATATTTTTCTAAATTTAAAGATTTCAATAAGCTGATTTCTATCTACTTGTATGAATAAAGTCACCTCATCTATACTTAATCTTTTAAATATTTTTACAACATAACATGATCACTGTTTTAATAATTTTACAAATTACTTATAATCTTTGGGGTTGTACAAAACTGACATAATGAAAATAATGTAAATTTTAAAATTCAGTTTTTAACTCTTCAGCACACATACTCTCACTGTATCAATGTATACTGATAAATTTCACCAGAAAGTTACATCACTCTAGGATTCTTTCAAAAGCTCAAGTATTATTTCCTTATCTAAATTAACCCTTTGAGGCCCAGTCCAGTGGTGCCAAATGATACAACTGCCTCTAATATATATATATATATATATATATATATATATATATATATATATATATATATATATATATATGTTTAACATCAAAACATAAATTCTTAAAGATTTCTTTAGTAAAAAAAAGTATTTAAAAGGTTCATTTACAGTAATTATGAATGTATTTATTATATTCAATAACAGATGAGAACAAAATATAAAGGAAATGCATCTAGAATAAGGGTAGGCTTTGAAATAAGAATTGAAAACATGGTTACAAAAAATAAATATTACACTTACTTTTTTTATTTCCTAAAAACTTTTCCCTAAACTGAAAAATGTGTAAATTAAATATTTATACATCATAAGTTAAAATTTGGAAGAAAAAATTACTAACAATGACAAATAAAGTCATGGTTCCAAATGGCAACATTGGGACTGGATGGGTATAATTTGTATGTGCAAACCAAGTACAAAGTCGTTTCTCAGATACGTAAAAGATTTGAAACCAAAAAGACAACTATGACTATAAAACTGATGACAAAAGTATATCCATAGAGTGAGTAGATAACAAAGTTGTAACTGTTATATTTACATTTAGCGGAATAAATCTCATAACACTAATAACAATATCTCAGTATCATCAAAAATTAAAATTGATGTACCGAGATTGTATGATGTATAGAGGAAAGAGGGGAGTAAGTGAATGAGTATGTTAATTATACTATGCAAAGCAGATATTTGAGGTAAGTGATATTATTTGTAAATTTTAATTGTATATTGGCTATGTGTATAACAAATGCCTGAATACTGTATAGGGGAGACAGAGAATTCTTGTTATAAAAATAAAACTAAACCTGTCATTATAAATCTTTAAATCATAATTATCTGTATTATTAACTTGGAAGCTTTTGAAATGAAACCTTCAGGATAAGTCTTCTAATATATTGTTTCAATACTTCTCATTCTACTTACAAAGTAAAACATTAATATGTATATGGAATAGATTTTACCCATTTAACATTCCTGTTACAAGAGAGCACTTTAAAGATTGTAGGAAATATTTATACCAGATATTCATGTCCTCGATTCTACACAGTAACAGAAAACCTACAATACATTTATGGAATTTTTCTTTTGATTTATAAACAATTTTTTTATAATTACACTTGTTACAAAAACAATAAAATTTTCTTTTGAAATCATAATACGTAAACATTATAGCATCTTAACCTTTTTGCACCGACTGTCAGGTATACATGCCAGCAAGAAATGCACTCACTTCCTGGCTGACATGATGGCTGGAATGAGAAAAGAAGCATTTTCTCGTTCCAGCAACGAGAAAACACTTGTTTTCTCATTCACCCTCAGTCATCACATATTTGTGCCAGTGTTCTGGAACGTTTTAAAAACTATAACCTTTGACAAGATGGCATTGTATGTCATATGATTTTAGGTACATGTAGACTTGACCTTCTACTCAATATGAGAGTAACATGATTCCCATACATGTGGTTTTTGATTATATAAACATTAGGGGAAAGGTTTTGGTTTGGAGCACTACGGTCTACTGTTTTGCACATGAGGGCTAATGAGACTGGGACCTACTACTTAAAGCCGATTCCAAATGGCTACGAACATCCATGCCACAGTGGGATTCGAACCCACGAACTCCGGTACTGACGATCATTAGGGGAAAGGAATGTTTCCGAATGGCATAGTTTATGACTGCTCTTTAATTTGCACATGGTGTTTGCTTATAGTAAGCTGAGGAGTTTTATTTTCGCTAAAGTTTTGTGTATTTTGATTTGCAGTCCAGTTTTTAGAGAAGAATTAGATCTAATAGAGTTGATTTTTTTTTTTTTCATTTTACTGTTAGAATGTCGAAGCGTCGAACTGAGTTTTAAATAGCTGAAATAATGTAAAATATTTTATACTGATTCTGAAACAGATTCGGATAGTAGTAATAGTGACACTATAATATATTCTGATTGTTCTGTTCATAATGGATCTAGTGAATCTAATGACGAGGAGGAATTTTCTCATAATGATAATGACAGTGCTGTTTGTTCACATTCCCAGAAAAATCCTCCAAAATGGCAAATGAGTTATTACGAGTGCAAGGATTGTAACATTAGACTTGTGTAGATCCCTGTTTTCAAATTTTTCACAGGAAAAAAGAATTTTGAATAACATAGTATTAAGTTTTGTAATGTTAAAAGTCATTAAATAGTAAGTAAATAATGAAAAAAAATGTATATAATGTATACTTATATAAGAAAAACATAACTAAATAAAGTATCTATAAAAATATAATATAAATCATATGCTGCTTAAATACTTTACACATTTTTAAACAATTTAGGCTTAATAGCAAAAAAACCTCTGGTCCAGTATACGAAAGAGACTGACGGACTTAGAGAAAAGCAATCATTTGCTCAACCCATTGCAAAAGGGCTAAATATCAGGTTATCTATTGCTGTTCATTAACTTTCATAACATTAGCATTTCAACATGTGTATGATCTCCTGACAAGTTTGACAATACTTTGCAACATAAAATACAATTCATTTAAAATAAGTCTAATGGTGTTATATGAATTTTTAGGGGAGAGTCGAATTTGAAGGCTAAGTAAGAAAATTTTGAATATAAATTTTAAGGGGCAGACCTACCAATCTCAAAATGTCCAAAATATGGCAATAACTTCTCATATTTATTGATTAATGTTATGACCTTTAACTAGACCAATAAAAATATTATGCAAAAGAAAGCAAATTATAAAAAATTCAAATTCTACATATGGTTAATTTTATATTTATAGGTTTATACTATATCCAAGAAAACAGAATACTAAAACAATGAAAAGTTATTACACAATAAAAATGACTTTACATTAAATAAAGAATTATTTAATTACAATATTACCCACTTATTATTTATAACTTTCTTTTGTACTATATTTACTGTCAGAGATTTTGCTTTCTTTAAAATATTAGAATTAAACATTTTTTTCAAAACATGCTTCCAGTTGCCTTGATTTGTAAATCAAGTTTTTAATCATTTTATTTGATACTAAGAAAACGAAAATTTGTGACTATTTTTGTGCATAGCTAAAAATCTGTTCACATTTTGTATTACTATGTGAAATTGTTAAAATAAATAACAGGAAATATGAGATTCTTATATTTAAAATATCTATTACTGTTCTTTATTTATCTAATCAAATGCCACTGGTCACACATCCTTCTTCAAGAATCACACTTGGGATTTCTTTTTGCAGACTGCAAAATTCTGATCATATTGGTGCTATATGCTCCAGTTAGCAGAGCCAAAGAAAAATTTCATTTCTTTCTTGCAAAAATGGAAGCCAATGGTAAGATTAAGGTTTTCAATTTCAAAAATCTAGCAATTTGTACGTTTGCTCCAGAAATATGGAGAATAGTTTAAAATTGGGTATTACCAGGTTAAACAGAGTTGGTAGGTCTGAAGAGGGAATAATTTTGTAGAGGTTCTGTTTTGAAGAGGGAAAGAGGAAGTAAGAAAACTTAAAATACGATTCATTATTGATGAAAATTTCTCTTCAGAAGGAGAAAGAATTCTATATTTTTATTATTTTCAGTTTAAATTATCCTATTTTAGAAGACTTAAAACTAATTTTTACAAGGGCAAATTATATAAACTTAAAAATGAAAAGTGAATAAAATAATTAAATAAAAGAGCTTCAAATAACAGAATCTCACAAGGAACAATAACTTGGATTCTTTGCAACACTTGATAAACTGACTTAAATGAAAATGCTGAAACTTATCTTGAAAAAAAAAAACTGTTTAACAGTTAAAGAGTAAAAGCAAACAACTACAGAGGCAAGAATTTTAAAATACAGAAGCTGAAAACAATGTATTATCAAATGACTTAATGGCTGTATGGATTTGTGTGATATCTAAATACACATTGAAAGATAAAGAAAAAAAAGAAAAAAACCTCTAAATTTCAAATATATATATATCACAAAATAAAGCATATTTTATCTTCAGGTTTAGAATGAAACTTTACAGCTATTTAATATTTCAAATATATCATAAAAGCTTATAACTAATAACTGAATATCAATTACCATATCTTTACATAATGCATTTACAGATAAGCAAATTACCTTTGATATCTAACACATCATAGGCAATTTAAATTGTAAAAAAAGAAAAAAAAGAAAGAAAGAAATATTTAGTACAATTTAAAATAAATGTGATTATACTGCATTAAAACAAAATTAGATGGGAACTACTTCAATTTAAGCATCATAAAAAGACTAATTTAAATCTAGTCTAAAACATGGAAATTGTTTACTTCATGCTTAATGTATATTGGCCTAGGGCTCGTTGACTTTCACGAACTAAATAGCAGCCATCTTCCACTAGTAGTCTTTCTGCTTCTTCCCTAGATATCTTTCCATGGAACCTAAAAGAAAAATAAAGTATGTCAAAAAATCTATGATAATATCTTAATTTTATGATTATTTAAGAAAAATAATAAAATCAGGCTGTTCTCTGACTGGAATTCTAAATTATGTATATACTAAAGTAATTTTAATATAATTCATACATTATCATACACTATTACAGTTCCAAATTAATGTACTTTTACAATTGATACAGCAAATTATAAAGGTAACATATTAAGAGACAATATTATGCATATGAAATTGTAAAAAATAAAAAGATTTTTTCAGAATACACATATTTACTCAGGATACTAAATATGGAAAAAATATATAAATGTAAATATAAAGTAACTTCAAAATAAAGCACCTTTTCATAGTGTAGCTATTTCCTTCTATAATAGTATATCAATTTATTTTAAAACACCACCATTATTGTTAAACTAATATTGTATTGGTTAAAAATAGGATTATAAAAAAAGGCTTAACTATTTTGGGCTACATAAGAACAAATACAGATTAAAATAAAAAATAATATTTTTCATAAGAAAATTATAATAATAAACACAGCTTATAATAAGTAAAATATATTTATGACTGACAAATTGACTGACTTGATTACCATTTTGCAAATGGTTGGTTTCAAGCACTACAGCCAATTTTTTGCTATATGATATGAGTTATAATTCAACCATGACCAATGACTCAAAATTGTATGTATATCAATAACTGGAGTTGGACTTAAACCCCAAGATTGTGAAACCAAAAGACACACCCTACCAATTTTACCATTATCTGAGTTTTAAAATATGGAAAAAACTGGACCAATAGAAAGTTCTGCACTCCCTATTAAATTATCCAGATCAGCATAATATACCTACAGCTATGAAAATGGCTATCATTAGCTTTAAAAATGGCTATAACTAATCGGAAAATATCTCCTCAACTTAAGACTGTCTGATTCTTCATCCCAAAATCTATTTTATAGACTGTCTGAGATGGCTAATGACCATCTCTTCTATGATCTTTAAATTTTAACATTAGAAATAATCTTTAGAATTAACCTTTTATACTTTTATCAAGACCATTTGAATGCTAAATAAAGGAAAGCCATAGTTTAGTATAGATTAAATATCTATCTGCTGTATATGTGTATACACATATTTTATATTATGTCAACAACTATTTCAAACAAAAAATATTTAGTTTGCAAAATTTTATTAACATAATTTAATTATACAGCTCATGAAAAGTAGTTTAATACTTACTCTCTTCCATAATGGGATGGTTTTCCATAAACCTAAAAAGGATAAAATATAGTTAAATTTATGACATTATAAAGAAACAAATATTCATAAAAATGTAAGAATATAAATGTACCTCCCGACTGCAGAGTATTCTTTTAGGGATAGGGGCTTGTTGTTGTAGCTGATATACTGAAAAAGAAAAGCATGTGTTTTAAGTTATTCTTTCTTGAAAAATAAGAATATCATGAAATTTGTTATTCTATTCCAAACTTGTGCATATAGACAAAATCCCAAAAACCTGTGTTAAAATATTATGCATATACTTAATTTATTAAGCTTCTTTTCTATTTTTTTATAGTGAAATCTCTAACATTCAGAACAGATTATGTCCAAAAAGTAATTTTTCTCCCTATTATGGCTGTTATGAAAATATATATTTATTACTTTATAAACAAAAGCAAGTTTAAAAAGAGGGAGGGGAATTTTTTAGCTTAAAATTATACCTAGAATGCTTGTTAATAATCTAAATAATTAAAATTTTACTGTTTCATATTAAGTGACTTTGAAATTTTTATACAGGTGGATTAATGCATTACCTAAATAAAGAACAGAAAGATTAATATTTCATAGAAACTGGATCAACCTGAATTTTTTATAATCAGATTCTCTTGTTAGAAATATGTCCATTACTTATTAATATTGCTTGGTTATTTTTATTTTAAACCATTGCAGTTTTACACATTTTTTTCATACAGTTACAAAATTTTTATTAAATTATCTTTCCCATTCCTTTGTAATAACTTTACCTGGTGCTGGAAAACCCCTTTCATATTTTAGGGATAAAAATATTAACTATAAAATGCAAAAATGACTTTTCTTTATGTAGCTAATATTTTTTTCTGTAGTATATACCAATATTCCCTGCAAAATTCTCTATTTAATTAAAAACACATTCAAACTACAAGATAATGTTCTATGAGAACAGCATAACAGGACTTCAATGAAAAACTTTCTAATATATAATATGTATTTTTAGAAATCTATATAAATACATACAGTATGATTTCCATAATGAAGGAATTTTACTAGGCGGTCTGTTTCTCCACTGGCCATCTGATGAAAATACCACTGCAATGAGAAAATTATTTAACTAAACAATAAAATGCAAAAAAGTTAATCAAATCTACATAATTTCAAAACTAATAAACATTTTAAAGAAAATTTTTGTACAAAACCTAATTAGAGAACTGTAATAATTATACATTTGCTGAGTTACTATCAAAGTATAAATAAGAAACTGCATTTTATGAGAAAGTAAAAACCTTTTATTAGGAATAATTAGTAGATTTCAGATATGACACTGTATTTTATTACTAATCTTAACTTATCTTTACCTTTCCAAACAGTATTTATGCATGGCAAAAATATAATAAAATTCCTTCCATATACAATTAAAATTAATTAAACAACAATAACTAAAAGAATCAGCACATTCAAATCAAAGGGTTAATTAATGAGCAAGACATATAGAAATTCTAAATATATCAGATAATATGAAAAATGCAACTAATCCACATTTTATTTATGCTTTTGATATTTTATACTAACATAGCTCAACACACGATCAGTACTGTAGCAGACATGCCAACATTGAGGCACTTGTGTCCGGAGCAACAGCTTGGTTTGAAATTTCAACAAGCTAATTACAGATTATACGTAAGTACATATCTTATTGGTTTCTAAATTAAAATTAAATTTAAAATATTTACACAGTACTAAAATGTAAAAGGTAAATTAAAATTTATGCATTTAAAAATTTATGAGTTGCTTTTTTTTACCTTTAACAACTTATTTTTCAGAACAGTGTTTCTTATAGCAACATTAACCCTGATTCAAATATATCCATTTTTCTATCATTATGGATTCTAGAGTTTGTCTACTCAAATTTGACCTAAATTCAGTTTTTCCGCACAGTACTGAAAACTATTAACATGCTGTGTGAAAAGAGTAATATTCAGCATTATTTTATTTATTTTTATTTTTTTTTTTTTTGCAAAACTTTGTACTTAACTGCTGAATTGTAATCTTTTAGCTGTTCAAAAGTTTTGTTATTTTCCGGAGCAATCTGGGTAGTTTCCGGAGTTATCAAATATTCTCATTTCTCCGGAGCAACTCCGGAGTAGTTGGCATGTCTGCTATAGATCAGGAGTGACTAAACTGCACTATACCATTTTTGCAACTTGCAGTAGCATAATACATGAAATTTAGAAATGAAACAAATATCACATTTATTATAGCTAATATAACAGTTGAATAATTTATTGATTATTATTATAAACAATTATTTATGTTTATAAATTTTGACTTATATTGTTAATTTATAAATAATATAATGTACTGTTTTTAACTTCACCTCAATACACACACACTATATATATATATATATATATATATATATATATATATATATATATATATATATATATATAATGTGACCCACCAATTCTTTTGGCCAAGACTCTTCTAGATTGTGCTCATTAAACAGATATTTAACAGATATATAATAAAATAAAAATGTTCATCTTACATATATTCCTCCAATGGCTATTTGCTATCAACTTTTTTCTACCTGTTTTGCTAGCTTATTCAGAAATGAATAGAGACTATTTGAGCACCATATACATCATTTGTAAATCTCACTCTTTTGTCCCAACCAGAATAAATATATATGTTGTACACACATTTCAAATCACTTTAATGAATTTTCAATTGGGAAGGGGGGTTTCTCCCACTTCAATACATACCTCAAAATTAATGTGGAAAGTTTTACATATATTTTATACAGTCAAAAGGTTATTCATAATTCCCTCTGGGTTTTGAAATACTATAGTAAAAGAAAACTACGATGAATACAACAAAAACAAACCTTGCTTTAAATCAGCAAGAATTCAAGGTTTTTATGATAGCAGTTGTTAGGTAATGTTACTTGCATCCGTACCACCTGAGGAGTACAAGTGCTTCCTGGATGGTGCAAAATGGGTAACAGCATTGATGCCTTGTATAGGCATTAGGATAATGTCTATCACCTGTTGCATTGGAAAAAAAATGATAGCAGTTGTACTCATAATTACTTCATCACTGGATTGGATATGCTTTTAAATATGAAATAACTCTTTTACCTTGCCCCCCCCCCTCTCACGGGATTTAACACTTTGATATTTTCTTTTGAGCTATGTAAAAGACCTTGTTTTTTTACCCATTTGAATGTATGTTTTAATAGAACTGCATGACAGATGCTCATGCTATGAATACTGTTGATAGTACCACATTGAATAGAGTCTGAGAGAAAATGAACTATTGTATTGATGTATGCTGTACAACAAAGGATTCATGCATACAAGACCTGTAAGAGCTATACACAAAAACTGAAACTGTTTTGTATTTAGTGCAATGTTCTTTTTGCTGTATTCATCTTAGTTTTTTTTTTTTTACTATAGCCTTTTGAAAACTCAGAAGGAATTACGAATAGTCCTGTTTATAGCAATCATTATCTGATTGTTATGACCCCCACATCCCCCCATACTATGGCACTGCCCTCTGCGATAAAGATGCATGGGATTTATATGAATAGGTCTTACTGGTTTTTATTCTGGTTTGTTTGGAGCGCTACGGTCTACTGTTTTGCACACGAGGGCTAATGAGACTGGGACCTACTGCTTAAAGCCGATTCCGAACGGCTACGTACATCCATGCCATAATGGGATTCGAACCCACGAACTCCGGTACCGACGATCAGCGCCCTAACCAATCGGCCAGCGAGTTTTTATTCTGAATTATTATTATAATACCACTAGGACTTATATGTATCTAGCTAAAGAAACACTATCTTATCATTCTTTCCTCCTTAGGTGATGTTTTTTCCTCATAAAATTTGGTGGTACAAACTTTAAACTCATACAGAGGCATTATAATAACTTTTAAAGTTGGAAAGAAAGTATAGAAACTCCTTCACTCTAAACATCAGTATATAAAATGAAAACAATATTGCTAACATATGAAGGGTGGTTCACAACAAAAGTTAACTAAGTACACTTGGAATAATATAATGAAATGAGTCACAAAACTTATATCTCGTAATGAATATCTAGAAATTTAAAATAATTTTAGAAAACATTTAATAACTAAAATATTTTTTCCACATATACATATGTATTCATATAAATAACAAGTTAATAACAATTTAATTCTGTAAGAGAGGAAGAACAATAAAACTATACAAAACCAGGGTTGGAAAAAAATCATGATTTTTTTTTTTTTAAATCAAATTTATTTGATTTAAATCAGATTTTTTCGATTTAAATCAGATTTATTTGATTTTTTTCTGAATTCTAATTTTAATTATTGTTGCGTTTTTATATTTTTTGCAATATACATAGAATAGTTTGTTATAAGAAACAACTTATCTATCTAGTATATTCTACACACTGATTACCTAAAATTAAATACATAAATTTTAATCTAAATACATTTCATTATTTTGTAATTGGATAGTGTAAACTCAATAAGATGTCAATTTAAAGAACAAATTAAATATTCATTTAATGCACACTATTTAAAAAAAAAATTCACAATTATTTCAATACTTTTTAAGCAACGAATTATGGATTTAACTGTTTCAATAAAAACACTAGTTTCGGTGTTGTATCCACTCCTAATTGGGTTCGAAGGTTAGAATGAAAAATACCAAAAGAAAACTGACTTTCCATTCTAGCAGATAATATGATGGCTGTTGTTATTTGGTAGACAAACTGTATTTCAAGTTCTGTAATACTTTCTTCACCCCTATTACATAAAATGAATTCCACTAGTCATAACTAGTCATACCTACCCCTACTCCATACTTTCTGATAACAACCCCTAAATTCTTGGAAAGCACATGCTATCTATTTACACTTATTTACTTATTGGTATTTCTGTGCTGATTCCCAATTCTCCTGTCTTTCGAATTAGGTTTTAAGAGAAGTGAAAAAAATCATGATTTAAATCAAGATTTAAATCATGATTTAAATCAACTGATTTAAATCATGCCAACCCTGTACAAAACTAAAGCAATTTTATTCTAAAACAAGAAAAATTCAAGCAAATAGGAAAACATTACATATGCATAGCATTTAAGGTTCCCAGTTGACCATTATTTAAACGGACAGTTTGTTATTTCCATGCAAATCTATTTTTTTTTTATTCCAAATAATAGCAGACTTTTTTTAAATTTAAAAACTTTATGATGAAGTGATATGTTTAAGCAGGACCTGATTTATGGTAGCAAACTCTGTGCAAATGCATGGGTCTCCCTTTTTTGATGAATTTAATCAGGAATTATAATTTAAAGTGTCCTTTTAAGTTATACAAAAACGTTATAAGCATTTTATAAATGTTGAAACAGTATTGAAATGATATTTAATACACTCAATATCTAATTTTTCACAGGAATTGACTTAAAGGTCTGATTTTTATTAACTTAAATCTTTCTTAAAAACCATGATCAGTCAGTAAAACATCACTTGTTTTAGAGCTTGAAACTGACTAACACTTTAAATATGTAATTATTAAAAAATCAAAAAAATATTAAATATATATATATATATATATATATATATATATATATATATTAACTATTAAAAAAAAATCATAGAAAGCTGAGTATGTATACAGATATTATGCTAATGATTAATATATTATGCTCATACAGTGTTTTTTTGTTCAAAAGGAGGGGGGTTTCATCTGCATCATTACAATAGAAATGCAATTGTTAACAACATTAAAGCTAATACATTTTGCTTAAACTATTCATATATGATACCTTGATTCTTGGAAAGTCTCTTGTTATTAAATAAATTTTAATATAAATAACTCAGACAAATTAAAATGTTACAAATTTATATTAATAATCACAGTCTTGAGGCAGTGCCATTAGAAGACCAGTAGGGACTCCCATTTGTTCACAAGATCCCCTTTTTTGTAAATCAGTCTCTGTATTCAAGTAAGGTTTATTTTTACAGAGAATCAGGGTTTTCCCCTCCCCCCCCCAGAAGTTAGAATGAGACAAGGATTCTCTGAAAAATGTATTAATGACACTCAAATATTCCACATAACACTTATGAACAATTATGCATTATGGTTAAGATTTTATGTTTTACTTAAATTCTCTATATCTATTATTTTTATATCACATTTTTATTAGTGGAGAATAGATATGTTCTGAAACACTCAATAATGTGTCATCATTTGAGATTCAATGAGTACTAGGTGAAATTGTAGTAATAGTACTCTATAGGAAGGAAAGGGTTACAAATAAACAAGGTGCATTATCATTTTTAAAGATGCTAACATAACAGAAAATTTTACATCTTATTTAAAAACAGGGGTAAATGTAATAAAAGCAGATGTTGATTATTCAGAGATAAAAATTAGGGTAAGAAAATAGAAGGGCTGTAAAATTATATAATTTAAGAACAAGTCTATAGTTAGGAAAGATCTTTTCCTGCTTGATAAACTTAGACCCTGGAAATTAAATAAATCATTCACTTTTAAAAAAAAGTGGTTTTTTTTTTCTAACATTTAAACTTTTCCAAATACAATGGGTTTTTTTTTTTTAATTATATACATTTTAAAATAGAGAAGGAACATCCACCCCTAAATTTTATTCATTGATTAAAATTAATCAAACCCAAATAATACAACATCAAATAAATTTTAAATATATACATATAATACCAAATACCATAAAATAATTTAATTTTGTTCAGTTTTAAAATTTATCTGGCTATGTTGGCCTAAAACACACATGCGTAATGCTAAAATACTTACATATGTGTATATTATAAGATACAAATGATTATTATATAAGAAAATATACTACCAGACCTCCCCCACCACCAAAAAAAAGGACAATGACATTAAATTTTGCTTAGGTAACAGTGCTGCTCCACTGTATTACCATTATACAAATCTTGTTCTTCATTTGACATGCCTTTTCCTGATGACAGAATTTAAAAAAAATATGTTTTCATGTTTAAGGATTTTTAATATTTACTAGATGCTGGTAGATAATATTCATTAGTTATTTTTATTTACTATAATTATTAAAAAAAAGAGTACCACCCATATTTTTATTAACAACTTAAAAATTAGAAATTAATTAGATCTTATTAAACAAAGGATATACTTAGTATACTTCAAAACTGTATTTAACAGGAGAAATAAAGTTAAATTAAGTAACTATCAAAGTACACATCTAGTTCTCAAAAGTAAATCATAAAAACCTTAAACTTTTTTTTGGGGGGGGAGGGGGGATCTATAATTAATATAAGTGTAAAATATATAAATACAACTTTGATTCCTAAAACAAAATCTATCATAAAGCTCTCATATAATCAAAAATGTTCTGCAGGAGGTACATTTATTTTATCCTGCATTACCCACAAGCTGTGATTATTCTACAACAAAACCTATTGTTCTGTGACATGTATTGCTCTTTCTCGTAATTCTGCTATGAGGCTTTGATTGAAGAGGGAAATTATATATTATTGACAAAAAAAATAGTGCAAATGAAGTTTTAAAAATAAGACTTCTTTTGAATAATGATGGATTTCATAGAAATCTCATTCATAATTAAAGCTGAAAATAAAAAACATATTGGTTAATAAATTAGAAAAAAAAATTTAGAGCAAATTTTTTAACAATGGGATAAGAAAATAACTGAGCATTATTAAATATAAATTGCTTATTTGATATGAGAAAATGAATCGAGGTAAAAAAATTAACCCTTTCAGAGAAATATTCTTTGTAAATAACCATGCAAATATCAATTTAAGACAAAATTAAGTATGTGGATAGTAATTATTGCATTTGCATTTAATTACATTAGAAAAGTTCAGTAACTGATAAAATTTCATTAATTTTTATGAGTATGAAGAAGTAAAGACTTAATAAAAATAAATGAAAATCAAAAAAAGCTCTTAGAGAAATTTCATTTAGTATATATGTATGCATTCATATATGGATGTGCTTGTAAATATGCCTACATATATGGAGTGCATGTAAATCACTATATGCATGTATCTATAAATTAAATATAAGGTATGCACATGTTCATAAATTTAAAGTATATTCTTGTCATGGAAAAAAGTTGTCAATATCAGCTAATTACCTGGGCAATAAAACATCTGAAAATATGCAGTGACAAATTTTTAAATATTTAGAAATAATCTGAATTTACATTTTATTCGCTTCACATGGATAAGAGGTCAAAAATACCTTTAATCCTTTTTAAACAAATAAAAATCAAAGTGGAGTAAAATCAGGTTTTAAAAGACCCCATTTTTAGTAATGGTAATAATAATAAATATAACCACTCATTTAAAAGGTTTTTAAATATATAACTGATTCATTAATAGGTTAATATGAGGGACATTATTAACAAGTTTCATATAAACATAAACATAGTAATATAGGTTTCACACACTGCCAGAGAAGTAACACACACACGCACACACACACACATATATATATATATATATATATATACACACACACACACACAAAATTCTGATAGCATACATATTTATACCAATTATCTAAATAAATTCAAGGTGTCACATATTTATAAGAATTTGTGCAAAAAATTATATTTTATTGATAAAGTTGGGCTTATATTAATTTTATTTTTTTCCGGATTCACTTTTCAATGAAGAATGGTAAGAATTTCGCTGATGTTTACTGTTTTATGTGCATAATTATCGAAAAATATTTGATAATGAATGCATATATATTCATACATATTTAAATGCTACAGTGGGAATATGTCTCTGAAATCTCTCGAGAAAGCAAATGCAGAAGATACAATTTGATTTAACACAAATTGTATTCAATACAAATTGTATTTTGATTCTGAAATTATGTACTTTGTGTCGTGACAAAATCTTTTGTATTCCGAGTCAAATCATTAAATTTATCGATGATAACAGCCTATCTATACACTGATCACGCATAGTTGCACAAAAACAAATATTGATTATATAGTGTGCAAAAGCCTCTGTCTCAAAATAAACTTTAATTTTAAAAACGGACATCTGGATAGCGATCGTAAGGTTAAATGGAAGGGCGTTTCTAAATTTTATAAATACATGACATGTTATTTTTCTTGAAAACACACATGTAGTGTATGACAAATGAGCTACAATCGCATAAAATTTTTCATTTGAATGATACATTACCTGAATGAGTAACTTCGGCCATAACTTGTCTCTAAAAGTCTCAGAAGAATTTTCGTTACGTTAAATACAGTAATATTATTTTTATTAAGTATATCGGCACATTTAAATTACCCTTCATATGTTAAGCACATTTTAACACACAGCAGGATATATTACCAAAACAGTTACACAATAAGTGTCATCATTTTCGATCAGATGAAGTGTCAAAGCTCATTTGTCATGGGCTACTGTTTATTAAGATTTAATACTAATGTTTAATTACGATAACTTGAGCTTCACATGACAGCATTTCCATCCGATGTACGGCATGTTCATTTTCCGCTAGCGCGGTTACTGTACAAAGCAATCAGACGCCAATGTTTAAGCAACAATAATTATTTTTAGTATACTACCTAAAAAGAAAGGGGAAAATTACTGAGGTTAAATTTTGTAAAATAATATTATGCTGATAATGATCTGTAGAGTCATGCTTCAGTTTCGCAGATTTATTTGTTAGCTATTTGGTAGATTTTTTGACTCCGCCAAATGTGCCAAAAGAGCGAAACATTCATTAAAAAGATATACGGACTTACGTCACTTATAAGACCGCAGAAATATTTATAAAAACAAAAGCATTCTTAAAAAGATTTAGAAATTTTAAAAATTTTAGATCGATGCAATAATATGCCAAAGAATTTAATAAACTATTTTTATAATAACTGAAAATATATTTATCTATTACAGCGCCATCTTTAGTAGAGCGGCAGAAATATATATAATTCGAAAATACTTGCGGTTTTCGTGTCACTTGAAAATTTTGTGTCGGACTTTTGGAGTAGAAAAATTTGACAGCATCGTCGAAATGGTAAGTTTTACCTTTTAGAATAGATATCAGTTTTCTCTGAAGAATTTTCTTAGCCCAGAAGTTCAATTTTAAATGCGTTTCAATACCTTTAAAAACAAAAGTATTTAAAGTCCGTTTCCGGTTTAAGACCGAATTTCGCTTGAATATAAATTAAATAGTTCTTTTAAAACATATGAACATTTTAAGAATATTTTAAATAGGAAATAGTCGTACGTGGACTAGAATAACTGCAAGTAAATTTTAAATTAGAATTTTTTTTCGAGGGTTTGTTAAATTTTGTTTTTGAAGATGTCTGTGAGAGTTAAAAAAAAAAAAAACCTAGGAAGGGTTTTAAACATTAAAAAAATGCAAATGCTACATCATGCAGTATATTTCTGCAATGCTAAGTAATCTTACTAAGATATATTGATTGCTTATATTTAATTTGCTACCCACTGAGTCAGCATTCCTTATAAAAAGCAAATCAGTATATAACAGACAATTCCAATTTATTATACATATATATAACTAAATTTTAAACCACACTCAGGAAATACTCAGTATAGTTTTAAATTAGTTTTAATCTCTCCGTTAAAAATGTAATACAGTATTTTATCAAGAAATCAATACCTGAGTTATTTAAAATTTTAAACTATCCTTTAACATTTTAATAGAAGTAAAGAACAAAAGAATAAAATAAAATATATATTTAAAACAAATTAATAAAATATTTATTAATAACAAAAACCAAAATATTTTTATGTAATCTTTTATAATTTTTTAAATGACAGTCAAATCATATCAGATGCTTACTTTAAAAAGATTCATAATAATTATGCACACAATATATTTATTACCAGTACAAAGTAGGACAAATCCAGTGTCTCTGAGCTTGATCTAAAAATATGCGTAACAAACCTTAACTTTTTCAGTTCACAATATAGTCTTTCACTTTTCTAAGGATTCTCGTTGTTACAATTTAACATTAAAAGCCTATTGTAGATCATTTTTGTAACAGTTTTTCTGACTTTTGTAAATAAAATAAAATAAGCTCTTTTCTTTCTTTAAAGAGCGATTTCGAAGAACCCCAGCTTTACGTTTTAGCCCGGGCGTGTTTAGAATTGATGTCTTTTTACACTATAAATTTAAGAAAAACATACTTTGAAAAATCCCAGCATTTTTTTATTCATCTTAAAACCTGAAGTTCGGTTTCATGCTTTTAAAACTATATCAGACATAATATGACTCATGAATTCTTAGAGCCATAAAGCCTTAGTACCGGAGTTCATGGGTTCGAATCCCATTACTGGCATGGGTGTTTGTAGCCATTCATAATTGACTTTAAACAGTAGGTCCTGGTCTCAATAGCTCTCGTGTAGCAAAAAGTAGACCCTAGCGCTCATAAAACAAACCATTAAAAATCATAAAACCTACCTAAATTTATATCATCTGCACTACGAATAATCAAAATGAACGGGGCCATATAATTTGTTCTAAAATATTAACAAGTGTAAAAAATATTTTCAAGCCCATTAATGTATAAGAATACGAAACTCTTAATAATCATTACGTTTTTAGTAGACATTTTTGGGTCGAAATATTTTGTGGATATCTGTAATAACCCAAAGAAGCAGCCGCAACACTTTGTTTTAATAATTTCACCTCTACTAACAAAGGTGATATCTGTCTGCCATATTTCCATATGAAATAAGTAATATTAGAACTTGTGCCAAAAGAGAAATGCATGTAGTGCAGCTTAAAATGAACATTCTCTCAAAAGTGAGCTCTGATTCATCCGTATTGGATTTTTTTAGTTAACGAAAAAAAAGTCCTCAGATACCTCTATGTTTTCCAGTATAAAATGAAATCATCATTATGGATATAATTAAAGCAGAGTGGAGAGGGATTAGCACTACAGTTGGATTGTAGATAATCTCTCCCCGACTGTACTTTATTATACTGTAGAGATATCATCAATTTTTTTAATTGGGAGTGGGCCTTAGTTTTCTCGTCCCTGGTCTACTCTCAATAGAAAATATAATTATGTTATTGTATATTAAAGCAAGTCCCTTCCTCTCTTTCAACCATAAAGCCCAGCTGACGGGAAAAGAAATTTATTATTTCTAAGTATTAGTTCAATGTATTGCAATTACTAAGCTGTGAAATGCAGCAATTTAGTTTACGACGGATACCTAGAATTTAAATTTAAGATACTCTTTGTTTCTTAATAATTTTCGCATATTCAGACTTAAGGATGAAAAAATGCAATTAATAGACAACAGATTTTATCTCCATTTATCCTAAAATAATTTCTTTAACTAAATTTAATAAGTTGTTTAATAATTACTTATTTTTTAAACAAATATAAAACTTTAAAATTTAAAAAAAAATTTAAATTTTTCATTGTTTCTATTTTATTCCAAACTTTTTTTAATTCCTAAATATTTAAACTCAGCCAGTTACTGCTAAATTTGTGTAAATGCTTTGTTACTGAAATTACTTATGTTTTATAGTAATAAAATATAAAAAAAGTGTAAAGAATTTCTTTCCTCAGTAAAAAAGAAAACTGAAATTCAGAAACTCTAAGATTAATTAAGAAATTCGTGTGTTTAAGTATCGGAAACCTGGAATGCTGAAAAATTCGCACTCTGTTCCCCAATCTCTTTTGAATTTCAAATATCTAAACTCAGTTACTGCTTAATTTAGATGTAAATTATTCGTTATTGAACTTTATTTTTCGGTATATTGCCATATTAATGCAAGTTAAAAAGCGTAGTCATTAAATTTTTTCTCCTTACTTGAAAAGAAAAAACATAGAAACTCAGTGGTTTTAAGATTTATACAAGTTATTAGGATTAATTAAGAAGCTCCTGTGTTTAAAAAGAAACGAAAGAAAACGTCCAAATTCGCAAACTCTAAGATAAAATTAAATAAATTCGTGTGTTTAAGCGTGAGATTTAGCGCTGAATACCTGGAAATAATAGCGCTGAAAAATTCGCACTCTGTTCCCCAATCTCTTTTGAATTTCAAATATCTAAACTCAGTTACTGCTTAATTTAGATGTAAATTATTCGTTATTGAACTTTATTTTTCGGTATATTGCCATATTAATGCAAGTTAAAAAGCGTAGTCATTAAATTTTTTCTCCTTACTTGAAAAGAAAAAACATAGAAACTCAGTGGTTTTAAGATTTATACAAGTTATTAGGATTAATTAAGAAGCTCCTGTGTTTAAGCTTCATAAAACAAAAAAGCGTCCAAATTCGCAAAAGTATAAGCAAAATAAAATAAAAAAAATCTTTATGAATATAATGTGAGGTTTTCTTTTGCTTAAAAATAATTAAACATAAAAAGATTTATTTTAACGGAGAAAGATACTTTCAGGATTTATTTTCAAAATATTATTACCATAGTAAGACAAATAGAAAAAGAACTGACATAGAAAATATTTTTCTCAGTAGAAAAGAAAGGAGAAAGTAGTATATAAGTTTAGCAGCCTTAAAAGGTTTATACAAATTATTACGATTGAAGTAAGAAGATCCTGCATAAAGTTTCTAAAAATTGAAAAGCAGAAAAATTCTCAAACGCTTACAAAAATAAATTTAAAAAGCAAAAAAATTCTTTTACGATAGTTTTGAAATTTGATCAACTTTGGTTTCATTTTGTATACAAAATAATTAACGAAAAAATTATCTTAACAAGAAACGATTATTCAGGATTTGTTATTAGAATATTATTATCATAATAATGCAAGTATAAAACAGCGTAAATTCAAAAATTTCTCTACTCAGTAGAAAACGGGAGAAAAAAAACATAATTCAGTATCCTTAAGATTTATACGAATTATTACGATTAAGATATTTCCTACGTTTAAGCTTTGAAGTGCGAAAATTCTCGAACATATAAGCAAAATAAAAAGTAACAGAAATAAAGAAAATTATGGATGGAACAATTTTGAAATTTGATCACTAACTGCTTGGCTTATTTAATTGTTCCAATTTATTTTTCTGAGTGAAAGCTTAGATATCCAATTTCCTCAGTAGAAAAAAAAATGTAGATTCAGAAGCCTTCAAAAAAATTGAAAGTTGTAAAAAAGCCTCAAACGTATACGCATAGTAAAATGAAAAAAAAAATACTTTCATTATGGTTATGATAATTATGAAACTGGATCAAATCACTTTACTTCCGTATAAAAATAATTTGACTAACGAAAGGAGTATCTCAGCAAGAAAGATCCATTTGTGGTTTATTATGAAGAGATAAAATATACAATATATGTGGTTTTCGTTACTAAGCACATTCTTGTATGTTTACTTTTAAAATAAAACTGAGCGGAAAAACTTTTGAAAAAGTTTTTGCTTACTTCTAGGCAACTTTTTATATGTTATATTTAGATTTGACTCACTTCAGGGAGAGTAGATGTTTTTATTAATTTTCTAACGGAAGAATAACTTGAAAAAATTATCTCCTTTTTAATTCCGACAGGAATTTTATAATAAATAGAGAAAATTTAATGAGCTAAAAAACTATTTTTCCCCTCAATTTCTGGGTAGTTGAAGTTGCCTGTAAATCTTCTTTGACTACAAAATGATTCCAGATTCAGGACATTTTAGAGAGTCTATTGCACTAAATCAGTATAGAAAAGCAAACGTTGATCAAGAATAATTTAGTTTGCATTTTTACATATACCAGCAATAAGATTCATTTATAATGCATTTTGTTCAAAAGTAGTGATTTAGATGAGCTTAATCTGGAAAAAATTAGTGCTCAGTCTGATAATACAGCTTTGTGTTATCCGTTTACGGTTAAACCAACTGCAGAAAATCCTCTTGGTATTTAATTTCAGAAGTAGATAATTAAATTTAATTATTTAATTATAAATTAAGTGTGAAGTACATCTACTAGTATTTAAAATCGAAGTTGTCTTTTTTAATTTTTTCAGTTATTTTGGAGCTATATTTCATCCTTTTTACGTATGCATAACTTTACCGTTTAATATTGTAATAATTTTTTTTAATAGCGGAATCTGGTAGAATTAATGAGCGAAAGTATGAAGATAAGAAATTAGTCTCATGTGAAATATTTAATATCCAAAAAATAATGATGCGTACTGTAAAAATATCGAAATTGCGCACTTAAACTAAGTTTAATCAAAGGCATCTCACAATAAAAGGATCGTCTTGAAACAAATGATATCTTTCCTGCAGTGCAGCTCAGCCGTGAAAGCACTGATAGGCTGGCCAGGATATGACATTTTCAGATTTTGTTTTGACTGCAGTATCAGCATTTCCATTTTAATTCTCTACGCAGAAACTCGTCCTAGGAAAATTATTTTCAAATCAAATTAAAAAGTTATCATTTTGCAGAGAAAAAATTATTTATTTTTACTAAAAGTTATTCCTTGTTAAGCAACTTTATTTATTTTTTGGGAGAAAAGACCATTTTTGTAGCTTCTTTGTACTGTTTGATCTGAAGGGAATGTAATATATTTTTTAAAAATACAAAGTGGTAAGGACTAAAGGGAAGCTTAAGTTTATATCAAGCTAAACATTCCTTGATTTTATTATTATCAACTAAACATTTTCTGAACATTTATGAAGCACATATGCCAAATTTTCATATCAGTTTTCCACGAAAATTTAATCTAGTTTATTCTTTGCTAAAATGAACTCTAAAAAGAGAAAATAAAAGAAAAAATGTAGTAAAATCGGATATATATATATATATATATATATATATATATATATATATATATATATATATATATATATATATATATATATATATGTATATATATGTATATATGTATATATGTATATATATGTATATATATGTATATATATGTATATATATATATGTATATATATATGTATATATATGTATATATATATATATATATATATATATATATATATATATATATATATATATATATATATATATATATATATATATATATATATATATATATATATACATATATATACATATATATATATATATATATATATATATATATATATATATATACATATATATATACATATATATACATATATATATATATATACATATATATATATACATATCTATATATATACATATATATATACATATCTATATATATATATATATATATATATATATATATATATATATATATATATATATATATATATATATATATATAATGAATTGAACATCAAAACTTAATGAGTATGAATTGAAGATAAGTAAAAAGAAATCATGCACCACTTAAAATGTATCAATTTTGTCTGTGATTAAAATTTCCTTCTACGAAAACGATCTGTGTTTCATAAAATTTTACATCTAAAGCGACAATTTGTGGCTGTCGTTGTTCTAATGAGATCCGATACGCAGTATGAACTCTCCATTGAAATTGTACTGAACGTTGTTTGACGCAGAAAGGAAATGAAAACTTAATCATCGTCATGGATAACGTCTGAGAATTTCCGCTCTGTAGAATAACCTTTCTTCTTAAACAGCCTCATTAATCGCTTTTTGACTGAGAGCATCAAATAACATTCATCGAATAATTTAGCAAAACTGAATATGCACGTTCATAGAATAATTTAGCGTAGCTGATAAACGACTGTAAACTGTGGTCTGTTGAAGAAATATATTTAAAGTTAAAAAAAAATACTCAGATTTATCGTGTAAAAGAAGTAGAATAATTTTAAACTAAAAGTTGGTAATTATATTGAAGTAGTTGTTTTTAAATGAGTTTACTTTAATAAATGATAATTTGGAATTACTGGTAAATGACCATAAACTGTGTTTTATTGAATTAGCATATTTAAAATGAAAAATATTTACTGAAATCTATCTTAAAAAAATAACAATTTTCTTTATAGAAGAAATACCCACTTTCTGAAAGTGAGTATTTCGCTAAAAGAAAAGTACCCACTTTCTGAAAGTGCGTATTTCTCTATAAGAAAAATAGGCTGTTTTAATAAGCTGATTCGCGAGAAGAAAGATTCAAAGATTTTTTTAATATAAAAATTAATTATATTTACATTGCAAAAATATTTAAGCATTTTAGTAAACTTCTCATACTTCTTTCCCAAAGTTTGACAGATCGATAAGTGAAAAAATGTTATTGAATGTCCTTTAAAATTAAAATGTAATTAATAAATTGGGTTACAAAACTTCACTGATTTCATTTTGGATTTTATTCGTTCATGTAGTACTGACGAAATGAAAAATTCTTCCCTCGATCAAGTAAACCTTATATTAAAATTCCTCCTGAAATGTGTTTTATGATCTAAATGGAACCACAGATATCGATTTTCTCTTTTTATTTTGCTGTGAAAGGATTATAAATGGAAACTGTCATTAATTTAATGCGATAAACCAATGCTTATTGGGGTTTTAATCATAGTCATTAATACTTTGAAAAAGATTAAGTAAATGGCTCCAAAGAGAGTATTTTAAACAAATGTTGGGCAAATTTATATCTTTTTCTGCTTTAAATATTGAAAAATGATTTTGGTTTAGTACATATTCTTCAATAAAATACTCTAATAGATAAAGGTATAAAAACTTAAAATTAATTTACGATCTCTGAAAATTTACGAAAGTATTTTATTCTAAGGTAGTATGCTGGATAGATATTTACTCTTAATACAACTTTAATGTATAACTAAGTAATTTTCTTAAACCTGTATAACATTTATAATATTATTAGAAAAGAGTTACTGTTATCTAATAATGTGCGTTTATTACTTAATTTGTAATAAACTATTGTATGAAAGTATATACCTATGTAATTACGTATACCGTCATGTTTTAATTAATTGGAATAGAATTTCAATTCATTAAAAAAATTGTCAGTTTAAAAAAAAGACTCATTAACATTCTATACTAATATTCCCATAACAAAGGCTTTCACAATTTAATCCTAAAGTTGTCTTTTACAATTTTGCTGAGGCAATACTGTTTTGAAAATACCGTATTCTTTATTGACTAAAATACGTCTAGAATAATGCGTTTGAATACGTGCTCACAAAGGCAATGAAAAAAATAAATCCCCAAATATCAACATCTACTTAAGAATCTATCGGAGATTGTCGAGATAAGCTGGAAGAGTGCTTGTAAGCTAATATCACCTCATCACCATCAAATAACAAGACACAGCCACGGTATTCATAGCTGTTATTGATAGGCAACATAACAGAGCTTTTCACCACATTTCCCGCTTGTTTGTATATTTTAAAGTGTATCTATAATCTTTCATGGAGCTGTACGAAACTAAATAAATATGTGATAAAATCCCGTACCTAAAATGCTGTTTAATATTTCAATTATTTATTTATGTTGTGAGTGTGCGAAGGGGGACATAATTTTTTATAATGCAATACGGGTTTTTTTCTGTTTATATTGTAATAATATCCTTTGGATTATTGTGAAGTTCGTAGTCAATGGATAGGCATTTCACATAATCAACTACCAATATCATCTCATTAATATCAGATTAGTTTGAAGGATTTTCTAAAAATTATTAACTTTATGGCATAATGCATTTATTATTTAATCTACTAAAAGTTGAGAAAATTAAGTTGCATTTTGTGTGAATAAATACGATTATATTAAAAACTTCTTCTAGGTTTATCGAAAAAGAAAAGACTTTTAAAGAAAAGGGCTAGCTCGCCTTATGGATTTGATTTCCATGTATAAAAACTTATATTAATAGTTCTCCTCGGTAAACATTATTTCTTTATGTAAAAATTTTATCATGTTATCTTTTTTTGCTTTTGTTTTGCAACATGTGTGAACTATTCAGTTAAAAACATATTAAAGTGAATAAAAAAAATCTGAAACTGAACTTCAAAGAATACATCATTTTACAGGTTATTCAGGTTATTTTTTAACACAGCGTTTAATTTTTAACTCAATTTTGTGTTGCATATATATATATATATATATATATATATATATATATATAATATATATATATATATATATATATATATATATATACACAAACACATGCATATACAGCGCTAATTCTATTTCTGTGACCCTATTAAGTTCATAATCTTGACTGAAATTACTAAAATGGATACCAAGGGGTGTAATCGATAAGCAGACCGGTGACGAAAGCAAATCTAGAGTCGGAACAAAACACAGTTCGGACACTTGCACTCATTGTTAACATCAGTGAGTACAGCAATCATTGTTAATATCATAAAACATTTATTGTTAGAAACACAGAGAAGTGTTTTACAAGTGTATAAGAGAATGAACACGTTCATAAGCTTGTTTTTCAGTCTCACGTGAGCCTAGAAAATAACATGTCCGGGTAACTCCCACAAGACTGCGAGAATACGACATTGACTATGTAGTTTTGATTAAATGATTTCCTACGACGGAAAATATGTCACCATACATAGAATACGTGTATCATTGTAACTGCTTTTCACTGGTTTAACAGTAAATGCGTAAAAAGAACGCTAGTGTTTTGCAAAGATGCAGCTCCTTCTAACTAAAACTAGGTAGCACACTAAATTACAATGGTAGAAAGTTATCGAAAATTATTAAACAGCTTATCTTTACTCATGTAAACAGAAAGTTAAATGATGAATTTATATATTGTCTTTAAAATATCTTATTATACAAAAGGGGAAAAAAGGCATGACTTCAATAAAATAAGACTAGGAAAGATATATTAAAGCAAAAATGCAGCCATTATCAACAATAGAAATTTCCTGCTGTTAAGCTATCTATTAGGTAGTGATACGTACTTGACCATTTGAATTGCAATAAGCCTCTTCACTTACTGTCAGTTTATTGGACTTATATAACAACCTAATCTCGAGATACTAAATTTGTAATGTCTGTTATACTGTCTTAATAATCAATTTCAGCATGATTACACAAGAAAAAAATATTAGAAAGTAATTTCTACTTACATGGAGAAAGGTAGAAGGGAAATTCTAGTAAAATATTTTAGTATATGGTTAGTGTTTGGGGTGTTGCGGTCAAGTTTTTGCTACTCGATGTCTAATTAGACCGGGACTTACAATTTAAAGCTAATTCCGAACGGCTGCGAACATGCATGCTAAGAGTGAGATACGAACCTACAGATTCCGGTACTAATTTGACCATTTAAATCAATGTGTTTTTATGGTGAACCGTCCCTTTTAACTGGTAATGCTCGAAAGTTAGTAATTTTAAAAATTTCGCGTTCTACCATTGTAAGAAATGGGTCTTTAATTAAAGTAAAGTAAATTTGAGACACTTAAAAAATTTTAAGTTTCTAATTCAATTTTTATAAAAAATGTTCACATTTTTGTTTATATATATAATAATTTTACTGAAATGTATTATAGCTGGAATAATGTGTTTCTTTCTTATAGGCCGATCTGAAAAGCAGTGAAGTAGACAGTAAGTTCTTTTTTACATTTCCATCTTTAATAAAATTCTTTTTATCTGTGTCTATACCATGCAGTTTTCAAGGTTTTGTATGTAACACTCAAAACATTTCCGGAGAAAAAAAATTGAAAAAGAAATGAATGGAAGTTAAATTAATTTTTCAATCTCCAAAAATATTTACTAATTCATTAGAATTTAAGGCGCTTTGAATCAAGTTACTTTTAGACGGATTATGTATAACAATAAAATGTAAAGAACAATGAAAAACATTTTTGCGCACTTCCTTAGAAAGTTAAAATGTTAGAAAAACATACTCTAGCTTCATCTTTTATTTTAACCTCGTATTCAAATTTTGATTCAGAGACCTTTTTTACAGCTTAACTCGAAAAATTCGGAGAGAAAACACATGGAGAAAAGAACGGAAGTTAAATTTCTTTTTCTACCACCGAAAATATTTGCATATTCATTACAGGTGAACGCGCTTTGAATTAGGTTATTTTCAGTCACATTATCTGTAACGATAAAAGCTACTAAAGAACAGAGAAAAATATGTTTTACAAGTTCGCTTGACGAGTAAAATATTATTTTATAAAACCAACTTTATTTTTTATTTTAACGTCGAATTCCATTTTTCGTTTCAACGATTTCATTCCGTGAATTTATCTGATATACTCTGCTTATACCCTAGTTCCGGCTCCCTCTCACAACTAAGCTATTTACTTCCCGCTTTTGTATGTAAATTTCTGAAAATTTTGAGAGAAATACCTATGAGGAAAAGAACTCAAGTTTAACCGTTTGAGTGCGGCGAAGCGCTATTACTCTTCTCATATATTCTGTCATAAATGCTTGGAAGTGCTATCGTGGAGCTGTATGTTACTATAATTTTCCCATTAATTGAGAGAAAAATAAGACTTATTCTCTAGTAGGAAAATTATAGTAAAATACAGCAGTGCGACCACACTTCTATGCATTTTTGCCACAGCACAAGGCAAGCGCGATAGCGCTTAATAGCAGTCAGACGGTTAATTTGTGTTTCATACTCCAAAAATATTTACTAATTCATTAAAAGGTAATGCTTTAATGAATTTTGTTACTTTTATAGCTGAATTTTCTGTAACGGTAAAAGCTAAATAGACCCTCCCCCCCCCCCAAAAAAAAAACATTTTTTGCACTTCTTCTTGGACAGTTAAAATGTTTTTTTAACATATTCCCCGTTTCCATCTTTTATTTTAACGTCGTATTCAAATTTTGTCTCAATGACCTCTTTTTCGGTTATGCCTCGAAAAAATTGGAGAGAAAAAATTATGGGTAAAAGAACACTATTATGGGTGAATTCTCTTTGAAACATGTTACTTTTAGCCAAATTACCTTTAACGATAAAAACTAAAGAACGGCGAAAAGTATATATTTTACAAGCTATCTTGGTGAGTTAAAATATTATTTTAAAAAACCCGATTCTGTTACTTATTTTAACTTTGTATTCAAGTTTTCGTTTCAGTAACTTCTTTATTGGTAATTTTTCTGGTTTACACGACTTATTTTCTGCTTCCTCTCGCAATCTCTCTCTACTTTGTTATTTCCTCCAAGTTTTTGTTTGTAAAACTCAAAAAAATTAGAAAGAAAAACCTATGGAGTAAGGAAGAGAAGATAAATTTCGTTTTCCGCCACCAAAAATATTTATTTATTCATAGCAGTTGAATGTTGAATGAGTCATGTTACTTTTAGCCACATTATCCGTAACGATAAAAGCTGTAGAACAACGAAAAATATATCTTTTGCCAGCTCCCTTGAAGAAGTATAACGTTTTTTAAAAAAATCTATGGAGTAAGGAAGAGAAGATAAATTTCGTTTTCCGCCACCAAAAATATTTATTTATTCATAGCAGTTGAATGTTGAATGAGTCATGTTACTTTTAGCCACATTATCCGTAACGATAAAAGCTGTAGAACAACAAAATATATATCTTTTGCAAGTTCCCTTGAAGAAGTATAACGTTTAAAAAAAAATCTCCGGCTTCAACTTTTATTTTAACGTCGAATTCCATTTTTCGTTTCAGCGACCTCTTTTTCCGGCTATTTTTCTTGTATACACTACTTATCCTTCCCCCCTCCCACACTTCACACGTTTTCCTCAGCCCGTACATTCTTGGCGAATATGCAGGAGTTTTCTCAAACATTTTGCGTCTGGTCCTTCATATTTCTGGAGCCATTTTTAGATAGGGACCCATGAAACTCTTCCAAATCTTGTCTTGCCTACCTTATTAGGGCCTACAGATAACACCCCCGCTTCCACTTACCAAAACCTGGAAGCAGCTGTTTACTCAACCCGAGATGTATAGCAGACATCCTTCCATCACACCTCTCACCCCCGCCTGGCTCTTATCCACCCACCCTTTCAGCCCAGCGGGAAAGGAGAAGTCGGATTTGAAGACACTTTCCGCCGACTCGGCTAAAATGATGCACGCACAGGAAAACTGACAAAGATTCCCTTTACAATCTATTGACCCGGACTGAAGGGAGGAAATCTTTATTTATTTTTGATGCGATCACGAGACTTGGAATAATGGCTGTTTCAATTTACTAGCAATTAGCAGTGACTGAATGCCTCCATTATCTTTCACTGCCCATTAACGTTCACACGTGGAACAGTGTGTGCTTGTATAGATATCTTTAAATAGAGGAATAGATCGAAAGAAAGACTTATCTAGAAATTTATGTGATCTTTCCCTAGCACGCATATAGATAAATAGATAGATAGATACAATTAAATATAGATAAATAGATGAACAAAGAAAAAGAAAGAGAGGATAAAACATTTTTATGACTCATTTATTTACCAATAAACGAAAATTAACTAACGCGACCCACGGAACGAAAACATTTATG
>CM063502.1:56655553-56683053 GCA_032207245.1 Pardosa pseudoannulata | reverse complement strand
GTATGTTGTTTAATCTCCCTTGAGAACCTGTAGAGGGTGCTCAATCGAACCCATGTGAGAAGAGGACCCTATATGTTTTTATCCCATCTTGGGGGATAATTGCTAGCTTGGAAATAGGAGCAAGACGTGATTTGCATCTTCTCCTCTCTTACAGTCTATTTAAGTTTTATTGTCACTTTTCAAATGAACCAGCTGTAAGTTTATTTACTTATTTGAGGATCTTAACATTTTTGAATCCCGTCACTGAGCTATCTTCCATATCCCCTATATAATAATAGCCTAAGTTATCAGTCTGTCTGTCCCCAAATTTATGAAACGGTTGGACCTAGAATGGATAGAGGCATCCATATTGGATTTTTGATGAGTTGAGGGTTAGAAAAATTTATCTTCTCCTAAACGATCCATCCGATCCTAAAATAAATTGGTATAAATAGGCTTCCTATCACAGCAAAAAATACTGTTGTCTTAAAAACGTTCCAAATCCCCCCCCCCCGATTTTCGAGCGTTTAATGAAATCATTTCAAGCCCTATTTTCCGCTGTTAATAGGAGGCGATTAAATTTATCTATCACATAATACAGAGAAAAACACATTTTTTTCTAGCATTATGACATCATTCCTTTAACCATCTCCTTTAATCCGTTCTTATTTTAAATTATTTAAATATCGTCTGCATTATTTTCAAACTTTTATCATTGAACTTAGCTATTAAGCAGATAATTTTCTTTTATATTTGGCTTAAATATAGATTAGGTACATATGTGATAATTTTAAATTGAATCATCCATTATTAATCATCCATTATTTTTGTTGCAATGAAAATTTTATCACCGGTATTAACAATAAGTTCTTTTCGTAAAAGTCTAGATGTCTATTTCACGGACTAATAAATATCTAGCGTTTAAGTTATATATCTTTGAAAATTAAGAAGTTTGTTCGTTTGTGTGTTTGTTTTTTATGCATAACCACGCGGTTTACAATCGATTCGCTAAATCTTGGACATCGCTCATACGTATCGCCAAATAATCACTGTCAATATTTAAACCTCTGCTGTCCATCCTATCACGTAATATGGGAAGTTGGCAACTAACATACAGCCAGTAAAGATAAACAAATTATTGAGCATGTACTAGATATTTCTCAGCCAAAAAACAAACCATTTTTTTACCTACCTCATAGGGTACTTTACAATTCTGGATAATTAAAAAGTTTACTGATCTCGTCATATGGCGGGCTATATGCTAGTGTAAAAATATACAGATTATTTGAAACATTAAAAATGCAAATAGCTAAACTAGACAAAAAAAATTTTAAAAATTGAATTTTAATGATTACAGTTTCTTTGGATTAAAAAAAAAAAATCATTTTTGTACATTTGCTCGAATTTTTTTCGGGAACAAGTATATCATTAATAATTTTTTTATTGAAATAATTTGAGTAGATTTTCTTAAATGCATAATTTTACTATTACTCCCATAATTTGTATGATTCCTTATTAACCCATATTGGACCGCTGTCCTATAAACAGGACAGCAAATAAAATTCCATTTAATAATAAAGTTATAAATATTTTCTGAGTGGATTTTGTTTTAACCCCTTTAAAATAGACATACTTTAGCATAGTAACAAATAAAACTGAGAAATCAAATTATATTGTATTGTAAAATTTATTTTCAGCAACCTCTTAATAATTGTCATTTTTTTATCTTTAATTTTATATTTATTTTTATTATTATTTAAACCAGGGCTTCGAACCGGAACTGAACTGAAAACCGAAAACCGGAAAAAACCGTTATTTTGGTCGGAACGAAAACCGGAACTGAACCGAAAAAAATATCGGTTTATTTCGGTTCGATATATCTTTCAGTCATTTTGTTACTGTTACCAACTTATCAATATTTTCTAATTTAACGTCAACTTTATAATTATCATTACATGTATACTGCTTCTCGATTTCCTATTTTGATATTTGTTGAAAGAGCGTTTTCAGGTTTGAAATTTATTCTCCGAGACAACAGAAGTAATCTCAGTGAAACCACGTTAGAAGATATATTAATAATTAGAGGCAATTTTCATATGTTAAATAAATAATATATTTTTTACATAATTATTGCAAGGCCAAGTGCACGATGTGAGAGTCAAACGACGAATGTGGGTAATCATGAACCTAGTTGTCAAATGCGATTTTGATAATGGATAACAATGCCAATGCTCGCCGCTCTTATCGTACCTGCTGTTTGTATCAATTCACATAGTGTACCAATTAAAAAAAGAATAAAATCTTCTAAATTTTGATAGAATTACATTTTTTGTTTATGATAGAATTATATTTTTAGTACAAATAAGAATATACATAAAATGAAATTATGCATTTGGAACTAAAACGAAAACTGTTATTTTTGGCGGAGCGAAAACCGGAACTGAACCGAAAACCGTTATTTTTGGCGGAGCGAAAACCGGAACTGAACCAATATTAATTTTTTAGTTGAACCGGAACGAAAACCGGAACAAAAAAAATTACGGTTCGAAGCCCTGATTTAAACATTGTGGAGGTTACTTTTAGTTTAAAAACAGAGCTAATAATGTAGCTGAAAGTTTTGTTGAAAAATATATTTTATACGTGTATTTTGTAAGTATAAAAAAGGTGCCCTAAAATTAAGACGACGGTCCAATCCCGATTATTTTTCTATGAATTCGATATTGCATTGATAGCGCACATTCTTTTTTTATCTTTCAATGAAAACCAGTTAAAACATCTGGTTACACACCTGGACACAACAAGGGGTAAATACATGTATATTCTATTCAGAAAACTGTAGATTTTTTGCAAGATAAACTTACTCTCTTACTGCCATTTCAATAACTGCAAGAGAAAACCTACAACAGTATGCTTAAAATGTAATGTTGGATTTTGTTTTGACTGTTTCCCCAAATTTCCCCTATGAATCAGCCTAATGCAATGTAAGTGATATTTGTTAAGTTTTAGTAGTGTAATGGACCGTTGTCCTATTTATAGGACAGCCAATTACATAAAATATTAAAAATAGTTTTTCAAAATTTTGGTTTTATATACTTAATTACATCATATTAATGATATTGATTAAGTTTTAATAACTTACAAAAATATTTAGTTGGTGTGGTACAATATGGGTTAATTAATTAGTTGAAGAGCTTTACAATGTTGACGCAAACTCTGAAACAGGCTGAAGTAATTCATGCTCTAGATTAAAAGGAAAATGTTTGAAAATATTCTAGTATTAATATACAGTATACTAATGTTACGATGGAAATTTCCATCATCATGCGAAGGAGGGTTAAAACCCCTGATTAAGATCACCTGATTTTTCTCTTCTACCGCTAGTCGTAGATGTATATTTCTAACTACAAAACTATTTCAAATAGAATAAGCATTCGCTTTTATGGTAGTTGAAATTTGAAATTAGAAAATTGAATTTCGCGAAAATTACAAAAATATTTATTTTTGTATTTTTCCCAGTTTTTTATCATTTTTAGTATAAATTGAATTTCATCTGAAGAATAGTAACACAAAAAGTTCTTCTCTGTGCCAAAAATTGGCTGAGATTTTTAAATTTAAAATTTTCGAAAATTTCAAGTTTGTTTTCACCTTTTTGGGGAATCAGTTATAGATTAATTACAATAATTCGAGGATGAAATCAAGTTGCAACATCCCTTTTACGTCAAAAGGGGGCGAAGGGATTGCGAACTTATTTTACTGCAAAATACAGTGTATAGCCACTTTACAATAGATAAATATCCCACTGTTATTAAAGAACCCTCCCCCCATTTCACCGAAATAAGACGTTGCAACCTGATTTCAACCTCGATTTATTGAAGTTAATCTATTAATAGATACCTGAATGAATGATGGATATAAAATATTGAAATTTTGAACTTAAATATCAGAGAAATAGAATTTTTGGAGTTATGTTTCTTAAGTCAAGTTTCAATTTTTACTAAATATATTCATAGAAAACGGAATAACGTATAAAAATTTATATTTTTTTTTTCAAAATTCAATTCTTAAATTTAAAAATACTATAAAATGGACACTTATCTTATTTGAAACATTTTTGTAATTGAAAGTATATGTATACGACCAAAGTTGAGGAGAAAAAAGTCAGTGGAGAATTTTACTATGTTCCCTGTATACATTTCCATTAAAATGCTCTTAAAGTAAAATTTTGTAACAAGAAAAACTATTTGACTATTTAAAAAGAAATTGATAAATGAGGCTTTTTTTAGCCTCATAAGGATTTAAATAACCATTTACTATTTTAGACTAAAAATTAAGCATTTTAGGACCTTAAAAAATTATCCTTTAAGTTGTAAGGGTTCTCTCCAAGACTTAACTTCGAAAGGAAGTATTTCTTTGCATAAACGATAGAAACTCTGTTTCTTGTAGAAAGTATTGATTTTTTTATTTGTTTATCATTCTTTATTTATCCTTGATAGCACTGTGACTGAGTATTAAGCATATTTGATTTGGCTCAGTTTGGAGAGCTATGGTCTGCTCTTTTGCCACACGAAGACTAATGAAACCGGAACCTACTACCTGAAACCGATTCCGAACGGATACAAACATCCATGATAGTAGTAGAGGTCGAACCCAAGAACTTAAATTCTGCAGAGCAGCGCACTACTCAATTGGCCATTTTTCAGCTTCAAGTGTGTTTGAAAGACCAAATAAGAATACTTCACTTTAGTAATAACTTTGGTTTGGCTTCAATCGTTACGGTCAATTGTTTACAATAAGATGGTTAATTAGACAAGGTCCTAAAACTTAAAGCCTATTCCGAATGGTTACGCATTTCCATGCCAACAGTGGGATTCGATTCGACCAACACCAGTTTCATCCATTGCTTTACCATTCGGCCATCTTTCGGTGTTTAGTAATCAGAAAGGTTTAATCATTATATTGGTTATTTAGTATATTTATAGCAGTTATCTGTAACTAACAGAGCACGAGTGGGACTGTTTAAGTAAGTAGGACGCTGTCTTTTGTTACCGGACTTCGAATCCCACTGTTGTTAACAGTGCTTCGAACCGTATTTTTTTTGTTCCGGTTTTCGTTCCGGTTCAACTAAAAAATTAATATCGGTTCAGTTCCGGTTTTCGCTCCGCCAAAAATAACGGTTTTCGGTTCAGTTTTGGTTTTCGCTCCGCCAAAAATAACTGTTTTCGTTTCAGTTCCAAATGAATAATTTCATTTTATGTATATTCTTATTTGTACTAAAAATATAATTCTATCATAAACAAAAAATGTAATTCTATCAAAATTTAGAAGATTTTATTCTTTTTTTAATTGGTATACTATGTGAATTGATACAAACAGCAGGTACGATAAGAGCGGCGAGCATTGGCATTGTTATCCATTATCAAAATCGCATTTGACAACTAGGTTCATGATTACCCACATTCGTCGTTTGACTCTCACATCGTGCACTTGGCCTTGCAATAATTATGTAAAAAATATATTATTTATTTAACATATGAAAATTGCCTCTAATTATTAATATATCTTCTAACGTGGTTTCACTGAGATTACTTCTGTTGTCTCGGAGAATAAATTTCAAACCTGAAAACGCTCTTTCAACACTGGAGCTGCCAAAACCACCATTGCAATCTTATACAAGTGTGGATATGTAATTATAAAGTTGACGTTAAATTAGAAAATATTGATAAGTTGGTAACAGTAACAAAATGGCTGAAAGATATATCGAACCGAAATAAACCGATATTTTTTTCGGTTCAGTTCCGGTTTTCGTTCCGACCAAAATAACGGTTTTTTCCGGTTTTCGGTTCAGTTCCGGTTCGAAGCCCTGGTTGTTAAGGACTTTCATAGACGTCTGGGTTGGGAGGGATGGGAGCACTACGGTCTACTGTTTTGCAACACAATGATTAATGAGACAGCTACCTACTGCATGCCGGACCTTTATCAACATATATTAATGCATCTATGGCTAGAAATCATATCATTAAATGAAATTAAAGCTAGATTCCTAATAATTCCTACAAATCCAAGGGATGTTTTTCTTAAAAGTGCAAAAAACAAAACCATAAAATTTTTGGGGGTTTATTTTGTTACATTTTTGCATAGAAATGTAACTAGGACAAGTACATAATTGATATTACTTTATAACAACATTTTAGCAGTAATTTTGTGCAATATAAATTAATAAATGAAACAAAAAGTTCTGGAATCATTTGTTGAAGTTAGTTTATATAAAATAGAAAACAATACTAGCAGATACTTATTTTATTGCTTTCAGTTATTGGCAGTGAAATAATTATTGATATTTGAGAAGGAAAACATTTTTAGTTAGTAATTTGCAATTAGTTTAGGAAAAAACTGAAGTGTATTTAATTATGTACAGCTAGTGTATGCCTTCCTATGTCATATTTAATTATCTTACGTATATCTCTTCTTCTATCCCTTGATGTAGGGGGTCAAACAAGTAATCGATTGCAGGAATATATGCTGCATCAATAATAATCATAGCTCCAAGGAAAGTAATGTTTAGTTACAGAAACTCTATTCTTTCGTTAAAAATCCCTGTTTTGAATATTATTGGCTTTCTTTATACACAAAGGAATTTTTCTCACAAACATAAAGGTCCATGTAGTAAGAGTTATTTGTGAAAAGATAGCAAGATGATGCGAGGGTGCATTAATAAGTAAAGCAGAAGTAAATTTTCTTTACAGCATTAAATTATTTAGTAAAAGTATGAATGGTCGAAATAAAAGGCGAAACTGCCTGCACCGCGTAATGCTACAGGGATCTTGGTAATTTTAAGTACCGGTATAGTGTCGTAGTCCAAATCACGGCCGTAGCCAGAGGTGAGGCTCAAGCCATTCCCGAAAATTGTCTAGATTACTATTTGGAATTTTGCTGTTGAAATAAACGTATGTTTCTAAATATGATTTTTAACTGCATACTTCATCAAAATTTAATTTTTTGATAAAAATTTCAACGGACAAAATTTCCATTTCTTTTTTTAATTTTAATATTTTTGCTCCAAATTATTTTGTACATTTACTGAAACACATTACATAGCATTGTGCATGGACTTTTAGATATTATATTATTAAATTTTATATGATTTTTAATGTTACTATTAGTATTAAACATTAATATTAAATGTTATATTATTTTTTAATGTTACTAATAGTGTTAAATATTAATATTAAATTGTATATGCTTTTTTTTACTTAGTTTTAGGTTTTCTAATTTAAAATAATGAAATATATAACTGGTTCAGTCTAGTTTTGAGCCCTCCCCTCCCCGAAACTAAATCATGGCTACGGCCATAGTCACCATTAAAATAATGTTTGTGACTACACTGCCCACTTTGGAGAAGCAATGAACAGCGATATTATTTCTTTTGGCAAAAGGAAAGAAAGTTGGAGAACAAATGCTTGATTTTCAGACTTTATTGACCGCACCCTTTGGGGGAGCAAGGTATCACTCAGAGGCTTCCAACTGGCGGCTGGATGAGGCTATTTTGTCCGTCACGCAATCTTTATGAAAAAAAAAATAATTTTAAGAACTACGAAAAATATTTCATCGTCTCTTTATTTTCGGAGCACTAAATGAGCAAGCGAACTTGAAGTAGAATTAAAAATCTCTCCTTTTCACTCGGCTAAAACAATACACTTGACCAGCAAGCGCTGAAACGTAAAATTTCAAAGTAGACTGTAAATAATAAATAAATAACTAGCGAAAACTCTTCCTTTGTAATGAGCGCTTTGTTTGACATCACACCACATGACGCTATTTCATCATTTTCGACTCACACTGACTTCCCTTCCTACTTCCTCGTGTTTGTTCTAACATTTAAAATGCACAAATAATCACGAGGCACAAAAAATGTATTTCCTAACACAGTGTTTTTACCGGTTTTAAGCAATTAAAATGACAATGCCCTTGTTTTAATTCAACTTTGCAGATTATCATATACTGGTACTTTTGTTCTACCAGCAGAATTTTACGAAAATTGTCCGATTAGGTATGTGTGGTACACAACCATACATAACCTTTTACAGTGTGATCCTCGAACCCTTTCAAGTTGGAAACCCTTGGTATAAATTGCTTACAGGTGGATCACAAAAGGACCTCTTTACTTTCAGCAAATGGAGCTGTATGAGACAGGGATTTTCAAACAGATCTAAAGCTAAGACAAATACCTCCACATGAATATCGAATATTATTAATTTTTTAATGCTTTCATTTGCTTTTTTAAATACGCATTAATTTCTCTCATTATAATTGTGCTTAAAGTTATGTGCGTAACTTATTGATTCCTCCACGTAAAAGAAAAAAAAAACTCTAGCTAAATTATTTAAACGGGGCAGGCAAATTACAATAAAAAAATTAGAGATATACATAATAAAAATGTTTTAAATGTTCCTTTAAAAATGAGAAATTTTATCATCTGTGACAAAGGATTTCTGAATCATGAACCTACCTCTATTGATTATTTAGATTCTTTTGGGAAAATAAGTTTTTTGAATTTTTATATATATATATTACTGATAGAACATTGTGTATCTAGAAGTATATTTTTTTCCTGTAGCACTGATTTTAAAATTAAATATTATTTTTACAGAAGCCCGTGATCACTTCGAAATCTATGACTTCGAAGGTGAAGGCAAAATTGATGCTTTCCACTTGGGGGATCTCCTAAGGTCACTTGACTGTAAGCCAACCTTAGCAACAATTAAAAAGAACGGAGGATCGGAGAAAAAAGGTAAGCAACATAGCAGAGTAGATCGCAGAAGCATCTTCAGACACACACACCCCAATCGTGTGTATGTGTGCATCTAAGACAAGTTTTAAACTAAAATATTCTTTTTCAGGTGAAAAGAAATTAACCTTTGAAGAATTCTTACCAATTTACAGTCAAATACGCAAAGAAAAAGAAATAGGAACTCATGAAGACTTCATGGAAGGCTTGAAAGTCTACGACAAATCTGAGAATGGCACAATGTTGGCTGCTGAATTAGCGCATGTGTTGCTGTCATTAGGTATTAAACTAAATTATTCTTATGCATTTTCCTATTAATCCGCTAGATCATAGACAGATGAGATGTTAAATAAACTTTAAATTGCAGCTCCTAGAACTAAAGTAATTTTTGAAACCTATTATAACCTATCTGAACTAGATTGAAACCAGGATGTTAACAAATGCTTGACTCTTCAACTCCATCTTCAACTTTAAATATTATCTTTAAATCAATTCCTGAATCCCTCTCAGATTTAACTGGTCTTTCAAGAAATTAAATATATATATATATATATATATATATATATATATATATATATATATATATATATATATATATATATATATATATATATATATAATGCACACAATTTTTTAATCCATGAAGAACCATCATTGGAGACACAAACACAGTCATAGTAAAGCAATTATTTTTTAATTCCGTCTAATACCAATATTGAAAACTGACTGTTCAGAATGGATGAATGCCATTTTTTAAAGTCATTTATGCAGAGCAGGGCAATTTTACAACTTCAATTCCATCATAATGGTCCTTATCCGCTCCCACGATACAAACCTTTAAAAATTATGACCATCTGACTGCAATGTCATTCCAACTTTGCAATACACAGAATAACCACAAGCGAAGAATAACGTAAAAGTATTGCATTTTCTTACGAACCGAGCGATGGACGAATGGGTAGAGCGCTGAGCTTCGATCCGGGGTTCGAGTCCTACTATGGCATAGATGTTCATAACGGTTCGGAATCGGCTTTAAACAATAGGTCTCGGTCTCATTAGCCCTCGTGTAGCAAAAGAGTAGACCGTAGCTCTCGAACGAACCATTCACTTTCTCGCGTTACCTATATGCCAAAAATACGTTTTATCTTGTTTATTAACTCTTTAAAGGACAGTGGTTTCGTAGTGAAACCACCTATTAACATATTTTTTTTCTTCCTTTTAAAGATATAATAATGATTTTTTCGGATGTTTTTGATACTTCAAACTATTAATGAATGGTATCACTACGCACAATCTATTTTTCTCTTTAAAAGATACTTGTTTAAACTGGCAAAAAAAAAATCAGGTATTTGATTTCTCTCCGTCATGACCTCAAATAAATATATCTACACAAAATATTTTTTATAAATAGTTTAGCTATTTATCTGTTACATCCCTTTAATGATAATTATGCAGTGTTCCTTAAATATTTACATTTTAAGAGTGTATTATTTTTGAGTTGTACAAGGGGGTAGATAGTTTCACAGCTAAAACCCATCACCTTACTAGAAATAAATTTTAATATTTTAAACACATTTCACATATATAATGTTCATAGATAACATATGTAAAGTTTATAGCCTAATTCTCTTAAATACCAAATAATTTTCAGTAGTGACCTTTAAAAGGGTTAAAAACATATGAATAATTTTTTTTTAATTTTCTATGTTTATGACTTTTTTAACTTACAGCAGATGAAAACACTACACTTTATTAATTTTTCCATTTGAAATATGCATTTTTAAACTTGCTTTACTCAGAAAATTCAGAATTTAATTTATTTTCCTTGTGACCCCAAATACCTATATTTATCCGAATAACTCTTAAAAACTGTTGAGGTATTTTATTATTATACACTTTTAAGATAATTATTCATTGTACTCCCACCTTAATAAACATTTAAAAGACATATATATATATATATATATATATAATATATATATATATATATATATATATATATATATACATATATATACACATATATATACATATATACATATATATATATACATACATATATATACATGCATATATACATACATATATATATACATATATATATATATATATATATACATATATATACACATATATATACATACATATATACATACATATATATATACATATATATATACATATATATACACACACACACACATATATATATATATACATATATACATATATATATACATATATATACATATATATATATATATATATATATATATATATATATATATATATATATATATATATATATATATATATAATTTCATATAGATCTATTTCAAAGAATTACAGTGAATATATTTTTATACTACTAATGAAAAGAAAATGTTCATTTTTAACCAATTCTACCAGAGTATTTGATAGATTTTTATCATAAGAGGGGAAAAATGCTAATAACATATAATAGCTTTAAAGCAACTTTAGTAGAACGAAATTCAGACACCAGGAAACAAATTCAGAGTACATTGAAGATTTCTGAGGTTCATATAAAATAACCTACTGTGGCTAAGGGAAATTCAATACACAACTTTTACGAAATTATTGAAGTTTTAAGAATATTAGATTTTACGTCCATTTTTTGAAATGCTTTAATTGTCTTTCTTGTTGATATCGCAAAAATAAAATATTTTTTTATTTATTTTCTCTAATTGTAAGTGTTACGTAAAATTTAAAAGCCTGATAAAATTTTTGGCATGATATGAGGTTAATGCTGAATTTGCAACAGAATAAATTGGATATTTCTAGACGGGAGAAAATATGAAAACAGCACTTTATAACGTCAATCAGAATGATAACGCTGCAAATTACCACCCACCCACGTATCTTGTTCGATTATGGTTCCAGTTACTGGTCGTTTTCCATACGATATTTTGATAAAGTTTTATATTTGGTTCCTTATCTTTTCGCAGGTGAACGATTAAATGATGCAGAAGTTGAAGATATTTTACGATCATGTGGTGGCACCGAAGATGATGACGGATTCATCAAATATGAACGTAAGTTATATTTTCAATGTTATGAAACTTCAGAAGATATTTAGGCAAAAAAAAAAATCTGATATAGACAACACATGACTTCTTTGGTTGGTTGGTTTATTAATGAGTTTAATGGCGCAAAATCCACTAGAGACATACTGCGCCAAACAAGAAGTATTAACTGCAACACAGAAAACAAAGTAAGAAACACAAGTAAAAAGAATTTTGAGGGTTAGAGAGTGTGAGAGTGCAGCTATGTTCGACATAAGGTTTGCGAAACTTGATTTGCTCGCCGCACTCACACGTTTTGGGTTGAATGCCCAAGTTTTTTTTCGCGACTCCAGGAAGCGTGTGGTGTAGCCAGTGAAAATAATTGCACTTAAACTTCACCAAGTTTTGGAGAATTGTGATTGGTCTCCAGGAGGCGATTCAGGACCATCCTTGGAGTCCCGGTCCTTCTGGGCATATCCGGGATAGGACCGATATAAAGCAAACTTGGGTTTTTAATGACTTTGAAATAATAACAGCAATGTACTACACCGCAGCAGAGAGAAAACAAATTGAACACTTTAAAAGTGCATTTAAAATAATTCAACAAAAATGTATAGCAAAAATATTTAAAAGCTATATTAGTACAGAACAATTTAATACTAAAATAAATAAATTAATTAAAATAGCAAAAACAGAATTGAAATTAGAAACAAAAAAATTAAAGACAAAAAATTGGAAACTGATAAATTGAAAATTGAAAATTGTTAAATTGAAAATTAATGGCAAAAGACTAAAAATCAAAATTAATGTAAAAAATCGAAAATCATAGAATTCAGACTTCATAATAAAATTCCGTACAGCGAAGAAACGGAAACAAGCCTGGATGCGGCTTTTTCCCGATGATTGTGCCAAGATGCGGCGATGAATTAAAAAAAAAAAATTTTATATGCGTTGATCGAAAACATGACTTCTCTGGATGCCTATTTAATTATTCAATTCTTTTTTCGCGTCATCAGAATTATCATTTGTATATTCTCTTCATGACTCTCAGTTAGTTTTGTTTCTCAAGGGAGTGGTTTTTTCTGAGTAGAGCTCAAATACTGCCATCTGATGGAGATCCACAGGATTAAAATTCGTTATATTGAGAATTTTCATTATCTAGATATTTCGTTTTACAACCAAATTTTTTTGCGAGTGCAATATTTCTTTTAGTTTGTAAAAGGAAGTAATAAACAGTAAAAGTTTTAAAACTTGTAAAATGTTCAAAGTTGTAATTTTGATCCCTGAAAATGAACTTTAAAAGCTACATTTCTACGGTATAAAAAACATTTTTACGGCTGCATATAAATACGTCGATACTTCCAGCTGCATTGTTTTAGATCAATAGCGTTAATGACCGATATATAGGGTGCAGATTATAATCAAAAATGGAGATGAACAACTATATTTTATAATAGTCCGGAATGCAAAATTTCAACATTCTATGGTTTATTGTTTTGAGTTTTGCCCATAGCCTTTTATTGAAAATTTTCGTTATATGGAGTGCAGATTGCAATCAAAGAGAATGTACACAAGTAGATACTGTTCTAGTCCTGAATACAAAATTTCTATTTTCTACGGGTAATCGTTTTTGATTTATGGGAGATACATATGTACATACGTACGTACAGATGTCACGGTGGAACTAGTCAAAATGCAGCCAGAGACGATCACAATAAATATTTAAATTATCAAAATCAAAGTTTCTTGTACGTACATACATATGTAACACTGTCAAAACTGATTTGAAGATGATGAAAATAAGTACTTTCGTTGAAATCTGAGAACTGAAAGTTTTCGTGATTACAATACTCCCTTTATTTTGTTCAAGGAAGTAAAAAAGTCCAACTGTATTTGGTAATATTAAATAATAATTAACAGGCAAAAAATTCAAATTTTTCTTTTAGCATTAAATAACATAAAATTATTCTTGAATTATTCTCGAATAAAATAAAACTGCTCCTGAAAATAGACAGAAAAAGTAAACACAAAGTAGAAAGCCAATTGTACGTTAATAATTTTTTAAAAAGAAAATAATTTCATCGATAAAGATTATTTTATTGCAAAGAGTACGTTTTGAAAACAAAATAGTTTTGACTGTGAAAAGCTAAGAAATGATTAAAAGGATCAATCAAAATTTTGCCTTCCAAACAGGAATCAAATTTGTAGCTAAAATGAGTCCTGCTGGAAGCTTTAGAGTCTTCCGGGTGAGCCGAGACGTATTTAGGATGATGCATGTTGCTTTCTGAGTGGGTTTTCTTTAGCAGCACTCAAAGCAAATAAATCTCGAATACAAGGTTTTCAGTGTAAGCAAATAAATTAAGAATGCAAAGTTCTCAAAGTTTAGTTATATTATTGATCTTTTTTAGGAACCATTTTCAAAACTTTTTCTTTCTCCTCTACTTTTTGTAAATAGACTGTGCACATCCCATACTATAAACATACTTTATTGCAGAGAGCACTCTTTGCAAACAGAATAGTTTTGCAGATGAAAAGCTAAGCCATGAATAAAATGATCAATCAAAATTATAATTTTCAAACAGGAATAAAATTTGTAGCTAAAATGAGTCTTGCTGGAAAAACGTTGACTAAAGATGTCAACAGATTACTAAATATGTCTTCCGGGTGAGTCGAGGCGTATTTAGGATGATGCATGTTGTTTTCTGGGTGGGTTTCCTTTAGCAACACTCAAAGCAAATAAATCTCGAATACAAGGTTTGCAGTGTAAGCAAATAAATTGCGAATGCAAAGTTCTCAGAGACTAGTCGGTGCCATGTTACTGATCTTTTTCAGGAGCTATTTACAGAAAATTTTTCTTTCCCTTCCACCTTTTGTAAATAGATTGTGCTCTTCTCATACTATAAACATACTTTATTGCAGATAGCACTTTTTGCAAACAAAATAGTTTTGACGGTGAAAAGCTAAGCCATGAATAAAATGATCAATCAAAATTATGACTTTCAAACGGGAATCAAATTTGTAGCTAAAATGAGTCCTGCTGGAAAACTGTTGACTCGAGATGTCAACAGCTTTAGACTCTTCCGGGTGAGCTGAGACGTATTTAGGAGGATGCATGTTGTTTTTTGGGTGGTAGTCCTTTAGCAGCACTCAAAACAAATAAATCTCGAATACAAAGTTTGCAGTGTAAGCAAATAAATTACGAATGCAAAGTTCTCCAGGAATAGTCGGTGCCATGTTACTGATCTTTTTCAGGAGACATTTACAAATAAATTTTCTTTCCCTTCAACCTTTTGTAAATAAATTGTGCTTTTTCATTATTTAATATATATATATATATATATATATATATATATATATATATATATATATATATATATATATATATATATATATATTTATATATATATATATATATATATATATATATATATATATATATATATTTATATATATATATATATATATATTTATATATATATATATATATATATATATATATATTTATATATATTTATATATATATATATATATATATATATATTATTTATATATATATATATATATATTTATATATATATATATATATATATATATATATATATATATATATATATATATATATATATTTATATATATATATATATATATATATATATATATATATATATATATATATATATAATGAGCAATTTAGACCATCACAAAGGGGAGAGAATGCACATTGGCTTGGGCACAGTCATAGGTTTAAAAAAAAAAAAAAAAAAAAAAAAGCTGAATGAGAAAACAAAGAAATTTGGAAAACAGAAAGGGAGTTTATTGTAGCATCATCTCTTGAAGAATTCTAGGGTGAAGAACCCGTACATGGTAATTTATAGGTGTGGGAGCCAGTCAGTCAGGGTTATTAATAGTTAATCAAGTGATGACGCAGACGAAGTGAAACTAATTATATAAAGCGTTATATAAGAAAAGCGGAATCAACAAGAATTAATTTTGAGATTTCCGGACAAGCCAAATTGATAGAAAGAACAAAAGACAGTCGCCAAGTTTTGACATGAAAGGATATAATCCCCCTAAAATTATTTTAAGACAGACTTAGTAACGTTGTTAGTTTTTTAAGTTAAAAATACCATTACATATATATGACTTGTCTAAAATTTAGACATGTAATTTTTAGGGGAACATAGCACTTTGCGAACAGAAAAGTTTCCCTTATAATGTCCTATTTTTGATCAGTGGTGTTTAGGTTTAAAAAATACTTCGGAAAAAAAATACTTTATTGCAGAGAGTAGTTTTACAAACAAAATAGTTCTGACGGTGAAAACTAAGAAATGGATAGAAAGAATGATAAAAATTATGCTTTTCATACGGGAATAAAATTTTTAGCAAAATCAAATCTTGGGTGAAAAATCGTTGACAAGAGATATCAACAGTTTTTCGGGTGAGCAGGGACGTATTTAGGATAATGCATGATATTTTTTTTTAGTGGGCTCCCTTTTGTGACAGTAAAAGCAAATAAATCTCGAATGCAAAATTTGCAGTGAAAGCAAATATTAAGAATTTAAAGTTCTCCAAGCTAGTCAGTTTTATTGCTACTAGTTACTAGTCGGTGTCGGTCATTTTACTGATCTTTTTGAAAAGCAATTTTAAAAACTTTTATAAATTAATGTGCTTTTTCAGTAAAAGAATATATATATATATATATATATACATACATACCTATATATTTATATACATATACATATACATGAAACATCCTGTATTGAGGCGAATGGAAAACAGTCTTTCTTGATAATAATAAGTTTATTAAATCATAGTTTCGTTTAGAAGCAAAACTAGAGCCATTTTCATTTGTTCATCTCGGGGACACTCGTAAAGTGTGTTGACAACTTCATGTCCACTGGTTAATTGACTCATATCGGTTCGCTTAACCCTCTAAGCGGTTCGCACGTATAATTCTGCCAAACCGATGATGTCTTCAAAGCGGTTGTCACGTACAATTTTCGACCTCCAAAAACGTTCCGAAAATGGATGTAATGTGCGTTTCTGCCTATGCTTTCCCCCATGGAATTTTGTCGTAGGAGGGTCAGATTATTTGTTTAGGAACTGCACCCCTCTTTGACTAACATTAGTTGAGGAATGCACCCCTACCCCCTCAGGCAAAAAGGCGCTGATAGTTTTTCATGGCTTTGTAAATCTCTATTTCGAAGTATTTCGTTTGCGGTAACAGATGATCTCTAATTGCACCATTTAAATATCTTGGATGACTTTCGTAAAAAATATAAATAAGTCTCTCAAAGAATATTTTTATTTGTACTTCTAGAATCCATTAATTCTTATGGGGTGATCTTCGAGACTTGACGAGTTTTATGTGTATTAAAAATTAAAATCTATAATATCAATTTATATATCTATTTATAACCAGAAGTAAAAGGACAATAACGAGGGTGGGTTTCCCGTATTCCATTCTAGTCGACTAAGGATGAAGTAAAAAATCATAGAACGCTTTAGCCACTGACACAGTAAACCTTTAGCGTGTTTTTGGAGACTTTTTTTTCCTCGATGTGTTCCACTCGGAGGGTTAATCATAAAATCCCTCAAATATCTTTCCACTTGACCGGATGATCCCAAAAGCTTACGCGAGCGTGGATCTTTTTCATTTATTTTATTATTATAAAAGAGTTCCCTTTTTAAAATCGCTTATAACTCACGTAATTTCCCCCTTGTTAGACCTGACATATATATACATATATATATACATATATATATATATATATATATATATATATACATACATATATATACATATAATATATACATATATATACATATACATATACATATATATACATATACATATACATATACATATATATATACATATATATATACATATATATACATATACATATATATACATATATATATACATATACATATATATATATACATATATATATATATATATATATATATATATATATATATATATATATATATATACATACATACATACAATACAACTTTGCTAATTCTAAGCTAGATGGACCACTAAAAAAATTTCAATTATCGAAAACTTCGTCTCAAAATATTTATACGTTTTATCTTTGAGTCTTTCTTACCATGATCTTTATAAACTATTTACTTATTGATAGAATAGTCTTTTCAAGCATTCTGTGAGCTGAAAATTAAACACCGTATATATGTTAGCAAAATTAAATTTGCATTGCGTAAGCGTACATGTGAAATTCAATACCAAAAATTATAATTTTTCAAAAAAATGTGCAATGCTTGATTGTATTGTAGAATGTTGTTGCTTTAGGATAGAAAAATCCTCAAACATGTTTAGTGACCGGAAAATAGCTTCACTTACGCTGGCTTGTCCTTCAATGTGCCGACGAAATTCGCCTCAATGAAAAAGAGCCTCCGACGATGAAAGGATTGTCGTCTCTTCTTCCACCTACCTCTACATCACTCTCGATATCATTCACACCTCGTTGCATTCATCTTATTAAACACTTCTGATAAAATGTCTTGATCTGACAGGTTTCCAAAACTTCCCCCGATTTCGTTCAAACTGATGTATTTTTTAAATGTCAAACCCTTTATTCCTATTCCATAGGTATGGTGTTGAACAGGTGGGAGTATTATATTACTTCTTAACTATGAAAAGTCGGCATGGTTCGAAGGTTTTTATAAAAAATTTCGAATTAGAGAAGTTTAATTTAGAATTTTTTAACATTGATTAATTATAGGTTCAGTTGACTGAGGGAAATCTTGAAATTAAGAGTGATTTCAAATTAAAGTCTTTCGATTTATCCAAGTTGCAATGCATATACAGACATGTCAACATTCAGGCGCTTGTGTCCGGAGCAACAGCGTGGTTTGAAATTTTAACATGCTAATTACAGATTATACATAAGTACATGTCTTATTGGTTTCTAAATTAAAATTAGATTTAAAATATTTATACGGTACTAAATTATGAAACGTAAATTAAAGTTTATGCATTAAAAAATGTATGAGTAGCTTTTTTTAGCTTTAACAACTTATTTTTCAGAACAGTGTTTCTTATACCAGCATTGACCTTGATTAAAATATTTCCATTTTTCTATCAGCAGGGGTTATAGAGTTTGTCTACCAAAATTTGGCCTAAATTCAGTTTGGTTCTTCCACACAGTACTGAAAACTATTTAACATGCAGCATTACTGTGTGGAAAGAGTAATATTCAGCAGTATTGTTTGCAAAACTTTGTATTTAATGGCTAAATTGTAATCTTTTAGCTGTTCAAAAGTTTTGTTCTTTTTCGGAGCAATCTCAGGAGTTTTCGGAGTTATCAAATTTTCTAATTTCTCAGAAGAATGCGGAGTAGTTGGCATGTTTGCATATATGACATGTCTAAAAGTTAGAGATGTAATTTACGAGGACATACTACCTTCTGAGCTGAAAAGTTTATATTATAATAGCTTATTTACGATTAACTGTAAAATAAATTGTTTAGCACCGTTTAGAGTAAAATATTTCCTAGGTTATTAATAAGACTCTAATTTTATGAAAATTAATTGGTTTTATATGGTTTGGTTTGCTACTTACCAACACGTAATGCCGACGATATTAAAAAAAAAGAATTTCATAACATTCAACATCGCAGACAACAAAATTCTGTTAAAAATGAGGTACAAACTTCCCGTTCGAACATAACTACGGTACCATTAGCACTCAAAACCATGCTATCATTCAGCGGTTTTGTTATGTGATGTAATACAATAAAAAGTAATAAGTAAAATAAATACATCAACTGGGAAAATAACTACTTACCCGTAAGAAAAACTTTTAAAGTTAATAAGTTAGAAAATAAATTTTTATATTAAGAAAAGCTAATTATCATTTTGATTCTGAAAATCTAAAATTATATTAATATAAGCAATGTATTTCATTTTATCGCACAGTAAATGCTATTTTATTTTCAATTCTTAACAGTATCTAACTTTTTTAGATGTTAAAACATCACATATCTTTACGTTTTAGTTTGAAAAATAAAATACACATTTTACTTCGGTTTGATATAAAAATTTATCTTCTGATAGGCATATTTCCAAAATTTATCTAGCAAGTAAGAAACTTTCATTTCTTTTCTTGTTAGAGTTATATTATTTTTAAATATACTATTTGAAGTGATAATTTTTTTTTTAAAGAGTGTTAATAAACAACTTGTAAAAACATTTTAAAAGAAGTAAACCTTTTTATTTTATGGTGAATCGAAAGGGTTGTTACGATGAAAAATTTTAGCCTCGAAAGGTACCGTTTGCTTACAGAAAAAAAAAACCTATCTCTTATTTGGTTTACCGGAGCTAGATTCGGCATTTAACTCAGTTTCGAGTCTTTGTTAGACTCACACATATAATTTAACTTCCTATGATTGAGAACAAGTGATGCAGTCATGCGAATCACTATGACTTGAAAGACACAGAGTATGGCAAGAACCGCATACGGCTAGTATTCATTTCTTCTAGTGTAACTGATTATTTCCTGTAATTTGAAAGCACACTGTAAAAAATATAATAGAAGTAAATGCATCCTATAATAACAAATTCTTAATTCTGAAAGGGTATCTTAAAGTATCCGTCTACGTTAAAAAATCCTTAGTATTGTATTGAAAGACAATTTAAGAACCGCATACGGCTAGTATTCATTTCTTTAGTGTAACTGTTTATTTCCTGTAATTTGAAAGCACACTGTAAACAATATTTGAGCATAGCGAAGATAAATGCATCTATAATAACAAATTCTTAATTCTGAAAAATCTTTATATCTTACGTTAAAAATCCGTCTACGTACTGTGATTGAAAGACACAGAGTATAAAGAAATACGGCTAGTATTCATTTCTTCTAGTGTAACTGTTATTTATGTAATTTTAAAGCAATGTAAAAATATTTAGCATAGAAGATAAATGCATTATAATAAAATTCTTATTTCTGAATTTTTAAGTACTTTTACGTTAAAATTTTTACTTTAGTTGAAAACACAGAGTATAAGAAATACGGCTAGTATTCATTTCTTCTAGTGTAACTGATTATTTCCTGTAATTTGAAAGCACACTGTAAAAATATTTGAGCTAGCGGAAGATAAATGCACTATAATAACAAATTCTTAATCTGAAAGGGATAGATCTTTAAAGTATCCGTCTACGTTAAAAATCTTTACGTACTGTGACTTGAAAGACACAGAGTATGGCAAGAACCGCATACGGCTAGTATTTTTTCTTCTAGTGTAACTGATTATTTCCTGTAATTTGAAAGCACACTGTCAGCCACACAATATTTGAGCATAGAAGATCAAATGCATCCTATAATAACAAATTCTTATTCTGAATGGGATCTTGTATGATCATAAGCATTTTATAGTTGTTATCACATTTTAAAGTATCCGTCTACGTTAAAAAGTGTCTACGTCACTATGACTTGAAAGACACAGAGTATGGCAAGAACCGCATACGGCTAGTATTCATTTCTTCTAGTGTAACTGATTATTTCCTGTAATTTGAAAGCACACTGTCAGCCACACAATATTTGAGCATAGCGGAAGATCAAGTGCATCCTATAATAACAAATTCTTAATTCTGAAAGGGATGGGATCTTTAAAGTATCCGTCTAAGTGAAAAATCCGTCTACGTACTGTGACTTGAAAGACACAGAGTATGGCAAGAACCGCATACGGCTAGTATTCATTTCTTCTAGTGTAACTGATTATTTCCTGTAATTTGAAAGCACACTGTCAGCCACACAATATTTGAGCATAGCGGAAGATCAAGTGCATCCTATAATAACAAATTCTTAATTCTGAAAGGGATGGGATCTTTAAAGTATCCGTCTACGTTAAAAATCCGTCTACGTACTGTGACTTGAAAGACACAGAGTATGGCAAGAACCGCATACGGCTAGTATTCATTTCTTCTAGTGTAACTGATTATTTCCTGTAATTTGAAAGCACACTGTCAGCCACACAATATTTGAGCATAGCGGAAGATCAAGTGCATCCTATAATAACAAATTCTTAATTCTGAAAGGGATGGGATCTTTAAAGTATCCGTCTAAGTGAAAAACGCCATTTTATGCCAAAAATCATATATTTTTTTTATTTCTCTATTGTAAAATTTCAACTTTTAGGCTTCTAAATCTGTCTTTGTTTTGTCTCTACGGCATTTTAAAGAAAAGTTACAGTTGTTTAAACATCAGTGACAGCTGTCAAAACAAAACGGAAGTAGCGACTTCGGAACCAGAAGTCATGAATTTAAAGTCTTTTAAAGAGCCTTTTTTGGACAAAACTTTTTAAATTTTCATGAGATTAGTTTAAACATTTTTCTAGTATTTTTAATAATTAGTAACTCGGCAATAAAAAAAGTTTGATGCAAGAAAGTGCGGGGAATTTTAAACATGTATTTTAATGTTTTAATAGTTAAAGTTGCTTTCATAAACTTCAAATGCGTTTTTCTCAGAACGGTCTTTTTAATAAAATGTTGAAACTTGAGATGTGATTTCTCAAAAAGTTCTCAAAAATATTTTGTTGAAAATTATTATGAAGGCTTTTGATAGTATTTACTAGTGAATGACCTAAAAGCTTTAAATTTGGATAATTTTTAATGATGTTACACTCATAGTTATATATAAAGGTAATGAAAATTCGTTAAAAATTCAATGTGTATGATTTTAAAAGACGAAAATTTTTTTACCAATTGTAAATTAAGCAAAGATTTTAAGTGATTCACTAGTCCAGTGTATAAGAAATGTGTTGCATCAAAAAATATTGAAATAGCTTAATTTATTAAAAAAAATTAGACCTTTTGAAAAAACCTGATTTTTTTTACTACATTTTCTTCATTTATTAGAAATTTTATAAAAACTTCTCCAGGAATAAATTTTTTAAGTACAATTCTGTATGATAATATAAAAAATAAATCTAAAAATGTAAAAACATGAACTAGTTTCTACGTTTTAAGAAAAAAGTTCTCCGAATGTAGAAGGATACCTTAAAGGACGATAAAAGTGAGGATGTTTCAGTTTTGAATATCGATTCTTAACACCTTGCTCGTCAGCTAAAAGACTAGTTCATAATCCTACAGAGAGTGTTTCGTACATTTTGGAAAGGCGAAACAAAGTACAATACCCTCGTCCACCTACTGTACGGAATAAGGTCTGTGCATTCATTGCATGGTATTATCTGGATTTAAATTAATTCCAAGATTTTATTTAATATATGGCATGTAAAAAGAGCATTGATCCCAAATTTCTAATTCCTTAGCTAATGTGTGTGTGTGATTTCCAATTCTCCATTTACAAATCGCTTTAAGCAATGAATATAGAACTGCCTTTTAAAGCTCCCATTCTTTCAGTACTTTGACTAATTTTATATATCTCACTTCTGCCTAACTAAGACCGAATAAGTAGGGAGCTGTCTTTCGGTACCGGAATTCGCAGATTCGAATACCATTGTGAAGTGAATGTCCGTAGCCCTTCGAGACCTCATTTAAACAATGTGGTTTTGGTCTCACCAGGCCTCGTGTAGCAAAAACGTAGACCATAGTGCCCCAAACCAATACATTTCACTCCCTGAGGCCGAACGATGGCCGAATCGTTAGGGTGCTGGCCTTCGGAACCAAAGTTCGTGTTTTCGAATCCCATTATGGCATGGATGTTCGTAGCCACTTGGAATCGGCTTTAAGCAGTAGGTCCCGGTCTCATTAGCCCACGTGTTGCAAAAAGTAGACCGTAGCACTCCAAAACCAAAACCAAAAAAAAACCACTCCCTGAAACTGCATCAGCAGTTTACCCTAGTTCCTAAATAAAGTATTGATGGGGAACGTAAATATGGAACAGAATGGATAAAGGTAACAGAAGATTTTTATAGAAAATTGATCAATTTCTTATTTTTTATTCACATATCCTCCCCTAACCATTACACTTTTATGTATCATTACATTTTCTTCGAATTACTAAGTGGAAATCTGTGCGAAGAATATCTTTAATTTTTAAAAAGGTGAATACAGTATATTGTAAGGATCGCCCTACGTGTTTGATTTCTTAGTATTAGAAAACTGACTAAGACTGCATAATAATTTTGGCTTCAGTCCAAGCTTCTCAATCAACGTATGCACATTTTCTGAAAGATATAACGGAAAACTAAAAATATAGCTTTTGAAACAGCCACAGGTTCCGATTACGTTCTGCATTTTAAAAAAGCGTTTTTCCCCCTTTTTTTATTACCCCGCCTTCTGCTACTGAAGTTATTTTGATCGAAGCGGGGGAGTTAGTTCATGATGATTCAGCTCAGCTTTACATTCCCTGGGCAGATTTTTCTTCCGAACCCACTACTAAGGTACACAAGGGAGGAATAATTTATTACCCTGACCCATTTTTAAATAGAGGAAGCGTTATTGGAGCCAGAATCTTGTTTTATGAGATATGAAGCGGGGGAGCAGTTTGCTCTGCAATTTTTTTTTTTTTTTTAATGTATAATTATATCAGTGTAGATTATTTTTCAAACTCGATAACTGCAGAAGATAATTTAGGTGATCAATGAAAGATCAACCGATTTGAATTGAAAATATCTTACAGGGATATAGTACCTTTCGGGTTGTCGGGTTGTACCTTTCGAACTGTTTAGAAAACTCCTCTAGTCCAAATGCGATTGTGTTAGAAGTTGCAACCGGATCGGCACTTCTCACCTTCCGGTGAATCCCGTCAATTTTTTTTTTTTTTTTTTTTTTTTTTTTTTTTTTAAGTTAACCGAGGCAAGAGATTTTGCCACCATCTTGATTACCATTTGTAAAGCTGACTCTCTGTATGTTTGATTGTGACTTCAACTCTCACTCGGCAGCTACGAACGGTGTAATTTTGTGATTGGCTGAGTGGGAGAGGAAGTTGCATGAATGTTAAATTGTATGCGATGTCTGCGGCTGGGTATGTAAGAGGATTGTTGGATTAATTTTTGTACTTGTGCATTTTTCCCGGCACGTAGGCGGACATCGTAAAATATGTTATTATTTTAAGATTTAAAATGAATCTACTTTTTTTTCGCTTTTAAATAGTTTGTCATTTTTATATATGGAACTTCAGTTGTTTTTCATCTACAGTTGTAAACTTATAGTACTCATGGAAATCACTACCAGAACCTTGCTCTGCTCAAGTACCAGTATTGAGTTGTTCGTTTCAATACCGGTAACAGATTGTATAAACCTAAGCCATAGTCTTACTAAATGATTAATAGATTGGGGATAAGATGTAAGTTTGTGTAATGTTTCTATATTGAAAACTATATTGCATTTCAGGAAGGTAAAAAATAATTTAGTTTGGCCGTTCGTTAGTTTCAAAACAAATTTAATTAACTGGTCACGTGTAAGATTAATATTTCTATTGATTTTAATGAAGTTATACCAGTTTATAAGAATACATACTTTTGTAAAATATTTTTATTTAAGACGATCGATTTATTCTACACTTATTCTTACCTAAATCATTTATCTTTTAGATAGCCCATAATCCAAATTATATATTTCGAATTCGAGTTTCAAACATCATAACCTAGTGAAACCATTTGAGATATTTGGACGTACTGTCTGTCGGTATACTCTTTGATCAAGCGCTCTCTAGAACAGATTTTGCTTATACCAGAAATAAGAACGTTTTTTCAGTGGTCTATTATCAATTTTTATGAGGAAATCGTAGACATATGTTGAAAAATGTTCAATTTTTCCTTTTTCGCAAAAGATAGATCAAATTTCTTCTGACATGAAAATAACTCTTTGATCAAACGCTCTCTAGAACAGATTTAGCTGATGTCTGAAATAAGAAAGTTTTTTCAGTGGTCTATTATCAATTTTTATGAGGAAATCGTAGACATATGTTAAAAAATGTTCAAGTTTTCTCTTTCACAAAAGATAGATCAAATTTCATCTGATGTGAAAATAACGTTTCTATTGCAACAGGTATTTTTTGTACATGAAATGTGTCAAAGCTACGCTTACTTAGAGGCCAGCGTTAAAACAGTCTACTTTTCATTCACCACAAAATAAAAAGTTCTTCTCCGTTTAAAATAAATTTTTTTGTATAACACTAATAAGGGTTTAACTTTATAAAATTAATTTAGTTTCATTATGTCAAGCCATACATTAAAAAAAAAACTTAAAATACATACACTAAATCAAAGAAATACAAATTCACTTTCCTGCAAAGCAACTTAAGAAATATGTAAAGTAGAAAATAATTTTCATTATCAAATAGAAGTTAATTATATTTTTTATTCTATGAACTTCTATTATGCTAATAACAGCGATTTATTTTATTTTATAACATAATAAATGCTCAATTTTTTAAGGTTTTAAATTTTTATGTTAGAAATCTTTAAAGCTTTAGGTTTACAATATAAAAAGGATATTTAGCTTCTATTTGTTATAAAAATTTAGTTTCTTATGTATATTTTCAAAAATCCTCTTGTGGTTAAGTGAATTTCATTTTTTTTTTCATTTGACGTGTATTTTTTGTTAAACCCTTTAGTATGTCATTCATTTCTCTTCTGAATTCTTTCCAGTTTTTTGTGTTTAATTATCAACTAAACAATAGAATTTAAGGAAATGTACTTCATTTTTCCTTATTTTATATTTACATATCAATTCTAGGGGTTGTAAGTATACTTCCCGCGGAACCATTTATAATCACAGGGAAAGTTCAATTTAAAGGTGATTATCTGCCATGGAGAAAGGAGAAACGTGTCGCAATCACATTCTGCTGACATATATCGGGGTTCTCTTTTCTTCAGCCTATGTATTACTTTCCTTCATCGTCTACAGTTGGAAACCAACTTTAGCGTGATTTCCCATACTGGCTGAGTGCACGCCATGCAGAACAGCACTCTTCTTTGCATGGGAACTAGCAGGGCAGCCTTTCCATTTTATCGTTAAATTTTTATCATGCGTTTCTGAAAATAATCGAAAATCCAAAAAAAAAGGTCTTATTTAGCCTCAATTAATTAGATCGTGTAAAGATCTATCTGCGTCAAGGCTACCCATATTTAAATTTTTATCGCTTGCTACTGAAAATTAATCAATCAATAAAAAATAGTATAAAGATCTCCGTACTATCTAGATCGTGTAACGACATTTGTAGAGTTACAGATGCTTATATACATCATTGACTTATGAATTGTGAAACTTTTCACTTATAGAAAATAAAGTAAAGCTAAATCAATCACATTAACCCTCAGACTGCTCACTTTGTAAACCGAGATCTCTTTAAAAATTGCTTATTATTTTTGCATAGTTTAAGTATATATATATATATATATTATATAAATATTATATATTATATATATATTATATTATATATATTATATATATATATGTATATATATATGTATATATATATAATATTATATATATATATTATATATATATATATGTGTTCTTTTTTTTGTATGTGTATATGTGTATATTTATATGTGTATGTGTATATAATATATATATGTATTTGTATATAATATTTATATATATATATATATGTATATATATATGTATATATTGTATTTTATATATATATATGTTTATATTATGTATATGTATTATAACATATATATATATATGTATATATTTACAATATTTATGTTATATACATATATATATGTATTTATATAATATATATATTTATATATATATATATATATATA
>CM063502.1:56598053-56650553 GCA_032207245.1 Pardosa pseudoannulata | reverse complement strand
ACGGGCAGTCATCATAAACGTAATTAGATTAAATTCAAATTTCCACATCCCCTGTACTGAAATTCAATCGCGGGACTTCTCATACTGAAGTCCGTTACGTTAATCACTGTTCCACAGATACGTTGGCAGTGAACGGTTTCAAGCGGAATTATAATAATCTCAATAAGGGTGCAATTCTGGGTTTTTAATTTAAAAAAAAACATTTTCTATCGTATCAAATTGGGAATCTAAACCATTCTCAAAACAACTTAATTACATACACAAAATTTCTTCAAAATCAGCCCAGCCGTTTACGCGGAGTTCTATTACTATTACAAACACATTGACAGAAGAATTTTGTATATAAAGATAAGGGAAGAATTTGATATTTTCAGTTAACTGGTAGAGTATTTTATGAAAGTATTAACTTTCCATGTTATTATTGTGAAAATGTTTCAGTTAAGATTAACAGAACAGTGAGTAAATAGGAAAAATTACCAAAATCTATGGTATTCAATTCTAAAGCAATTGTATGACTGCAATTATGTAAATTGCAGAATGACTGATTTTAATTGTAATGATTATCTGCCTATAGGAACTGAGATCCCTAGCCTTAATTTTATTTCTCGAAATTCTGCTAAATGTTATTCTGACCTTAAGAAGCATATTACTTAAGAAGAATATTACTACTTACCTTAAGAATATCTGAGTGAATGATTTAAATAGTAACAGGGCTACAGCCAGGAAAATATTTCGAAGGAAGGGGGGAGGGAAGAAAGTTCAAGTTTTACGTTTCTATGTGATAATTTTTAATACATCACAGATACACCGAAAAGCCAAAACATTGTGACCCCCCTCGATTTGAGGTATATATTTTAACTTCTTAAACAATACTTGTCGATTTGTTCACTAACTTTAGCCCAGTAAATATAATACCAAAAATCGAGCTTCCAAGTGAAGTTTCTGTGACGTGCAATTAACACGTGTGCGAGTACCGCGGAATTGTCCGAGAGCGGGCGTTTTTTCGCGTAAATTTAGTTATTCAGTTAAATGTCAATAGATCGAAAATTATTTAATTTTTACATCAGTAGCATCGACTGATGTAAAAACTAGTTTTTATTTGTCTAAATTTTTTCCAGAATCTATGTAGTAGACAAGGACATTCGGCTTCGTTTTCCTGTATATACCGTTATTTTTGTACCCACAAACAAACCATGTTGTTACACTAACCGTAGTAGTACGTGACCTGCGCTCAAGTATCAATCGTCAGAAAACGTACTAGTACGTGTCCCGCATACAATGTGTTAAGAGAGTACACACATATATACATAAAAATGTGTTTTTAGTCACCCTATGCGTAAATGACTCGAATGATTTGTACCTTTTGCATGATATTTGTATGACAATCGGCAATGTTTTCATGATTTTTTAGAATCATGGCTCATACGTTACAGATGATATAAATATCTTTTTAAAACAAACATTGTAAATTATTTTTACACGTTTCTTCTTCATAATTTCCAAAGTTTAGATCAAGAGGTCACAAAACTTAAAAAACATGTAGGTTTGCAAACGAAGCATAATGGTGTAAATTAAATTTAAAATAAAATGATTTGATGGTGAAATATATATAATAAAAAATACGCTGTTATAGTGCATTCGAAATACATCAAAATTTTTATTTAAGAATTTTGTAGCCAATACTGTAAGACAGGGGTTATTAATCTTATTCCCCGCCTGGACACATCTAACAAACAAGAAATTGCTGCCGCGTGCAGTTCAAAAAAAAATATATATATATATATATAACAATTCTTAATATATATTTATTTTATTGCAATCATAAGCATCATAAACAATATCCTACTCTAAAAAGGTAACAAACCTTTCAAAATAGTTACTTTTAATCCGATTTTTGGCACTGCATATTAACCACTAATTTCAAAGTCAGGCGTATGTAGTCTTCTTCCCAAACGAATTCCCTTTTTACTCCAGAAACTCATTTTAGGGTGAGAAACCTAAATTCAATATTAAACAGTTTTGAAAGTTAAATCTGTGAAAAAATTCTTAATGTGCATCAGATTCAACGCGACGATTTTCAACGACAATAACTGATAAGACAAAAGAAAATGTTACCAGTACTAGTGGTGACAAAACAGTGCTGCCAGTAAAATAATTTTACGACTTATATTTTATTTCTAAAAGTATAATAAATCTCACGGCTACACAAAAAATCGTAGTGAGCCACATAAATATAATATATAGCAGACAGTCGCAGGAGCGTAAAAATAGCTTCGAGAGCACATTGGCGCCCGCGGGCAAGGGGATTAAGAACCCCTGCTGTAAGGCAATACGGAAGGATGTTGGAAGATCACAAGGTGTCCTCTGCCTTGATATACAAGCCCAGGATTATAACAGGACAACGGGTTTATATATACAACCAGAACCAGCTCCTCTATTTGTGCCAAGAGCACTTGAACCCCCAAAGAAAAATGAAGTAATAAATATATTTACAAATTAAATAAAGCATTAAATACACTTCCTGCATTTTGTAAATTTCCATGATGAGTTTCTCCCTCTACCCTTGAAAATACGCAAATACGTGGCTATCGAGCAGTTTTGTACCAAAATCATCGTTTTACACTCCTGATAATTAAGGTTAATGGTTACAATGAAAGCAAAAAAATTATAAAAATCATTACAAACATATTATTTATAATAAAAATAAATTCAAAATAAAAAAAATGAAAAAACACATTATTAAAAAATACACAAACCATTAACCCAATAAATGTAAAAAATAATTAAAAATTTATAAATCAAACTTCTCATAATTAATCAATTATATATCGTCTAACATCAAGCCATAAAAATAATTATTTACAATCATAAATGTTTATAAAATATAATCGAAACATTTTAGCCTAATTTGTCATCTTTGCTTTTCTGAAAAAAAGTTGAATGACAAAACTGTAGCTTATAAAACATTATATCTCTCCTATTCAACCACATCATATACGAATAGTGAAGTACCAAAATTCTAAACAAGAGATTCAAAGTACACTGTTTAACTCACAGAACACAAATGTGAGTTTTACAATATCATTTCATTAAGATAAAATGAAGTTCCGGCTAACAATATCCAATGACAAAGCAATATTTTTATTTGGTAAAATTATTTATAATTACAAACGGTAAAGATATTTGATCGTGGACAAAATAATGAAAAATGGATTGTTATGACAAACCAAACTCGGTAAAGTCTTATTTTTAAACTAAATGCAGGTAAAGAATAAATATTGACGATTCTATGTTTTAAAAAGCTTGAAACCTTTTTACAAAACAGATAAAATGGTTAGTATGGGGATAATGTCTCGCTGTTCAACAAGATGCAATCCCACGTACATAGCAAATCAGTTACTGATTGGGAAAATTACACCACTCGATCCAAGCAAGGCAAGTTTAGACAGTTATTTGACGGGCTATTCTCGTCGGCCAAGCACGGTCTCTCACGCAATATCATGAGTGGTGCGAGCACAATCCATACGGGTGATTCGTCTACAATTTTGCACGGTGAGTCGGGCGTGTCATATATGAAATTCAGGACCCATGGCGCCCAGAAACAAACGTACATGTTGTTCCAGAATGACATCCCGATAGATGTGGCCTGTCATCGTTACACTGAACATGCAGGTCAGTTCTGGAACCAAGAATAATTCCTCCCCAAACGAGCCATCCTGCACCACCGTAACGGTGTCGTTCAATGGTGTTCTCTTGGTGGTAACGGGTACCTGGCGCTCTCCATATGAAAGTCCGGCGAGAATCAGAATGTAAACTGAACCTGGACTCGTCGGAAAACATCACACAAGACCACTGTTGCGGTGTCCACAATGCATGCTCTCTAGCCCAGCATAATCGCAGGCGACAGTGAGTTGCGGTAAGGGGAACACATCTGACAGGCCTACGAGCATATAGACCAATGTTCCCTAAGCGTCTGTACACGGTCTGCCTTGAAACTGTCGTACCGGTAGCTGAAGAGAGCTGACGAGACAGGTCTGATGCTGTGCTCCGTCTGTTTCTTTTGGCAGTAACTGCCAAATACCGGTCATCATTCGGCGTAGTAACTCGGGGGCGACCTGTGCTGTAACATCTACTCACATTACCATCATGTTTGAATCGTTGCCAAAGCCTGGAGATGACACTCTGGGCGATTCCAAGTTCCTCGGATACTTCCAGCTGGGTACGTCCACATTCCAGTCGTCCGATAATTCTACCACGTAAAAAATCATCCAAATGCTTCCTTTGTGCCATAACTATGCGGTTATTGCACTGAAAGGCTTTTAAAGCGCTTGTGAACAATTTTACTTCTTTGCTACCATTCCTTATATACCCCTTTCATACACTCTCGTCATTGTGACGTACTATCCGCGCCATCTGGTGGTTTCCTGCAATTTGCATATTCTTCTTCAAGATGTGTGTGATAATTCTACAGGTGAAATTTTTATTTTAGAGCTCAATTTCTGTGTGATTCTGAATTATCCTTAATTTATGGACATGAGCGTATTTACCAAACACACGTAGTACTGGAGAAACAATCCTGACAACCGATGTATGGAGATAGCACGAATAATACGAAAAACACGTTCGTATCTCGCGCGAGCAAAATTGGAAGGGAATAGAGTAACGGAAAGTAAAAGGCACCGACATGCGAGCTTACGCACACCGACATTTTTGTACGTAAGTTCGCATTGTTTACAATTATACAAGTTACAATTGTACAAATATATGCACACTACAAGATCCAAAGTTAGTGTTATATTAGTTATTTTAATACAGATTATGCGGCCGTGAAACTTTACAACTGTACTTCTACCAAAACAAACCTATTACAAGTTCTTAAGGCTTTATAGCACTTCAACCTGTAAGCGTTGAAAAAGCAACAGATTCAGTTTACGATTCCTTTACCCTATAAAGAAAGTAATCATTTCTTGTGTGATATCAAAAAAATTTCAACCGATTGATTTTCTTATTTTTGAAACATCTAATTTATTTTCCTTAGACGTCTAAGGGAAAAAAGCATCATGAAATTATTTAGTGTCCCTTTACTACGAAAGTAAAGGCATTTACAAGGGGCGATGAAAAATTTTCTGTTTGAGGAAGTAGCTACAACGTATATGCACATTAGCTCTTCGCCGATTCTCACATATAAGAATCGATATAGAGGCATGGGATTATTGTAGCATTCATTTATTTCTGAAGAGGGTATGTCGAAAATACTAAAACGTTAATAATAACGACGTTACTATCAAATAAGTCCAAGCAGGACAGCTGAAAAAAGGGACTCTTACCGTGCTCTTTGATTACCCTAACCTATTGTTCATTCATTTCAAGGATCCAAGTTTCTTCATTACTGGCTAACGGTACTACGAAACATTGGACGATTGAGAAATTCAATTAAGGCAAAACTACGAAATAGGGGGATTCTGGTTCATGATAATACACATCCTCGTATCGCAAATTGTGTAATGTAAAAATTACACTTACTAAAGTGCAAAACACTCGACCAACCACCTTAGAGTCTTGATCCCTCCCCATGCGGTTTTCACACCTTCGGTCCCTCAAAAAAGTTCGACGGCTTTTGTTGGAAGTAAAAGTGCATCCAGCTGTTTTGGACATCTGCAAGCGATGGTAAAAGGAGTTTTACAAAATGTGTGTATTGAACCTGGTGTTTAATAGTCAAGGCTGCTTTGTATGAATGACATACTAAACCTCGAATGAACAGCCATTGAATAGAAGCTTTTTAATCTTTCCTTATGCTTTGCGGGAAACAAACTAGATATTGGAATTGTGTCGTTTTCGATGGTACTAATAAATAAAATATTTTTTCTGTTTTTACCTTACAATATTCAGAACTCCTTAGTTGTTCTTGTAAACAGGATTTTCTTTCATAAAATTTGTCCTTATTGGATACTGTCTAAACAGCCAATAGATCCAGTTTGAAAGTATCAATATTTCAGAGAACTGTATCAAAGATTGTAAGTATGAAGTTAATATGAAACATTTCCCGCTTTACAAATTAAAAACCACTAGAAAAATTCAATACCACCATCATAACCTGCATATCACGCATAAGCACAGCTTTATAGGGCTAATATCTTTAATACCGATATAAATTTCAAAAAGAAATACACCTAGCCGTCACAGTCATTTTCTCTAACAGCTATTTCCATAACTGCATTATCTAATTATTTTCCACATTTATAGATTTCAAAGCATTTCATTCTTCAATGCCACTAATATATATTAGAAATTGGTATTAATACAAAATAGAATAATTATTTAAAGACGTTATGTATTGTGTTACTTTTTTATTTTCTTTATAAACTATTTCGTTATGCAAGTATGAAAAAATGAATGTTATCAGATGAAAGTTTATATTCGTTTAATACTTTAACCTTAAGGTAAATTGTAAATTTAAATAGTTTTTTATATACACTATGGTTAAAATCATTACAATTCCAGTGATAATGAAGATGGGACAGAAATTTGGTGGATATATAAAGTGTGTTGTAAGCATTCGGAAAACATTTCAGTTCTTGCTGTCATACATAAACAGACCGAATTATTCAACGTCTAAAAGGGCATGATCATTGGCTTTCGGCTAAGAGTGGAAACATTTCCGAAACGAATAATTTTATAAACTGTTCGGCCGGGGTAAAAGTATGCCGTACCTGGCAAAATGGCCCTATCCAAAATAAGTGAGGTGGAAAATGTGGTGCACCACGGGCCATAGATGGCAGAGGTGAACGACGGGTGCGTTCAGGCAAATAGACGTGCAACTGACCGCCCAGATGAACTAAGGGGCTACCTACAGCGTCTCCACAACGTCGGTTCAGCGAACATTGCTGCGTATGGGCATCCGCAACAAACACCTGGTTAATGCACTTATGCTGACTGCTGTTCATCAGCGACAAAGGCTGGAATTTGCATGCCAATACCGCAACTGGACTTCCAATGAGTGGTAACAGATAACTTTTTCTTGAGAATCACGTTTTATGCTCCCTCGAGAGATGCACGTTGGTGTATACGGTGTGAAAAGTTAGAAAGCAAACATCCTGCAACAATTGCCGAAAGGGTCCAAGCTGGAGAAAGGAGAATTATGGTCTGGGAAATGTTTTCATTATGTTCTCTGGGTTCACTCATCACTGTGGAAGGCACGGTGAATCAACACAAGTATTCAGCTATCCTTACTGGACATGTTCCCCCCTACATGCGAACAGTTTTTCCTCAGAAATATGGTATGTACGAACAGGCCAATGCTACGCGCCATAAAGCTCGCAGTGTACGTGTTTGGTAAGTAATAAAAGTACTTGTTTTATTACAAGTACGAATATGCAAAATACAATAAGACACAATAAATAAATAAGTGCGAATATGCAATTAGAAATATACAAATCACTATCAAAAAAGTTTCTTATAGACACCATATTATAAACTGCTGAGTAATAGATAAATAGTTTATAAAATAAAAAAACGACGGACAAGTTTGAAAATTGAAGCAATTATCTACATAGATTAAATGATAAAAAATTAAACTATACCTTTATTCCCCATCACTCTTTGGTATATATCCATAATCATATGAAACGCATACTATCACAAAATTAATAATTATTAATCACAGAATTCATTAGACATGGCACCACACATTCAAACTAACTAGGACTAATACAAACTAGCACATGATTCTGAAAATAAAACGCAGTTAATTTTTGCAGTTAAGAATATCTACACTGTTTCCAATTTTTTGATTGGTCAGTAGAGTGAAGATGACTACATCAATTAGCTCCGCCTTTATCAGAAACGTAATTGGGGGTGTAGCCGTAGTAGGAGGAGTCACAGACCAGTTACTATGTCACTCGATGGCAATATGGTATGAAATAGTCGCTTGGCCGACATAATCCAGGCGTGCGACAGTGATCACAGCCATCTATATAGAAGGCCTGCGCACTTAAAAACATGGCGGCGGCCGAAGGCGGTTTCCCTCCTAAAATCCTCAAGTAAATTGTGTTATGCCTTTTACTACTCATCAAAATATTTTTTTCAAAAAATAAACTAAGGATATTCAATTATTTTACTAACTTGAATATTGATTAGTAGAAAATTATTTTGCTATAGATTTTATTTGTGTGTCAATTTATATTTAAATTTTAGTTACCAAAATAACTTCATACACTACACGAGAACAGATACGATACATAGATAAAATTTTAAGTAAAGAAATTACATTTGCAAAAAATTACACAACTGGCATCTTTTTTTTTTCTTTTTACTTAAATTTTATTAAATGGTCCCATGGAAATAAAATGTCTTAACCTTTATTCATAAAATATGATCCTTTACGGATCACATTAAAGTTAAAATAAATAAAATCCTTAAGGATTATATTAAAGGCAATGTTAAAAAACACTGCCTTAGTATAAAATCATAGAACAATTTATCACTGACAAATTTCACAAACTCATGCAAAAATATTATGCTGAGGCAAAATTTTTACAGTTTTATTTACTTATAGCATCTGATACTGATTTGTACTACATAAACAATGAAACATAATTCAATAGTATACAGAAAAAAAAGTAAAAATGTTACAAGAAATATTTAAGATTTTTTTTTTATTTTTCTCTTATTGGATTTTTCCTTAACCTCTTCAATATATTTTTCAGTCACTTTTTTAGAGTAGTTATTCAGAAATATTTTATAAGTAGTTAAAATTATATTTTTGAAGTGAAGTAAACAATCATGCAAACATAATTTAGAAGACCTATTTATATAATCTATTACATTTTTAAGATATGGTTAAGTGACTGAGTTGATTATCATTTGCTATAAAATTACTGTTATATTTTAATAAAACATTTGTAAATATCTGAATACATAAATGTAACTTTAAGTGTAAATACAGTTTTTTTTTCTAAGTTCCTCTACCTAAAGCATCTATTAATTAAAATTTATTTATATAATTTTAACAGCTTGCAAATTTTATTTAGATGGGATTTTTCTACTTTTGGCTGTTAGACATAGCTATTCAAAAACTTTAAGCATGTTTATTTAATTACTTTTCTACAGGTTATATGAGAACTTACCTGTTATAAAATAGTACAGCATTGAATAAAGGTTATATTTTTATAATAAAAATGTGTAAAAACATTGCTTCTGTCGATTACTTTAGATTAATTTTTTTTTTCTTACATTTATAAATTTTCTTTTGGTAGTTTAATTTTTATTACATATATGTCTTCTTTACGCTTCGACACCCAAAATTTTAAATTGTAGAAAGTTAATATGAAAATCTGAAAAAAGAGCTCAGGACGTAAAAAATATGAAGTTGATAAATCAGAAACAATTTAAAGTGCAGATAACATTGATTGTACATAGAAATTTCCCAGTTGCTATTGTAGTATGGGAAAGAAGTTGTACATCAACTTTTATTAATAAAACCCCTTAAAAACACATTATAAATCAATGAAGTAAGGATACATTAATCTTATATTGTGGTAATAATAAATAGTTTTCCTTTAGGATAAAACAGATTTTGTAATTTGTGAGTTATCAACAATAGCCAAGTTGCAATACACAGCAAAAACGAAACTTTAACATAACTTAGAATACATTTAACTTACGGATATTAAATGTTGTATTATATAAACTCCTTAATGAGATCTAACAATAAAATGAAACTTATTTTTAAAACGACAGTTATAATATACAATATGATACAAAGCACATACTAATAACAAAACATTTGAACCATTCTAAAGTGTCGAACTTAAGAATTACCATCATTCGTATGATATACTTAATTAGAAAACAGCTCATAAAATAATAGAAGAAACAGTAGCAAAATTGCTACTTACCTTATATATAAAAGCAAGCATTATTTTATTTCCATAAATTTCTTTCTTTCTTTTTTTTTTTTTTTTTTTTTTCAAAAGAAGTAATAGGCAAGCAATCAACAAGCATCAACAGAATTTAATAGAATGCCGCCTTTTTGAGATCACGTGACCGGTTTTCGGAAAATCAGAGCGCAGGCCTTGTGTTTAGATGGCTATGCAGTGATTCTGAAGATCGTCATTTTCACCCGTGACTCTTGTCGGAGTGAATATGGTAGGGCCCTTAAATTCGATAAAAATTTCAAATCGTTTTCGGAATCGCAATAATTTTTTGTAAAGATTTTATATCTACATATAATAAAAGCACTCATATTTAAAGAAACATATGTTATAATTTGGGGTTTATTTTTATTTGCTTATAGTTATCTGTTTTCATTTTTTAACTACATGGTTATATTTATTTTTGTATGTTGGGAAAAGGCTAGAAATTACTCAACTCAATGTCAAACTTATTTACCTCAAATTTAAAACAACATTGGAAATCTACTCTGATGGTGGAAAAAATACGGTAGCACGTGGCGGCTTATCTCTCTCGTGCTTTCCTGGTGTTTTCACGGCTTTTGGATATTTTTTTTAGCTTGTTTCTTCTCTGTTTACCTTGGTTTTTGCTTTCTGCTGTGCTTTCTTCTTACTTTTCTCCCTTTTACCTGCGTTTATGAGGTAAGTGGGTTTGTTTTATTCGGTATGGAGGTGTCGTCGGATGACGACAACTTCTGGTCGGCGAATTTCCAGCCGCTTAATTTTTTGAATGAAGCTTTCGCTCAGGGAGTGGGGCCTCTTACTATCTTCCTTGAAAACCCTGAAGGGAATATCCCCAAATTTCACCCCAAAAAATTAAAGGATGAACTTATATGCCTTGTGGGCCCCAACATAAAGCTCAACTTTTTAAAAGCTACAAGAAACGGGAAAATTGTTTGCGTGACTGACGACAACACCACTGCCATCCAGCTACTTAATATAAAAAATTTACTTTCGGTACCAATCCTACCCCGCTTAATCCCAGACACTCTCACTACCAAATTTCTTCTATATGACGTTCAACAAAATGTAACTTGCAGCGAGGTGGCCGAGGAACTTATGGCAACCGGCGTGCCAGTTTCTGAAATGCGTCGGTTCCAAAAGCTGACTGAGGGCAAACGTGTACCATTAAAAACTATCCTTGTGACAAAAATCGGGCAAAACCTTCCCGATAAAATTATTTTGTGGTTCGAAGAAATAAGAATAAGACCATTTTGTGGTTCGAAGAAATAAGAATAAGACCATTTATAGACAGTGCCAGTCTGATTATGTGAAATGTAGTAACTGTGGCGAAAATCATGAAGCTAATAACAAGAATTGTAACGCTTATATCCGGGAAGCAGAAATAAATAAATTCAAATGTTTGAATCACTTAACAATTACTGAAGCTAGGAGGCGTTACGCACACAATAATAAAATTACAAAAACAATATCCTATGCAGAGGCGGTGGCTCCCAAGCCAAGGGAAAAGGATAACTATTTGCAAGAAGTTACTACGAATATAGAAAAAATACTGGAAAAGTTTGAGGTAACACTCCAAAGTTTTTTAAACACTCAAGTTGAAACGTTCAATAAAGTCATTGAAATAATGACATCATCCTTCACTAATATATTACAAAAGTTTTTCCCTACGGCACCACAGAGTGCTACTCAAAAATCTGAAAAAAGAAAGAAAAGGATGTTAAGGGACGTTTTGCCCTCTTCCCCCTTATCCCCCTCTGATGGAGATTTTGGGTTGATGGAGTACTCTGGTCTTAGTTCCCAAGGTAACCCTTGCCCTACCTTGGCCCCCTTTCCCCCTTTTGAGTGTGCCAGCCCGGACGGGCCCTCCTCTTAGGGTGTGGGTCTTTCGGTTTCTGTTTTTTGTTTTTGATAGCGGGTTTTTCTGTTGTGTCGTGGAACGTTCGTGGTCTTCGGGCCAGGGCCGCTTGGCTTAAATGCCCTGTTTTTTCTTCTGTTCCTGTTCTGCTTGCTCAGGAAACTTTTCTTACCCCGGATCTTCATTTTTCCTTTGACCAAAAGGTTCTGTATCGTAAGGATCGTCTGGAGGGTGGTGGAGGTGGCGTCCTCACCGCCGTTCAGCGCTGTTTTACTTCGATATCTATCTCTCTGCCCATTCAGCATTCTACTATTGAACACGTCGCTGTCAAAGTTTGGATTAATAATACTCCGCTTACTATTATTAATATCTATAGCCCAAGGTGCAGCTTTGATCTGGGTTACTTCAGTTCCCTGCTTGATAATATTGAACCTCCATTTATTATTATGGGTGACCTAAATTTAAACCTCCTTAAACGGGGTAGCTACGGCCTGGCTCCGGTAAATCAGTTTCTTGATTGGGTCTCTAGGAATGATCTTTGCATTGTAAACATGGACATTCCTACCCGTTTCATGACTAGCAACTTACCCTCTGTTCTCGATCTTGCGATCGTCTCTCCTGATTTGTTCCCATTAATCCAATTTTATGTTCACCCCGACAATTTTGACTCTGATCATTGTCCGATCTTCCTGCAACTTCATGGTCCGTACGCTCAACGGATTTCTGGTGCTTTTCGTCTTTGGACTAACTGGTCCAGGGCTGGCGGTGACTTAAACGAGTGCATGAAACAGCATAATCTGACCTCATACTCCGATCTCATATTTCCTTGCAAACAGGCTATTTCGGACAATAGACATTATCAAAGAATCTCTGGAACTTCTTACCCGCAGTGGTGGAACTCTAGGTGCTCTTGGCTCTTAGGGCAGAAAAGAAAGTTCTTTCGGTTAGCTAAGCGCCTCTTTTCACGTGATCACTGGATAAAGTACAAAAAGATTTCTAGTATCCTTCGGCGTCACATAAAGAGCAGCATTCGTAACTACTGGAATAATCTCTGTAATCGGCAAAACAGCATTCAAATTATTTATCGAACTCTTAAAAAGCAGGCTAATAGACAAGCTCATGGTGGGACTCTCCTGTATAGTGGTATCAGTATTACCTGCCCCCGCCACCAAGCTGCTTATTTGGACAGAATTTCTACCCGACGGCAAACCATCCACCTCTTCCTTACGCCTTAACTAATGCGGCTGTTGAGTTTGACGACGCTATCGATACCTTTGAGCTTCAGAGAGCGATCAAAACTGCGAAATGTACTGCTCCGGGGGAAGACGGCATCTCCATTAAGCTCATTAAACACATTGATGATGACAATCTGTGCAAAATTGTTCGTCTGTTTAATGATTTCCTTGGACTACGTACCGCCTCAGTGGCGCTCTGCCATTATTCTCCCTATTCTGAAGCCTAAGAAACCCAGTACACTGATTAGTTCTTACAGGCCTATTGCCCTTACTTCGGTTTGGTGTAAAATCTTCGAACGCATTATACTCCACCGTCTCACTCTCTGGGCTACTAACAACAACGTTTTTCCTCCTGGTCTCGGGGGCTTTCTTCCTAATAGGGATTGTCAAACTGTTTTGGCCAAGCTGTATCTTGACATCATGGACGCTCGTCTGAATAAGAAATACGTGCTTCTTGCAAACTTAGACATTGAAAAAGCTTACGATTCCATTTGGATTGATGGACTGATCTACAAATTAGCCTCTATTGGTATTGGAGGGAATACACTATTATGGATTACAAATTGGTTATATGATAGGGAGATCAAAGTGAATTGGAGTAGTCATATCTCTCCCCCACACAAAGTCAAAACTGGTATCCCCCAGGGCAGCGTGCTGTCACCGTTCCTTTTTTCTGTTTACATGCAGGATATCTTCGATACGTCCCCGGCCCGGGTTACTATCTTAACGTATGCTGACGACATACTTGTGTATGCTATTGGTGATGACCCCAATACAACGTGCAAGGACCTACAAACCGCTCTTGATAACATCGTGAAGTGGAGTGAATATCGGAGGCTTTTTATCTCACCCACGAAGAGCGCTGCCATTAATTTTTCTAGAGACAGATTTCCTTGTCCTGAGTGTCGTATTGCTGGCTACACTATCTCGTGGAGTAAGAGTATTAAGGTTTTGGGCTGCTTTCTGACCTTTAATATGTCTCTGGCGTCTCAGATGCATCATCTGCGGGAAAAAACCCACCGTCGATTAAATATGCTAAAAGGATTGGTTTACAAAACTCGTGGTGCTACAAGTCGGACTCTTCTCCCCCTCGTTAATGCTGTTATACGTAGCGTTTTCGACTACTGTAGCTTCATGTATACAGAGACTTCGAAGAAAAATGTAAACACTATGGAAACCCTCTATTCTACTGGTCTCCGTCTAGCCACTGGTCTTCCCCGGTGGACGCCGATACCTGTGCTACGGGCCGAAGTCCATCAAAATAGCATAATGTGTCGTATCCGTCATCTCACTAAATGCTTTTTCATCAAACAACTGGCGCTAAGTACAAAATCTCTATTATATGATAACCTCCATAAGAGTACCTTGGGTAATGTAACCAATAACCCAAAAGTTCTGCAAGACATGAACGAGACTCTGGAAGAGTATCACCTGAGGTCAACCCACTTTTTGGACCCAGGCAGAAACCTTTGTTGTTTTCAAGTGGAGATAATTACCGAGGGCCTTGCTTTTCAAAATAAAAATATATCAAACGAAACCGTCGTGGCCTTATGGACGGAGTTCATCAATAATTTTCAACCTAAATCCATTCTAATTGCTACTGACGCCTCCAAGGATGATGATAAAGTGGCCATTGCGGCCTACAATCATTCACTTAACTCTGGAAGAGCCATGCTGACCCACCAGATAAACTCGATCTTTACCGCGGAGGCCCTTGCCATCATTCTTGCTCTCGACACTTTCTGCCAGCAGAATGAACATTTCTTAATTATATCTGACAGTCGTTCAGGCCTCTTGGCTCTTCAATCTGCCCACCCAAAATCATCTGCGGTCATCCTTCTGCTGAAAAGTAAAATTAGTCATGTAATTGGAAAAATCAAATCTATTAGACTGGTATGGACCCCTGGGCATAGAGAAATTCATCCAAATGAGAAAGCTGATGAGTTATGCAAACAAGGCCCTTATAGTACTCAACACCTTAATATGGTGAGCCCTGAAGACTCTATCAGGAGGATTAAAAATGATATGTACACAGCGAGTGAACATGAGTGGGACAGAAGCATTTACCGCCAGAGATATGGTGCGACTGATCTCCTTAATCAAATGCATCGTAAATGGATTTTCCACCGTCAGATTGATGTCTTGGTGGCTCGGTGGCGTACTAAAACAATTCAATGCAATTACATATGGCACAAGCTGAATATGGCTCGTTCCCCCTTATGCGATCATTGCTCGGAAAACGACATTCCAGATCATATTTTACTTTACTGTGTCAAGTTCCAGGCACAGCGTCGTATCTTATTTATTTCACTCAACATATGCGGTAATCCTTCGTATGACTGTGTGATCAATTCAGCCACAAGCTCGTGGCGTGGGCTGGTTGCCCTGGTATGTTTTACGTTTCGCTCCCTCGGATGGGGGTAGTTTGCCAAGCGTTTCACTTTTGTCCCCGTTTTGGTATGTTTCCCTGACGGATCTTTCTTTCTTTCATGTTATCTTCGTTGAATACTTCCCGTGTGGAATTTGTCGCCGTTTGGCTTTAATATCTGTTATCTACGTCTGTTTTCTCTCGCTAGTGTATAGCGTTTTTCTTTTTGTGCTTTTTCCTCTATGGTTATGTCTGTAGAGATAAAGCCGGCCAAGTTTGGCTGTAGCATATATCTCACAAATACTCTAATAATAATAATAATAATACTCTGATTTCGCTTTTGCAATGTTTTTGACATTTGCAATGACTTTTTGCCTTGTTACCTCAATAACGACATTTCGAACCTTTTATTATTCAAAATATGCTTTGAAAATTGTATAAAGGAGTTTGAAAAGTATATATTTCTAAACAATTTAGAGATTATAAATAGTGTTAATGTTAAAATAGCATCTTGTCAAAGGCCAAAGACGCGAAATCAATTCCATGGAAACCAACAAGTTGACGTAAGTGGTGAAAAAGATATGAATGTGCTTGCATCAAATAAACATTTGTGTGATTATTCTACTTAAAATCATAAATTTCTTTTTCATGCTTTTGTTCATACAGAACTTTTATTTTCACCTCTAGAACAATATTCAACTTTTTTTTTATTTGATTGGATAAAGTATGTACTTATTTACTAATGGAATAAATATCATTGGTTAAAAGAAAAATTTCGTGCTATTCGTGGTGGTGTATTTCCTCCATATGAAATACAAAAATGGTTGGGAAAGAAAGGAAATGCTTCTGAAGTAAATGGAAGATTTCTTTTTGCCATGAGAAAGGACTTGTTGGGATACATTAAACTACTTTTTATCACTTTTCTTTATATATAATATTTCTTTATTATTGTAACAGTCATGTCACACCCGTAATGGCATATTTATAATTTTTTTTTAAACATGTAAAGAAGAAATGAAGGTTCTTTATATTTTGCAAAACTTTTCCTTGAGTGTTATAGTTGCTTTTTGTAAAGCAACTATAACACTTAAGGAAAAAGTTGAAATATTCTTTATAGAAAAGTGATAAAAATTTAGTTCCTCTCACACCTGTTTCTATGGAGTAGCTAAGTATATAAAAATAAATTCCAAGAAATTTGCTTCATATACTATTTCATCTAATAAAACTTTGTAAATAATTTTTTTCAAAAAAATATTGGACTAAAGTCACATGCACAATTTGGCTTCACATATTTCCCTTGGTAAAAGAAAGTAACCATGTTTTTTTGCTATCATATTTCAGATGTTCTTTATATCAACTTGGCTAGACGAAAGCATAGAATTGATAATCTCTTCCTATCACTTATTTTATTATTATAATTTTATTTCATTCACTTTTAAAGTTTAAGGTTGTCCACTATTATTAAAGTTTATGCATTTTTAGCGTAAGGAATATGTTATTTTGTAACCTAATTTAACAAAGTTTTCTGTAATTTTCTAAAAATTATAAGTATTAGTAAAAATTTTTATAAGAATTTCGAAATTTCATAAAATATTTATAAAAACTTTTGAAAAATTATGCTTAAAACTGTCTGCACAACTTTAATTATAGTAGACTGCTTTATATGTTAAAAGTGGGCAAAATAGTAGGGAGACATTAATATAATAATAATTAAAAAAAGAATAACTGAAATTGACTATCAGTTTGAGTCAATTTTGGAGAATAAGGTCCTGAGAAACTTTTTTTTTAAAAATTAACACCTATTTCCTGGTTGCCAATTTAGTATGAAAGTATCTTGCCTCAGTATATATGCCAGGATAATTAAATGCAGGGCTGTTTACATAGGAGTTTAAACTAGTGTTTTTAACCATCCTGGTCAATATCAATTTTGACCTCTGAAATTTACTATTTAATTTATTGAATACTAATCAATTATATTTTTTAGTACATGTTAAAACTAAGCTAACATTTTCAAAATGTCATATAAATAACACAATGCCAGCAAAGACAAAATAAAAAATGTCATAACATAAATAGCATAATGCCAAGATACAACACAAATGTTATAGTTATTTAAATTTTTCACAAGTTATTTTATGTAATTTGTGTTGATAAAAAACAATTGCAAATAACAAATGCTGTTGTCTCAAAGTTTAGGCAGTTTTTTTATGGTATATTCCAAACCTAGAAAAGAGACTTTTATTTATGAAGAGCTGCCACAGCAGTTCATTAGATATAATTTGGGTACAACACATTTTAAACAATTCAATTGTAATAGGTTTATATTTATATGACTCCATTATGTATTTTTAAATTTGTAACATTTATATTGTTTATAGTATAAGCATATTTTACTAATGAGCCTCATGAACTTGTTAGTGTATTATTATTTTTAGCTGCACTGTTATTAAGTACCTTTTTCTTACAAAAAAAAAAAAAAAAAAAAAAAAAAAAGTTATTTGGTTCATTAAAACATGTTTTACCAGTTCTGTCAATTTTTGACCCATTTTGCACTTATATCCTTGTCCTGGTTCAAATCAGTTCTGACCAGTTAAAATTTCAACTCTGGAAACACGGCCCCAAAACATAAAGGAATTTTGTCCTCTTAGGTACATATGCACCTAGAGTGTTTCATTTATGTAGACTTGCTAAACTGGGGATATTTGAGACCAAGGGGATTTATGGTTCAGTGATGCTCATAATAAGATGCAATATGTCATTGCTGCTTATGGTGCTTGACATCACTGCTATTTTCTTCCATGTGATTTTAGTCACTGTGTTGATATGGGGAGTTTGAGTATGTTTTTAGAGATGCGTTTGAATAACATGGGGTTACCCTCCAGGTAACCAAAGGAAACCAACATAAAAGGATAAAAAACAAGGTTTAATTTTAATACAGAGGATTAGTTCAAGATTTATTTTTGTGGAGTTATTTTCTGTCAATTCTAGAGCTGCATTCAGACTACAAAGGAATGCTTTCCTGGTAACAAGGAGATAAAAAAGGATGTTTCATAAGGTAAGTTGATTATTCCTTTTCTAGTTGCAAATTTTTGTGATCCATTGATCCAAGGGGTGTTTTTTAAAAGGGGGTGGGGACTCCCACAAGATACTTAGTGCATGCTTATATCAATATCAGTTTTACGTATTTCAATAATATCAAATTATACTTTATTTACATTTTTTGCCAGTTTATCAACAGTTTCAATTTTATGTCAATTTATTATTTAAGTGCATATTGCATGGTTCTGTGAAGATAAATGTTCATCATGGAGTTCAAAATACTATCTTTCAGGTTGAAAATTTTCACCATTATAGTTTCATATCAAAAAGAAAAAACAAATATTAATAAACTTAAAAGGCTTCTCGTTCAACTTTCATTATTGCTTGTATTTTATGTTTCAGCGGCACAGAGAATGTTCTTCTACAGTATTTCCAGACAATATGGGGAGGTAAAAGAAAAGAGGTGATTTGCTGAACTTTAAGCTTTGACCCTCGAAGGGTGGTGATTGATTTGTGTAAGTGTAGTGTTGTATAGACAGATTCCTGTGACTTTTATGGGTATTTGTGGGAAGTGGGAGGGTAATATTTTACTTCCATGACTGGTTATAGTTTAATCTAGTGCTTACTGTACCAGAAAACAGATTTATTGTAAATAAAATTATTTTATAATCAATATTTAAAAATCCAATTGTAAGAAGGCTAACTTATTTGAATTTTAATGGTAAGATTTTATCATTAATTATTAAAATTAAGGCAGTCACTGCTTTAATTTTCTAATAATTATAATCCCTGCTTGAAATTTACACATACATTAAATCTAATATTAAAAACATGCAATTATTTGTTATATATGTAATTAACTTTTTTTAGTTCTGGGTTTTTGATTATAAATGATATAAATTTCTAGTTTTATTCAGGCACCATGTAATCACCCATGTAATTCACATCTACATTGTCCCCTTGAAAGAAATATTTTTATATACATGGTTTATTGTCATAAGATATAACAAGTACAGACTATGACATTTTTAAAATTTAGAAAAAAATAGAGTACATTTTGAACTTTTCTTTTACAAGCTCTTAATAATTAAAGAAATATTAAACAAATTATCATCTTTGCTAGATAATGTAGAACAGTCTAGGTAAAGTGTTCTGATTTGTAATTTTAAAGTAAATAGCTTCATCTTATAATTGAAATCAAAAGGCAAATGTTTAAACAGATATTACTTTATTTTTATTTTATAGTTCTACAGAGTTTTCTTGGGGGTTCATGGTAAGATGTTTCCTGTTAAAAGGAGTCTTAGGGCAAAAAAGGTTGAAAACCACTGTATATCCCCAGAAATACAAAAATATTTAATAGTAATTCAGAATATTGAAGAGCTCCTTTGATTTCTTTAAGCTACTAAATTAAAGGAATATAAATATTAGGAATATAAAGAATAGTTTATGGATATGCTACAAAATCATGGTTCTTATCCAAAACTCCTCCATTCCGTAAGTTGCAGAAGCAGTTTATTAAAATTTCCAATTCTGGAGGATGGGAAAGATACTGTATTCTGGAAACCTGATCCATAGATTCAAATCCCATTGCTGACATTGGTGTTTAGATTTGTCTTTCAGCAGCTATACTAATCATGAAGCAATTTTGTTAGTTATACATCATCATTTCTAAATCTATTGTTTCAGGTATGATTTTCTTTCATGATGCAATTTATAACATGAAATTGTGTGTCTATTAGCAGCTATGTGATGTGGTTGTTTTCTTCTCTTGATGTGGGTAGAATTTACTAAACTAAATATTGTCAGTATGATGTAATATCACTTAATCTCTGTGGTTATTCATACATAGTAGATACAGCCTACTTTTAATATCTGGATTTCATTTTATCTCAATTAGTTAAATTTTCTTACTATGTAGATGTTAATTCAAAACTTCAAAGATGAAAAAATCTCAGATATGTAGACGTTATTGCAGCATTAACAGATCAAGAAGTAACAGATAAGGAAGTAGACTTTTCAATTTTTATAGGTACTATACAATAGAATATTAGTTATGTAATATTGTTATTCATTATTTAACTTAACTTGTACAGCTAGCTGCATTCATAAATAAGTTGACATTCTTTATTTAGAAAAGTTTTCAGTTATTAAACAAATATCTCTAAATGATTGATTACTCTATGAGTAAACACTGTAAAGGAGTGATTGCTTTATAGATGATTCTTAAAAATACTAGAAATTACAACCAAGAACCATTGTATCATAATAGTAATTTAAGCATTCACTATGAAGGCAAGTTGCTAGAAAAAGGATTATAATTCTAAAGTCCATGCACCAAATATGAAAAGTTATCAGTTGAATGAAAATGACTTGGCTCTGAAAATATACACTTATGAGGGGAGAAAACATTACCACAGGCCGTACCAATCCTAGATTCAGTGAAAAGGTTAACATTATGGACACATTTATCAAAATAATTACGACGTTAGAAAACTGCTGATCGTGGAAACTAAAGTTAACAAGCATGTCCCTGCAGACTTTCCTCAAATATTGACCATACTAGTCTGAATTTAATCATATAAAATACATTAAAATAAATATAAATGTCAAAATTATGAAAATTTTAAAAATGTATTTTTTAATGAAGTATTGTAGTTGACTCTATCGATGATAAAAATTGCATATGCTAAATATTTTGATAGTTAAAAGCATTAATTCTTTTTACTATGTGTGTGGTTAAATATATGGAATAAAATCGTTATAATATTTTATGAAAGAAAAAGATATAATTTCACATTAGAAAAAGATATATTTAAAAATCTAAAGATATTACAGGTTTAAAAATTGAACACCAGATTGTACATATTTATTTCCAGTGTACCTTATGAAACTTTTTTTTTCTATCAAAACATAAGCCTTTATTATTTTTATATCATTCTGTATCGATACTGCTTTTTTCTCCAACTTTCTCTTCTTGAATAGCAGCAAAGGGATTCTCAAAACAAGTAGGAAAACTAGCAGTGCCTACCTTATCATTTTCTTCTTTTATTCTTAGTTTATGTATATTTTCATTAGGCAAAATTTGTTCTTGTCTACTATTTTCATCAGAATACACAGAAAAGTTCTTGATCTTTTTCAAAGCATTCTTTTTCTTTAGAATTTCGATTTCTTTTCCCTCACAATCCTGAAAGAAATTAAGAATCACAGAAAATTTTGGTTTCTCTTTTTTCTTATCAGAAAAGCATAGAATTTTATTTAGTTTCATTATAAAATTCTGATTTCTCCTCTACTAGTTAGCAGCACCTTGATCTCAACAATAGAATTATATTCTAAGGACATTTTCAAGATTGCTATATAAAAGAATTAAACTCGGTATTCTAGTAGCATAAAGATAAAATATACAGAATCAAAACTTTAAAATATCCAGTATTTATTATATGGGATGTTTAACCCTACAGTAGTAATCTTAAATATTATTAACATGTATATAAATTTGACACAACAATTTTAGCAAAATAGGTGCAAATAAGGTAGTTCAATAAATATAAAAAAGCATATGTTTTCAGTATTCAATACTCCAGTGAGTTGTAATAAATGTATTTGTGGTCAGAAAAGCATTTGTTGTTATAACTCTTACATACTGGTCATATTATAGTATTGCTCTTTCCAATTTAGAAGATATACTTTGTTTTCATGTGCTGTGCATAAGGGGATGACATCATTACAACCATTTTATTTATATCACAAAACACAATATGTAAATTATTTAATATTTACCTTTTTTAAATGTTTTTACTTTATTTGTATTTATATATATGTATTTTATCTGTAATATGTAAATATTTGTGACAGATTTTTCCTATTCTGAAGTTAATGGTTTATGCAAATTAGTCATTAACTTTTCGAATATATATAATGTGTTGTCCATGCTTCTTTCAGCAGTTACAGTAGGATACCGCTTTTAGCTGTCAGTTAAGGGAGCTTTCGTTAAGTACTACTCATCTTTATGCTAAGTTATTGCTAGCCTTAATTTTTCTTTAACATTTTACTTATAGTTTACTTTGAAAGAAAAGTTTATCTTCATTTTGGTTTTAATAGTTGCTTCTTCACTTACTTGAATTGGACTGCTACATTCTACAGTTCTGTTTAAAAAAAATTTTTAAATTATTTTAAATCCACTATCATTACTTTTATATATAATTATTTAATTTTGTTATGTATAACATAACTGTTCTTTCAAGTTTATCTCTTTCATTAAAAGTTGATATAGTGATAAAGTGTTCTATTTTAAAATATCATGAAAGAAAACTATATTTATAAAAATTTCATTGTTATATAGAAAAAAATTTATGAGGGTTCTAAATGACCCTATCTTTAATTCTAGTTTTAAATAGATAACATGGAATCAAACATATAATCTTTCTACTATCCAAGGGTTTATAAGTATTAAATACTACAAAGTTTGTTCCAAAATGTTATAAATAATTTCTAGTTAAAGTTGAATTAATTTCCTCATACTCCAGTATTCAAATATAGAGATAAAACAAATAAGACATTTTTCTTTTTTAAAACAAACTTTTCCATGTCCTAATTAATGTTGACATTAGACACATGTTCTGGACCACCATGTTTAAATATATCGTTATCAGAAATTGCATTTTTAATAGTTAAACAAAATGTGAGGTGTTTCGTTAAGTAATTGGAAGTATCAAATTGCATTGTAACATTCCAAAAATAGCTGTGGCATACATCACAAGATTCTTAGCAAATATATTTTTCTTTAATATTAGATATAAAAATGTTGTAAATTTACAGTAATCAAAAAAAATTTTTGCTATAGTGCTATTAGAAGACCAGGTAGGTTCCTAATTTTCATCTGTACAAAAGGCCATCTTTTTTGTAAATAAGTCTCTAAACTGTTAGCATGTGACTACATGAGCTGCTTTTCAAAATGTTATAACATTTACTGTTACCTTTGTTTGTAAATAATCTTGTGTGCTTAAGCAGAAAAAGTACATTCTCCTTAGAAAAACAAATAGTAAAAACAGCATTCTTATCTACAATACTTAATATATATTTTAAGATAATATAAATTGCTTTTAATATTAAGAATCAGAGGCTATCACTGGAAAGTTCCACCATCAGTTACATTTTTCATTACGTTATAATTTATATCATAATTATCAAACTGAAATGAACTAGTTCTTATAAATCAATAAAAATTGTTTAAAAAATCAAAAATATTTTAACATTACCATCCCTGGAAGCTCTCTTTCAGGTAATAAAGAACTAGGGATCCAAATTTCATCTCTCACTGTAGCAGGTGATTCTAGACAATAATTATCCAAATCCATTTCTTCCAATGAATCTTCACTTATTTCCATTTCTTTTATTTTTAATTCAAGCTGCAAAAATATGAAAATGTTATGAGTGGTGGATTCATGATAAGGTAAATAGTGTAAAATTATGTTTTACTCTTCATATTACATTCTACATATTCTCTTTCTCTTTACTTATTTCACGGGATATTTTTTTTTCTATCATCATTTTTATTTCACAATGCAAATGATGGTGCTACATGATTATAATTTTTCTGTCACCATGATCATATTACAGTTTCATTTGACTGTCCTTCTAATATGATATTAATCTTAAGATTAATATGACTAATTAAACTAAGGGTTATGCTAAACAAAATCACATATTGGACATTAAAAAGAAGGGGGGAGGGGTTAGCATTGTTTTCACTGTATTTTAAATTGTTTATAGTGTGCCTTAGAAATCAGTACAAACACAAAATCTTTTATAAAATATTTTAGATGAAACTAAATGTAGAAGTAACTTAAAAAGCCTTTTCGTACAACTGCTCATATGTTAAATATCCTTTGAAGATATTTGCTTGGCTGGTAAAATTTAAATCCAAAAAACACAGTTTCAGAAAAAGAACGATTGAAAAATGTTGGTCAAATTCCAGAAAAAAGCAAAAAGAGAATATATGGTTATTGCAATATAACTGAAAAACAATCCCAGATCATAATGGATGGTCGAAGTTAAGGAAGATAATTTAAATGGCTATAAGTGGCTAGTAGATCAAATGAGCAAAGCATTTTCTTGTTCACAAAAAAAAATTAAAGTGGTAGACATAATCTCTCAGAGGTATTTTTAAAAGAAGTATATTAAACGTAGATGTTCTTTCTATTGAACAGTAATGAATTTATAAATATATATGTCCCATTAATTTATATATTGGTTGAAAAAACCCACTTTTTGGCTTGTACTTTTTTTCCACTCAGGGTTTACTGTAATACGTTCATCATTTTTATTTTAAAAGATAAAATTATTTTTATAATTATTATGTTATCAATTGACACCTTGCACTTAAATTTATTTATTTGGTAGGTACATCAACTGGAATCGTGATAAATAGATTTATTTGTAATAAAATTTTATTTAATAGTATTCAGTGTCAGAGATTGTGAGCTATGAACATCCCTGCTAGTAATGGCAGGGATGTTCATAGCCAGATAGAATTGTCTTTAAGCAGTAGGTACTGGTCATATTAGCCCTCACATAGGAAAACAGTAAACTGGAATACTCTAAACTAATCCACTTTAGAGTGCTGTGTTTACATAGAATACCAAATAAATCTCTTAATATGAAGATTTTCTTTCTTCATAAATATTTTATGATGTTTAAAATAACAGCTGATAACTAATGAAAACAGACTAAAATGTTTAATATTGTATGAATTCCCTATTTATTTCCATTTGTAGAACAGAATAATTTATTAATTTACACAAATAATATATTTAATGTATAATATATAATATTATAATAAATAATATTTATTATTCATATATACAAATACATTCCATATCAAAACTACTATAAGACTTTTTACTTTGGACCTTATAATAGCTTTAATATGAAATGAGTTCTTTGTGCAGCTGAATATGTCTTAGAAGTTTCCAGTGTGTATACATATATATACATATATACAAGAACATATTTATAAGGCAGGATCCTGGGGTGAAGGGGTCTGGACTCTCTCCGAAATATTTTTTGTATGCTTTGCAAGGTTTTATTGAAATTTGTACATTCCTTGTTTTATCCAGAAGAGTTATAAGATAAGACTAGAACCATTTTATCGCATTAAAATTGATCACAAGAAGTTTGCAAAATTATCATTACTTTGCTGAATATAGGCGTGAGTATAAATGGAGATGAAGGATTAAATATGTTTGGAGGTCTACGGTCTATATACCCTTGAACAAGCTATATACTTGAATACATTGTGTGTTAAGATGTTCTATTCATTGTAATTTCGATTTGCATGTATCATATTTAAACGGTTTGATTTCAACTAGAGTTTGAAAAACCCAATAAAACCTGGGCTTTTAACAAAAAATCAGGTGCATAAGACTTTTTTAAATTTTGTTTTATTTTATTTTATTTTTGAGACCTTTTTCAAACCATGGCTGAAGTCAAACTTTTTTAACATGATATCTGATGTAATTACTGTGAATTATTAGAAAAAAATCACAATGTATACAAGTATTTAGTTTTATTTTGAGTCTAACTGCATGTCTAATATCAGTAATTTTGTAATTATTTCTTTGCCAAGTGATTTACAAGTTCTTTTGTGCCAAGAACAAGTTCAAAGTTCAAACTAAACCAAAAGTATACAAATAATGCAAAATGCAATTTAATATCTATTCATTGTAAAGAATAATTAAAAATGAAACTCTAAATTAGAAAATAAACTTAAAATACCTGAAGTACTTATGGGGATAGAAATAAATATAGGTACTGGTCCAAAGCTAAATTGTCTTATGACACCCGGAACTGGAATTTAATACACTTGACAATCGTTGCTTAATCAGGCATGCGCAATATTTTTATTTATGACAAAACTATGAAACGTTCTGTTCCGGAAAGAACTAACCTATCATTTAGAAATTTCCTGAAGATTCGGTCCTTATTCTACAAACGTAAATCTTCATTAGTTTATTTGAAATAACAATAATAACTTTTAAAAAATGAAGAAAAGAATAACATGTTTTGTTTTTCAATACGTGTGTTCCGTTTGGGAATCTTGACTACATTCTTGATTTGAATTTGCATAAATTCTTACTTGCATGCTTCAAAATAGCAGATGACAATTGATATGCATTGTCGACAGTACCCGACCGGTTGTTAAAGTCGTCAACAGAAAGGGACGAGCTTAACATATTAACAGATTCAGGATTTAAAATTTGATACTTTTTAAGATGACCTGTTATAGTATCAGCTAGAATGAAAGGGCTGCTAGTTATTCCAAAAGGCAAACGTTTTTTCATTACCTTGTAAGCATCATAATTTTCTTCGTCGGTCCAAATGAAATTTTAATATTTTCGGTCATCTTTGTCTATATTTATATTCAAAAATGCCTTCTCAATATCACTAGTGAACGCTATTTCGTGTATACGAAATTTAAGGTTTATATTTAATAAGAAAGGACTGAGATTGAGCCCAGAAAATAATAAATCATTTAAAAATTTCAAATTTTTTTCTTTTCGCTGGGGCATCAGAAACAATCCTTATTCTGCAGGTTTCTTTGTCAGATCTGAATACAGCTGAATGTGATTTATAGTATCACGAAAAAAGTACTGTATGAGTGTGTTGTTCCATGGTACTATTTTTTAATTTATCATTAATTATTTTTTATATTTCTCACATTTTTTTTATTTTTGTGTAATTTACCTTTTAAACTTTTAAATCTCTGTCTGGCAGTTTCAAAATTAGTCTCATTCCTTCGAATTTGATTTGCATGGCAATTTGGCTCATTTCTTTCCCCATTGTTACTTTCAGATTCCTCATTCATAATTATTTTTTCTGAAAGCGAAAGTGTTTCAAACTTATTAAAAATACCTAAAGAATCTAATTTCCAGAATTTTCTCAAATTATCTGAAATTGTGCAATTTTCATTGATTATTACATTTTGAGAAGAAATTTGTTCTATTGACCCAGCTTTCTTCTAGCTAAAATCCGAATTAATACCAATCAAGGAAATATTAATTTTAACCTTTCTTCTAAGATGAATTCTTAAATTAGTTCAGCGCCCATTAAAATGTTTATCTTCGTTAACTTTCCATTTACATAAGAATCGACAATCTGAAATTTATCCAGGGATGTTGCGGCTGCGCCACTTGCGCCAAACTGCGCCAATTTCCGATATCTGCTCCAAAAACGGTATTTTAGCAGAAATTGCGCCAAAACTGCGCCATTTTACAGATTTTTGCACGTTTAGTAATTAAGTTAGTTCTACGAATCTAAGACGAATTTTTCCCTCCGAACGTCGCTGAATACCAGACTTTAGAGTGAATATGTCATATTTATTTTTCCTACTTATTTTGTCAGGTAAAAGTGCATGAAATAAGAAAGAATTTCATTCTTCAGACATACTGCTACTGTTTCGTACTACAGACTCAAGATTGACAAAAAAAAAAATCCAATTAAAATTGTGCCCAACGAAAAGAAATACGTTTATAGCATGTACAGCGATAGAAATTTTCCGCTTTTTGGTGAAGTTCTACTTGATTTCTACAGCCTAATACTACTTTTTTTTTTTTTTTTTTTTTTTTTTTTTTTGCAAATTTTAGTGCGCCAGTGGAAATTTCCAATTCTTTTAGAAAATTCTGTTTTAAAAATCTTGCTATTTCTAAATTTTTCTAAATTGGAAAGAAATTCGCGTATTGGTGAGACTATCATCACTTGATATGAGATTTTCACCCTCTGGGGGACCAATACTCTTCCCGAAACGTAATGTTTGCAGCCTATTAAAAATAGTAATCAGATCGGGAAAATATGGAAATTCAACAATCTAGAATATTCAGATTTATTTATTTTTTAAATTTAATTAATTTTATTTTTTGTAAAGCCAATTTACAGTTTTCCGCGCTTTACCACCGGGAAAAAATTGGTTTGAAACGAGCCTGCACAAACATGTCACAACAAGAATTTCCTGCACTGGCCGGACGCGGAAGTTAATACAACTTTTCCATACAAATGTGTCACAAAAATATCTTGATGCAGACCCCACCCAGCCTCTCGCGGTTGAACTTGAAGTTCCGTATTTGTGAATCGTCGAGGTTTTCCTCATTTCCGTGCTTCTCTCTCTTTTATTTACTTCCAATGTTTATCGAGATTTTTCAATTAGGCCGGAATAACGATTTCGCGATGTAGATAAATTGCTGTTCCCTGATATACCGCAGGTTTCTCTCTCAGTGTCGCAAAATCGACAGATGATGTTCAAATATCAGTTAGTTGGAATGCTACGGTCTACTGTTCCTCTATAAGGACTAATGAGACTGTCACCTTCTGCTTAAAGCCGATTCGAATGACTACGAATATCCATACCAATAGTGGAATTCGAACCCGCGAATTCCGGTACCAAATAGCAACGCTTTATCCATTCGGCCATTGTTTGGCGTTTATATAAAAGGACGTTTTATTGCGCATGCGCTATATAACTAGAAGTTGTAAAATCGGAAAGATTATGTTTATATGTCGGAACGTAACTTTTAGGAACACTCTAAACCTCGTATACTCTAATACTGTCATGATATCGGAAAGACGATTTCACATCAGAGTTCGCCGATCAGTTGAGCTATATAAGAGTTCGTTTACGTCTTGATCCGAACTCAAAGTGGGTTCGTATCTCGCTTTGGCATGGATGTTCGTAGCCGTTCGGAATCGGCTTTAAGCAGTAGGTCCCGGTCTCATTAGCCCTCGTGTGCAAAACAGTAGACCGTAGCGCTGCAAACCAAACCAAACCAAACCGAACTCAAAGTTTGGAAATCAGTGTCGCGATGGAGTACTCTTTATCGGTATTTCACGATATATCGATACATCGCCCAGTCTTAATGCATACTGTAGTGAAATGCAAATATAGTATAGGATCTCGTAAAGGATATAAAAGGATGCTGACTAATTAAAAAAAAAATAAAGAGAAATTAAAATAAATAAAGTTAGAGAAAAATAAGATGAATAATTTTTAATAACTAGAAAGTATCCGTCTACGTTAAAAACGTCATTTTTTTTGCCAAAAATCAATTTTTTTTTAAATTTCTCTATTGTAAAATTTTAACTTTTAGGCTTCTAAATCTGTTTTTGTTTTGTCTCTACGGCATTTTAAAGAAAAATTGCAGCTGTTTAAACATCAGCGACAACTGTCAAAACAAAACAGAAGTAGCGACTTCGGAACCGGAAGTTGTGAATTTATAGAACATTTTGGACAAAATTTTTAAATTTCCTGAAGATTAGTTTCAACATTTTCCTAGTATTTTTAATAATTAGCAACTTGGCAATTAAAAAGTTTTGAAGCAAGAAAGTGTGGGGAATTTTAAACATGTATTTTAATTTTTTAATAGTTAAAGTTGCTTTCATAAACTTCAAATGTGTTTTTCTCAGAGCGGTATTTTTATTAAAATATTGAAACTTAAAATGTAATTTCTCAAAAGTTCTTAAAATATTTTGTTGAAAATTATTATGAATGCTTTTGATAGTATTTACTAGTGAATGACTTTAAAGCTTTAAATTTGGATAATTTTTAATGATGTTACACTCATAGTTAGATATAAAGGTAATGAAAATTCGTTAAAAATTCAATGTGTATGATTTTGAAGGACCGAAAATTTTTGCCAAATGTAAATTAAGCAAAGATTTTAGGTGATTCACTAGTCCAGTGTATAAGAAATGTGTTGCATCAAAAATATTTAAATAATTTAATTTATTCAAAGATTAGACCTTTTGAAAAAACCCAATTTTTTTACTAAATTTTCTTCATTTATTAGAAATTTTATAAAAACTTCTCCAGGAATAAATTTTTTAAGTGCAATTCTCTATGATAATATAATAAATAAATATAAAAATATAAAAACATGAACTAGTTTCTACGTTTAAAGAAAAAAGTTCTCCGAATGTAGATGGATACCTTAAATATTTAATTGGATGCCTAAAATTACTCATATCAGCATTGAAAGCTTCATTTTGTCTCATTATTTTTCAGTTTTTAATTATATTTAGTTAATTTAAAATAAAGTAGTTTAAATGCAATTATTTAACAAAAATAATTTAGAAATGAGGAAATATTGGAGTGCATTTTTTGTGACCACCCTGGGTAACCTATTCTTGAAAGAGCTTTAGGGGGAGAAGTCTTATGTATCACCTTGCTGAAGGTGTTCATGTAAAATATTTATCATTTTATTTTCCAAGTAAAATTATAAAAAATTTTACTTGGAATTGGAATTTTTAGGCTCATCAATTGTTTTGCAATAAATGGAGAGACGAAACTCATCAAAATAACTTTTAAAGGCTGGAGTAGCAATGCACAAAACTTCATCTATTTTTTACTGTTCATTTTATCTTCTGTTTACACCTCTTAATCTTTAAAGGGCATTTGTATCTTCATCTGTAAGTACTGTCTTTTGTCATGCAGCAGTGATGTTCACCTGCATCTTCCCACCTTGTGAATTATTCTCCTCTGTGAACTAACTAATCCATGTTCAGAACTCAGCCAACACGTTGAAAGATAAAATTATCTTTACCACTAAGTACATTTTTTATGATCTTGACCCAAAAAACACTTGATATATCTTTTACATTACATTGAAGGCAAAATGATGGCTTTTCTCTCCTGTCCGGTCCTTTTTTAGTGCTATTTCATGTGATTTTGTGAATGAAAAGTAAATATCCCACTGATATTTCTGGTAATCATGTGTAATAACTCTTTAATCATCATGCTGTAAATAATGCTTTCTTGTTAACAAATAAATTCGTACTGAAGCTGTAATAAGGAACCTTACTAGTAATTCTCCAGCTTTGGTTTTTACTGCTAATACTTTGTTATAATCTTTTATATGATTATACTAATTACATAGAAATATATGTATATTGCATATACGAACAAACCGTATCAGAAATTATTGAATATTTGGCCGTTCCGAATGCTATTAACCAAATATTCAAAAACTTAAGTATTTTTTTTTTTTTAAATCGTTACTTTAACTGCTACAAAAACACTATATCCTGCTCCAAATCAAGATTTTGACTGCTATGAAAATGCTTTCTCCTGCTACAAATTTAAAGTTTTGCTGCTACGAAAACTGCTACAAAATGCTTGAAGGGGCGCAACATCCCTGTTTATGTCTTTTCATGAATCTCTTAAGGTCAGGCTGATTATTGATTGCAGACGCGATGGCAGGTATAACTTAATACTCATTTTTCTTCTGAAAAAGGTACTTCTCTTTTAATATAATGAGGTTCAACTGTATTTGGGATTTTTAATAAATTAGGCATACTGAAGCAATTTCCGAATTGAATCTGTTTTAAACATATTTTGACTAAGAAAGTTCGGTAAGAAACAGGGTATTTGTATATATTTATAAAAAAGTTTAGTTTCCTGCATGTTTCATTTTTGGTACTTGTTTTTTTGCGTTATGTAAGTCAAAGTAGTGTTTTTAATTGTTGTTTGACTTCCTTTTTCTTTCCTCTTTTTTTTTCACTTCCTTTTTTCCCGAATTTTTTACAATAATAAAAATTATTGTAAAAATTGCTGTGTCTGCAATAATAAAAATTATTGTATTGTCTTTAATTGTTATTTAACTGAAGTTGTACATGCATCAATATTAAGATTCTATTTTCCACCTGACAAGTTTAAATTACATCATGAATTAGTCACCAAAAAAAAATTTTTTTGTTTCATTCCGCTGTACATAAATTTTTAGATTTTTTTTCTTCTATTTCCCCTTAGGAAATTGGGTAAAATCCCCGTGAGTGTTAGTAAAACTCACATTTTTTTCTTTTCAAACACTACTACTTTTATATTTTATAGCAGTAACTAGACCAGATAGACATGGGGATTTCCATTCCTGCCCTCCATTTTCTTCTTTGCTGCCAAATTGTTTCCATTAGACCAGGCATGCCCATTTAAAAAGTTTTTGCGGCCCAATTGAAGTTTTCAACTGTCTATATAGTTTTACTCATTTTGACTATATACAGTTGAAACATAGAATTTCAGTTGTTAATATTTGCAATAATAAATATCACATATTATATACTTTAAGACTTCATAGTAACCAACGTAAATCTGGTCTTTGAGTAGGGTTGAACAGGTTACATTGAAATTTGAGTGTTCTAGAATATTCTGTCAATCGGCCAGTACTTATACAACCAGCTGACTCGCGTTACGTGCACGTGCTCTGCCCGACCAGTCAGTGGAAGTTGAATGGAAAGAAAGTTATAAATTATATTTATGGCTATTGTGAAGTTATCATTAATTCTGAAGGAATAATTAAGGTATTGTTTATTTAGAAAACGCAAGCTAACGATGCTTTTGAAATTCTAACCTCCAAAATATTTTGAATATTTTGTTTTATTTTTAAATGTGCGGCCCACCTTAGTTCAGTAATTTGTTTTTTGGCCCACCAACCGATTTGGGTTGGGCACCCCTGCATTAGACAAAGGCTGCCCTCTCATTTTTTTTTTTTTTTTTCTAAGTGTGCCACTTCAATTTCATTTTTGTGCAGCTTCTCAACGAGAGATTTCTGGCTCAAGTTTCTTCCAGACGGTAAATGATCACTCGAAACTATAGAAGTCAAAACGTGCTTTACCCTCACTTTCGTTTTCGGGGTGTATGTTGGTAGTGTATACTTAGCAGCAATTAAAAAAATGATCTTTGTTTGTTGGAAAATTTTATGTTATATTTGTGTTTCTACAGCATGTAGTACCAAGCGAAGTGGTATTGAAGTTTGAAAGTTACTACATTTGATAAAAGATATTTTAATAATTGTAGAATAACTAGGTTTGACGGTAAACGACCACTCGAGGCTATAGAAGTCGAGACGTACAATATCCTCACTTGCGTTTTCGGGGTGTATGTTGGAAGTGTATACTTAGCATCAATTAAAAATACACACACACACACACACACACACACACACACACACACAGTCTACTAATAAGTATTTGTACACCTATGTAAATGACGATATCTGCGGACCTGAGGTACGTCACGGCCTCCTCCGGTATACATCGTTTAGGAAACAGCATCTGCATAAGTCGCATGCAACATGCCACGCAGTTCGGAGCTCTTTGATTTCGAGAATGGTATAATTACCGGGTATCACAAATGTGGCCGATCCTTAAGGGACATATCTAGCGATCTGAAGTACCCAAAATCGACAATGGCCTATGTGATTAAGAAGTGGAAGGTGAGCGGTGATTGTCGGAATGTGTCCTGAGTCGGCAGACTAACGAAACCGGGAGATACAGACCGACGAATGCTGTCCAGAGAAATTCGAAAGAACCGCACCCAATCGATGGCTGTCATCAGTGAGGAGTTTCAACGGGCATCCGGGAGTATTGTTTTAATGAATACCATCCGTAAGGAAGAACATCTGCTTAGTTTTCATGGTCGTGCTGCTGCCCATAAACCTTTGATCAAAAAGTCCAACCGCGCTGCTCGGTTAACGTGGTGCAAAGCACATCAAAATTGGGCCGTAGATCAGTGGAAACGGGTTCTTTGGAGCGACGAATCAAGATTCACCCTTTACCGTTCGGATGGCTGGGTCTGGCGTCTGTCTGGAGAACGTATCCTGCCAGAATGCATTGTGCCAGCAGTCAAGTTCGGCGGAGATGGAATTATGGTTTAGGGTTGTTTCTCCTGGTATGGACTGGAACCTTTGGTCCCCATTCATGATAAGTTCAACGACGATGCCTACTACACTATTTTGGATGACAATGTGCTTCCTACGTTGTGGCAGTTTCACGGGTTTGACCCCTGTTACTTTCAGGATGACAATGCCAGTTGTCATGTTTCGAGGTTAACCAAGACTTGGTATGGTGCCAATGGAGTTCATCGAATGGACTGGCCTGCCCAGAGCCAACACCTCCTAGAGAGAAGGCCTGAGCACAGTTTACCAGAAAATGTGATGACGTAGTTGCGTAAGGCTGACAACATTCTGTAACTCTGACCAGAAACTTACAAGTCATCACTTTTTCAATTATTTCCGTCGCCAAATGCAAGATCAACATATATGTAAGGAATGTGCGTATTGGCAACGTTGGCGGAATTTCGTTTCCTGAGAGAGAGAAATGAAAGTTCATTTGTACTTTCTTTGTGTATGTGAGTTAAATTTATAATTCATATATTGATAATATAGTTAATTTTTTGTGATAATGCCGTATAAATGTATTGTTCCTTTTTGTAAAAGCAATTATGATTCTGAAAATAACAAGAAATCAGTTTTCTCGTTTCCAAGAAACGAACTATTAAAACAGAAGTGGATTAACACGATTCCTAGAAAAAACCTGACTGTGAACAAGAATTCTCGGGTAAGTAACCACTGTTATTAATAATTTTTAAACATAAGATGTAAGATTAAATCATTACTTAAAAATTAGATTGTTTTTTACAATGATTCTTTAGATTATAGACAGTACTTTTGTTTTGACTAACGTATATTGAAGAAATTTGAGGAATAAATAACTTTCTTTTTTTTTCATATATATATATATATATATATATATATACAGAGAAACATTGTGTGCATAGTTAGATAATATAAATTAGTTTTAATTAACTGCTGTTATTTAAAATATAGTTTGTCATAAATAAATAATACGAGCAAATTTTACAATCCAGCTTGTTTTATTTTTAGGTCTGTGAATTACATTTTTCTGAAACAGATATTCAAAGGGAAACAAGTTTTTTGGAATCAACAACTGGTAATAGAATATCTATAACTCTAGACAAACCAAGATTGCGAGAAGGAGCAATTCCATCCATATTTAGAGGATGCCCATCATATTTGACAAAGGAAACTTCACACCGTGAAAGCAGAGATGATAAAAATTTAAGGTAAATATGCAAAATATATATTACAATTTTTTTAGAACTTACAACTTAATTAAAATTATAAAAATTATACTGAAACATATTTATGTTAAATATCATATTTGTTTATTTCCTAAATTGAGTAAAAAAGTTAATTATTACAGTATATAACGTTTATATCATTAAAAACGTCAATTAGAATTAGACATTTTGATGATAAATTGATTAATTTTTAATGTTTAAAAATATTCCTATATGCATACTGTTGAAATTTTTGTATTTTCATTTACAAAGCAACTAAATGAATATATATATATATATATATATATATATATATATATATATATATATATATATATATATATATATATATATATATATATATATATATATATAATTGAAGTTGACGTATGGATATACCCCTTTTAATGCTTTAGTAAAAAGTAGAGTGAATTTCTGTTTAGATAATTATTTTTAAACGTATTAAAAAACTATTTTATTTGTAACATACTAAAGTACTGCATCATCTATTATTAGGAAAGAGGAGGAAGCATTTTCGAAAGCTATGAAAGAGAGCTTGGAATTTGCGGATAATTCCAAATATGTTTTTAATTCATTGGCTGAACTTTCGAATTGTGTATCAAAAAATGAACTGGACAATTTTTGGACATTTTTGGATATGAAAAATAACATAGTATTTGCACATATAGAGTTGCCCAATCCCCAAATAACTTGTTCCCTTTGTGTTGATGAAAATTTATGTGTATCAGTGTTTTTTAAAAATATAAAGTTGAACAAAGTAGGTCAAAATAGGTATCACTTTCCTTGTGTTTTGACCGACTTAAAATCCATATTTGATGTCTTAGATGTATTAAAGAAACTATGCAATTCCTCTAGTGTTAATAATAACGATTTAAGGTTAGGTATTATTGTTGACATTCTAAAAGATATAAAAGAAGATTTTGATGAGAAAAAACATATGCTGGCATTTTTAATTGAGCAAATTCAGTTAATTAATGTAAATATCAATCGAAGAGTTTACAGTTGTGAAAGTCTAATATTTTACTCACTTTTATATTCAATATCTCCCCATGCATATAACTTTTTACGTAGTAGTTGCAATATTATCATACCACACCCTTGCACAGTAAAACGTTTAATTTTAAAACAAAACTTAACTCCAGTGACAGAACAAACTGACAACAATTTTTTAAATTACATAAAACAGAAAGCTGCATATTTAAAAGATAATGAAAAACATGTAATTTTACTTATGGATGAAATTCATTTAAAACCATATTATGATTATAAGGGTGGGAATATTATTGGACTTTCATTTGACTGTACAGCTGCAGCAAAATCTGCTTATGCTTTTATGATTCAAAGTGTTTGCTCAGACAATAAAGATGTTGTACATATCTTACCAGTTTATTCTATAGATTCAAAGACTCTTTATACATATATACTTAAAATTGTGTGTGGTTTGGAAAGTATTGGATTTAAGGTTTTCTGTGTCATTAGTGACAACAATTCAATAAACAGAAAAGCAATGTCATACTTTTCAAAAACCAATAGTCATAATTATGTGTATCCTCATCCTCTTGATCCTAATAGACCTTTATTTTTTATGATTGATTCTGTCCATTTGCTGAAATGTATTAGAAATAATTGGCTGAATCAAAAAAATTTTGAAAAGAATATGTATTACCCCAAATGGTTTGATGATAATAAAACCCCTGCAGATAAAAATAATATATGCACAGCTTCAATGATACCACTTAAAAAAATGTACGAAGTAGAATCTAATAATTTTGTAAAATATGGGTATACTTTAACAGTAAAAAGTTTAAATCCCACAAATTTAGAAAGACAAAGTGTAAAACTAGCAATTCAAATTTTTAATGAAAATCTTGCTGAGGGTTTAATGATATTTGGCAAAAAACACAATTTGGAAAATTATGAGGGAACAGCTAATTATATCAAAATTATTGCAAAGTGGTGGGACATTTTTAATGTAAGAAGTCCTGTTAAAGGGATTCAGAAAAACAACAAATATCAGGAGCCATTAACCTTTTCAACTGATGACATAAAAATACAATTTATCGAGAACATGTTAGACTGGTTAGATACATGGGAAAATTTTAAAATGGATACAGGCTCTCTAAGTAAAGAAACCCATCAAGCTCTAACCCAAACGTTAAATGCAATGCTAAATATAACACAATATTGTATTGAAGAATTAAAGTTTAATTACTTGTTGACGGGAAAATTTCAAACAGATGCATTAGAAGACAGATTCGGTAAATATAGACAGTATTCGGGTTCAAATTATAACATAACAATAGCTCAACTTTTTGAAAATGAATCTAAAATAAGGATGCAAAATTTAATGCCATTATTAAAATTTCAGCCAATTGATTATAATGATTTAAATATATCAAATAATAACGTGAAAGAAAATTTTTTTACCTCTTTAATTGTTTCTGTTAATGATAGTGATTTTGAAAAGGTACAAGATATTTTGCCAATTCTTACTTATATTTCTGGATATTGTGTTTTTGCAGTCTTGAAAAAAATTAATTGTTCTTTCTGTGAAGGTAAATTAACAGTAAATAGATACTTAGATTTTAGCGAAAAATATATTTTAATAAGGAATCTCGATCGAGGTTTATTACGTCATCCCCACGATAAAATCATTTGCATGATAATTCATAATTATATTATTTTGACAAAATTGTTAATAGAATTTGAATGTGAATTTTTAAATATAGTAAATCAACGCTTATTTGCAGTAAACACTACTTTAAACATACTTTCATCAAAAGAAATATGTTTAGATTTAGATGGTTGCATGAAAAACCATGAAAGTGATCATATCACAAAGCAAATTATTTGGGCTTCCACAAATATACTTTTAAAAAATTTTTGCAAAATAAAAAATAATATGTTAGATGAAAAACGCAAAGAAAGGACAGAATCAAAAAATAAAAAAAGAAAACTCCAAACACTTAATAATTAACATAGTTTCTAAGCTTGATTTTAAAACATTTAGAGCTTTCCTTTATTTTAAATAGAGAGCAATGAATTTAGACATTTCACCAATAACTAACGGTTGTATATTGCAACTGATTTTAATATATCTTGAAAAAATTTTTCTTAAGTATATTATGTATGTTTTTATTGTTTATGCATAACTTTATAATCACGTGTAAAGAAAGGAAATTAAAGTCTAATTTTCTATTAATACAGTTATTACTCTGTTATTCAATAATGAAATTTTCATCATAGGTTGTATATTGTAACAGATTTTAATATATCATGAAAAAATTTTTCTTAAGTATATTATGTATGTTTTTATTGTTTATGCATAACTTTATAATCACGTGTAAAGAAAGGAAATTAAAGTCTAATTTTCTATTAATACAGTTATTACTCTGTTATTCAATAATGAAATTGTCATTGTTCTTGTTTAATTTAACTTGTTTTTGAGAAATAAAATTTCATTTAAATGTGTGTTTGTTTACTTTATTTATTACAGTGTTTATTTGGGTTTTTTGCTCTTCAAAATTTGGGGAACATTTTTTTAATTCTTGAAGTTAGATGAAGTAGTTTTAAATATATTTCCTGTGTTAAATGTAGAATATTCTTAAAATTTTATGAATGCATTTTTTAATAGTAAGAGAAGCATATAGTAAAATTGTAGGATGCTTTCTTTTTCTATATATTAATCAGGAAAACTAACTTGCTATAAATAATCATCAGTAAATAATAAATCAATTTTTTTATTGTTGCCGTTAAAACTACAGCATCAATTGAACGGCGGTGATAGCCAGCCTTGTCTCATGACGTCACACTGAGAGTGCTCAGGCCTTCTCTCTAGGAGGCGTTGCCAGAGCCCAGACCTGAACCCTATCAAACCTCTGGGACGAGTTATATCGCCGAATTAAGGGGTGCACTACCCACCCAAAATCGGTGAAGGAACTTGTATCTACTCTAAGCCGAGTGGAAGACAATATCACTAGCTGTAATACAAAGGCTGCTGGATAGTATGCCCTGGAGGGTTCACGCTTTAATTGCCTCTCTTGTAGGCTCTACCAACTATTGATTTTGAATAAAGTTAGTTTTTCTTTTCTATCACAGGTGTCCAAATACTTATTGGTAGACAGTATATATATATATATATATATATATATGAGCCACAAAACAAACAGTTAGATAGAATACAGTTAAAACATAAAACAGTTTACCAAACAAATGATAACGATGCTACATCTATAGCTGGAGGTAGACTAACATTTTTTGTCTGTAGCCGCTAGAGGGCTATCTTATTTTTCGACAGTTTGTAAATGTAAACCTTTCCGTTTAATATTTCAGATCTGAATTTGATCATAATAATACATCATGGTGGGAGATCTTGGCTTTTATTTTGGCCAGAAATTTATTTCGTGGTTAAATAAAAAACAATCTCTATAAGTATTTTGGTAATAAAATTCTGCTTCTTCCTAATGTATTCTGAGTGAATTAGCGATATGAAAAAAAATGGTTTATACATTTTTTTAATGATCTTATATAAGTTGAGGGATCATCACCAGTCACTTTCGCACTTGAGTTATATTTTTTTACATTGGTTACTTTTAGCTACCTATTTTGACCTTTAGTCCCTTTAACTTTTTTTGCTCGTATAACCCATTTATTCTAATCTTGTTATACAGTAACATATTGTGAAAATCAAAAAATATGTTCAGTGATTTCCTACGAAATTTCTGGTCAAAATATTTGGAAGGATCTACTTAATTTATATCTAGACTTTTGTTAAAATAATTTTCGAAATGTTGCACAAAACAAAACGATGAAACAACCTTCTTTTCTTTACGCTCCTTATCAACTCCTTTAATTTAGCTGCTTATTAAAAGAAAAAGTAATTGATATTTATGTCGAGTTCTTAGTTTTTCAAGAAAATTATTCATTTTTAAACAACAGCCTAATTTGAAATAAATCGCCGAAAAAGTAAGACTAGTAAGTAGCATTGCCAAGAAATTTTATTGGAATATATATATATATATATATATATATGACACGGTCCGAGTATCCACTAGTAAATATATAAGTCAGTTCACACTCAAGTCATTATTTTCTTCTCTTTATTAATCCACTTAACACGCTAATCAACATGGCGTCTCATCTTTGGCGCCCAACTGCAAACAAAAGCAGTTTTCACTATTCGAGGAGCCACAGGTCCGTCTATAGCAGCGGTTCTTAACCTATGGGTCGCGACCCAAAATTGGGTCGTGAAGCATATTTCTTGGGTCGCGCTGAGTCGAACCAAAAAAGTTAGTAATACACCATATAATAAGTAATACCAACACCTCCTAGAACAAGTTAAATCCTGAAATAGATATAAGGTGCTCCTTGACAAGCATTCAACCGAGGTTTGAAGATCTTTCAAAATGTATTCAAGCATAAGGTTCTCATTAAAACTGTATGACTTGCATTTAAAATTTAAAAAACTTAACATATGTATTGATATTTCTTTTTTTTTTTTTTTTTTTTTTTAGGAATAAGTTAAAATGTCAATTATTTTCAAAAAGTTATAAATATATTTTAATTTGGTCAATAAAAATTATTAAAAACACTTGATTATTAATTAAATTTTCCTTGGATCGAAAAGTACTTTTGTATATCTTTATTATTAAAAAAATAAATAAAAAATTTGAAAGTTAAAAAAATCATCATCGTAGGATTGAAGATTTTTTAAAAATACGCTCTAAAATAAAGCAATGAAAAAGTTTTGACTTTTTTTGGGTCGCGACATGAACATATTTCTCAAATTTGGGTCGCGGCTTAAAAAGGTTAAGAACCACTGGTCTATAGTAATTGCTTATCGCTCTCTGCTAATATCACTGCGCGTGTGCCGTATTTATGTGACTAGTAACGCGAGGCGCGTTACTCCCATTAAAATAATCCCTAATTAAAATCTCTTAAATTACTCTATATTTTAAATCCTGACAACTTTCCCCCTCCCTCTGAAGGCTTGCACAGGCAGGAGGGCCCTTCCTGACCAGCAAGTCCCCAGAGGACCCTAAAATTTTGAAAAAACATCTAATTAATTATCCCCAAAAAATAATAAATTTAAGTTACTTAATTCAGGCAGAGCAGGTGGCTCCCTCACAAAATAACACTATTATAATAACTGACAAAATTCAAAAGTAGTAAAAATCACCCTATGATGGTGCTATAAAATGATAAAAGTCTTTTACACAATTACCTAAAATCACAAAAATCTTTCCTGAAAATTAAACACATTATACAACAATTATAAAAAGAACAGGAACTTAGGAATATATGGTTGAAGATGAATAACATATGCTACTAATAATAATATATTTGTTATAGAAAACGCCTTGGGTTAAACAATCTTAGCTCCCCAAAATAACATTAACAGTATAAGTATAATAAGAGATAAAAAAAAAAAACATAATATCAAAATATCACTAATATATGGTTTAAAACAAAACAGATGAGTTTAAAAATAGTTTCTCTTATAGCACAGTCCAACAGTATTGGGTAATGTCCTTGAGTTCTTAACACAATCAGTATTAGTATAATATGTAATACAGTAAAAAAGTAGATAAAAATCAAAAAGGGAACCTAGGTTTGATAACAATGTACACTGTATTGAGATCTCTTGTCAGAAAACATCATAATCTGATTTAATTACAAAATTTCACTTCATTTGTTATTCTTCGTTGGTTCATCAAAATACAAAATATATCACATGTCGACAACTTCAATCTATTCCAAAAATAATATTATAACAAAATTTCATCATGGTAATTCTCTCAAAAATTATTCAGTAACTTATAATCTCAAAAGTAAAAAAGGTGTCATAATGATTATCACTCATTATGTGGCAAAAGTAAGAAAAAACAATATAGTGTTTACAATAGTGTATACATTTTTGTTTAAAACAGGTGTGTGATTCTTGTTTGTGTCTGTTTGTGTAGGGGTTTTGTCTTCCCCAGCAGAAGACGTGCTGTTGGTGGGTGACATTCCATGTCAACACACACCAGTCGCAAATTGAATCATGACAAGGACAAAATCCTGTCATGTGTGATGAGTGGCACTTAGGGTACACACTCCTAGGTGGGACGTAGGGCTGTGTAAAGGGAAAAAACCTGGACATTTTCTGGCTGGGAACCTTCATCCAGGCCAAGTCGGTTACAAAGTCATAAATCTTAATGTCATTAGGTTTATTTTCCTAATGGAAAAAGTAGTATGGTTTTTTGGGGATGTTTTTCTTCCTGGGCAATTTAAATTTAGAACAGAAAACTCCCTGGGCAATTAAAATTAATCATCAAAAATATAATAGTAGCAATCAACTGAAGGATAATTTAAAGTTACTCGATTAGGTAATGGTGATTTATAAGGCAATGTTCCAAACATCAGGTAAGCAGGTGGAAAACCAGTTACTGAATGAGGTTGATTATTATATTCGAAAGTTACTTCTTCTAAAATTTTAGTCCATGGAATTTTTCTGGATGATGAATTTACCTTACATTTTAATTTGGCTACTATTGTACCATTACATCTTTCATTTTTTCCATTGCATTGAGGTCTATGTGCAGAAGTTAAAAGTTGTTTAATATTATTATGTTGCAAAAATTTCCTAAATCTATTGGATGTGAATGCTGCATTTCTGTCGCTTAATATTTGTTTTGGGGTCTGAATATTAAAAATCTGTTTTAAACAGTTTGCATAGGTTTCACTGGTTACACTTTTTGAAGGAAAGGTCCAAATATACCTCGTGGCATGATCAATTACAAGGTGAAGATATTTCTTTGTTGAATTATAGTAATTAAACCCACCAATTGTGTCAATAGAAATCAGATCAAATGGTTCATTTGCAATGGGTACACTTTCCATTAGTCCAAATTTCTTTTGTGTTGACTTTTTGTTCATTTGACAGGTTGTACAACATTTTACATAATTTGAAATGTCTATGATTATGTCTTGCCAAAAATAAATAGGAGAGATTAGACTTAACATTTTCTTCACACCTGGGTGACCAAATTTTTCATGGGCTAACTTAATCAATTTTGTTCTTAGTGAGGGTGGTACCACAATTTTTACCAAATTTTTCTTTTTTTACAGTTAATACACCATCATATTCTTTAAAGTGTTTACCATTTACATTATCAGATTTTTGAAAATCAATAATTTCATCAGTGCTTAAAAAATAACAGTATGGTGATACAAAATGACTTATTGGGTTTCTCGATAACATATCAGCTTTGTGATTGCTAGTACCTTTTATATAAACTACTTCATAATCATACATTGAAAGTTTTAATGACCATCTGAACAGTCTCCCAGTTAAATTTTTAACACTCTTAAGATACTGTAATGCAGAATGATCCGAATAAATTGTGAATTTTTTCTCATGTAAATAACAATGAAATTTATCAATGGCATCAATTATTGCAAGGCATTCTAATTCTGTAATTGCATAGTTTTTTTCATGTGGTTTAAGCTGTCTACTGTGAAAAGCAATTGGATGTAATGTTCCATCAGGATGTTTTTGTTTTAATACTCCAGCGACAGACTCTTGACTGGCATCAACATAGAATTGGCAAGGATAATTTGGATTATATAATGTTAACACAGGTCTAGAAATTAGTATATATTTTAGTTTCTGAAAGGAATTTTGACATTCATCTGACCAAAACCATTTTGTGTCTTTTTTAAGTAACTTATTTAATGGGATTCTAAGTTTTGCATAGTCTTTTATAAATTTCTGATAAACATTAATTGACCCTAAAAATCTTTGTAAGTCCTTAACATTCCTTGGCGGTAGCAATTTCTTAATTGTTTCAATGTTTGTGTTGTGGGGTGTGTATTTCCCATGTGATATTTCATAACCTAAAAATTTTATCTCTTTTTTGAGCAAACTGACATTTTGATTTCTTTAACTTTATGTTCTCTTGTTTACAAATTTCAAAAATTTCTTCTAAGTGTTTCATGTGTTCATCAAAATTGTCTGAAAATATTATAATGTCATTGAAGTAATTCAGAGCATATTTAATTTGGTATTTGTTGAGAATATGCCTGATTGCTCTTTGAAAAACACTTGGAGCATTTCTCCAACCAAAAGGTAGTCTAACCCACTCATAAAGTCCACAGTTTGTTGTAAATGCTAATTTTTCTGTATCTTTCTCATGAATTGTCAAATGCCAATAACCTGATGTTAAATCTAGAGTAGTGAAAAATTTTGCATGTGTTAGTTGATCCAAAAGGTCATCAATTCGTGGAATTGGTTCAGAGTCAATACGACTAATACTGTTGAGTTTCCTGAAATCAATACAAAGTCTGGTTTTTCCCTCCCCCTTTTTATAAGCAAGAGTCACTGGTGCCGCATATGGGCTGCTTAATGGTTTTATAAATCCTGCCGACTCGTGACACGGTCCGAGTATCCACTAGTAAATATATAAGTCAGTTCACACTCAAGTCATTATTTTCTTCTCTTTATTAATCCACTTAACACGCTAATCAACATGGCGTCTCATCTTTGGCGCCCAACTGCAAACAAAAGCAGTTTTCACTATTCGAGGAGCCACAGGTCCGTCTATAGTAATTGCTTATCGCTCTCTGCTAATATCACTGCGCGTGTGCCGTATTTATGTGACTAGTAACGCGAGGCGCGTTACTCCCATTAAAATAATCCCTAATTAAAATCTCTTAAATTACTCTATATTTTAAATCCTGACATATATATATATATATATATATATATATATATATATATATATATATATATATATATATATATATATATATATATATATATATATACATATATGTAATCCAGGAATTATATAACTGCCGGAAACATTTAAAATTATAGTCCCTATTCATTTTACTGGCCCGGGTTACTTCGCAAGGAGAAGCTTAAGCATCTAGACTATTTGAGTAAATTGCAATCGGACCATTTTGTTAAAAAGGAACAGGCAAAGTTGTAGCTAAAATTAAACTTTGTTAATTAGCTGCTAAAAAATGAGATCTTTGCCATTCAACAGCAGACAAGAGAATGATACGAAAAACACTTTGCTGGAACCAGTGGTTTGCCCAAGAGGGAGACGGAAAGAATTTTCTAAAGGAAAAGAAACTTAGTCATCGAATTTAACAGTTAGGTCACTGGAAAACTGAGCCATTGGCCGGCGACTGCTGGAGAATGTGTTGAATGGACAGAAAATTTACATCTATTGCACAGAAAGCTTTGGGAAATGTGTAGGAGGAATATTAAGTCGAGGACACTCCTTTGATTAGACGATTTTGTGGCTGGGAAAATAGATTTTATGGAATGGGAGAGAGGAGGTGTTTAAAGGGATAATAAAGTGAAATAATTTAATAAAAATCTTATAAGAAGTTTAGTCTCTAGAAGCATTTTAAATAAATAAGAAAATTCACAAAAAGTATTTAAACACATTAAACATTTAAAACATTTTATAATAAAATAAATTATTTTTCAACTTTTCCTTATTTGTACTCGAGGCGAATCGTCCTTTTTCAGACCCCTAGACATGCGCTCGTGGCAAATACTACCTTTGCCACGCCCTAGTTAGGCCCTGATGCAAATTATACATTCTTAAGGATCATCGATCGCTAGCTGAACCGTTCCGAGAATTAAAAAAAAGGTCCCTCTCGCTTTCAGCTCTTCGCTCTAGTCCTTTTCTCTCCGTTCTGAGCATAGACAGCGGGCATCTCCATGCTCTGCTGCTGGCAAGGGTGGGGGTGGAATCCTCCCTCTCCTGATCAAGCTTTCACCTCCATGGGAAAATGTTCTTCTCCTTTGTAGTTGGGTAAAAAAAATTATGAAATTCTTCAGCTTTTTCAAACAAAAATGCTGGAAAATAAAAAAGGTCAGTCAATAGTTAACCAAACAAATAACATTCACAATAAAGTGTTAATATAAGTAATTCAAACCCTTACATTCGTTTGATTGTATTAATATACAAAACACAATCGCTTTCAGTGTCATAATTTTCTAAGTCCAAAACCGCAACAGGGAAAAATTTCTGCTTACCGTTCAGAATCGCCTACGGATTAGGGCCTTCAATGTTAAGATATAGCAGCAGATCAATGCCAGGGCCCCAGACCACAGCCAAGTGCCAATTAGTTCAGATGGTCTGATACCGGGGGCGCGCAAATCTAGGCCGAAGTAGTGTCTCTTTGTGTATTTACTTTATGGACAGTGGGCATCTCCAGGAAGAATCCTCTTCCTCCTGGTCAAGCTTTCCCCTCCATGGGAAAATGTCCTCTTCTCCTCTGCAGTTGGAGGGAGGAGGTGATATCCTTCCTCCTCTCAGTGAAACTTTCGTCTCCCTGGGATAAGGCTTTTCTAAACCCCCTTGTAGTGTCTTTCCGGCTGCTCCTTAGCACCGTAAGAAGTGCAGGTGTCCATCCGGTGAAGACATGCGTCTTGAGTGTAGTGTTATATAGATTATTTTTGGAAAAAAAATTAAACGAAATAACTACAAATTTCAATATTTTCGCATATAAGGGAAGTGTTAATACATTAGAGTAATTTTTGCTCAAATTGAGTAGACCGTAGAGCTTCAAATCAAACCAAACCCCCTCCTGGGTAAGGCCTTGGGGCTAATGATAATGTCTTCCGTACCTTGAGTTTCATACCACAGCCTGTTTGTTCTAGAGGCGGACAATCTGGACAAATGTTCGACTAAAATGCGGAGGTAACATTTTGTCTTCGAGTGACTAGAAAATATTAAACTGTAAATACTCAATTATTCGAAATATGAAACATTACTTTTTTTTCTAAAAATTTAGTTTGTACTTATATTCTTTACCTCTAAAGCCTAAAAATATTTACAATCCTTAATTCTAAAGGAATTAACCACAACAGAGGGGTATGTTTAATTAAATAACTATAAATGGAATATAACTAAACAGTGATGGAACTGCTGGTTAAAGAGACTTAAGACTCATGAAAAAATTTACAGACCAAAAGTAAGAAAAAAATATGATTATTAAGTAAAATTGTGATATAACGTAGTTGATGTAAAAATGTATGTGGTTAACAGTATGTGGCAAGGAACAGGTATTTCTTAATTTCTACTCTTTTGCTCTGCTTGATATATTGCATTATATGATTCTTTCAAAATAAATGTTCATAATAAATTCACACGATTTGACTTTTCTTTGAAATATAAAATTAATATTTTTTTAATGTATGTTTAAGGGGGCAGAAACTGGATTTTTGCTGTTGCTAATGTTCCTAGGACAGGAATTTATACTGTAACATCACAGCTCTAAAATAGGTAACTTGGTAGCGTTATGGTCGAGCAGGGTTCATCACAGGCCTCATGAGGATGACACATCGAACACAAGTGAGGTGGAGATGAAAGAAGAATTTATTCTGGTATATACAAATATTTACATCATTTACATTCTTGGCGCGCTCATTCATCCTCGCCCGCCGGACAACAACTCTCAGCGTCTTCTCCCACACCAAACGACGCTTGGCCCCCCGTGACGTCACTCGAAAACCCCCACACCCCTCTCTCTGACTTTTTCTGGGGGAGAGGTTAGGGAGGAGAGAATGGAGGCATGGGGACCCCCCCAGATAGCAAGAACACGTTCGACTGACGTCAGAGCGAGCCGTAATACACAAACAAATACAAATAAAAATAGTTTTCCAGTAGCGTGGTGCTACAATACCCACGGTAGTCCGAAATATTAATAAAAACACTGTTGTAATGTACATACAACCTATACACCAGTGTTCGTTACAAGGGGGAAACACAGAATGAATATAATACCTTATATAGATTCAGACATTTATTCTATACATTTATTTACAAAAATACTTGGTTAACATAATCATCAATCATTTATATCTTCTATTTACACTGTTATTATCCCACAACTCTTTATGAGGAATTATTATTATTAACAGAGGCCTAAGTCAAAGGACTGTAAATATTATTTATAAATTACCTCCATTGAAGTCACAGGGGATCAGGCAGGGGCTTTCCTCACGGGCATACGGGACGAGTTCGTGATGGTGAGCGGGGCGGTGTCGGTCCGGGTGCACGGGACGAGCTGGTGCTAGTGGATCCTTGTTCCACTTCACTCGACTGCCCACTTCCAACTCTCACTCCGTTTCCAAAAACCTCACCTCGGTCCCAACGCCCCTTCTTTTCTTCTTATCCAATCCCTTCCTTCGGGAGTGCAGGCGGGCTCATTAAAGTAGCCCCTTTTTGTTCAAGCTGACATTACATTTTAGCCCCTGCTCCCATAATTCACGCTTACAGTTCTGTGCGAGCTCGACCGTTATGCTGCCATTCCGTGAAGTATCCTCTCTGCAGGGGTCCCTAAACTTGACGTAAATAATTGGGGTCTTAAATTCGTCAAGGAAAATCCTCCCATGGCTATGCATGCACGTGCAACTCACCGTGAGAAAGTACCTCGGTACAAACACACAAATAGATTAAACAAACGCAGGATATATATGTTTCTTTCTAGATATATGTTCGTTATAACTTAAAACGATTGTATTTATATTTGAAATAAAATAATTACTATATATTTTTAAAATGTATGTTTAAGAGGCGGTAATTAGATTTTTGTTGTTACTAATCTCCTTAAGTCAAGAGTTTATCCTTATTCTAGTCCATAGTATGAATAAGAAGCACATACAAAGTGATAAAACAAACAGAATATATATTATTTATTACTAAACGTAGACGATTTCGGGGATAGACTTAATGACTGCTCTACTTTCCTCTCGAGACAGGATGCAGTTACCGGCGAAAGACTAACTTCATCCCATGGAGTCATCCAAACCTTACACGGGATTAGAACTCGCAGCCTCCAACGTGACAGGCTGGACGGTAGGGTTCTGCTTTTCGGTACCAGAGTCTGTGTTCGAATCCCTCTCATGGCATGGATATTCGTAGCCGTTCGGAATCGGCTTTAAGCAATAGGGCTCAGTCTCATTAACCTTCGTGTGTCAAAAAAGTAGACCTTAGAGCTCCAAACCAAAGCTAATCAGCGAAGCATTCGAACGTGCTAGCCAGTATGCCGACGGGAGGGAATTTTACTTTTAATCCGAGGCGGCAAAAAGTCAGACTGGTACGTCGAACGATTGTCGTAAGGAATGATGTTAAAATCCAAACAAAACTGAACAACTTTTCATCTTTTATGTAAATGAAGAAAAATAAAAGGTGGATCGTTTTAATTTGTTTCTAATTAATTTTTATACATTAAAAGTTTCTATTTTACTAATTTTAAGTAAACCCGATTTTTACGAACACTAAGATTTAACGATAAAATATATTGGTCTCTTTGTCATCGTTAAAAACGAGTTTGGCTGTGTATATTATTCTTCATTGTCTTCCCCAACCGCTCTTTATTGATTCTGAAATGTCTTTTGTATGCTCGAGTAAGTTTGAAATTAAAGCTCCTTGCTGTTGACATTGTTGGGTCCATCGATCCTGACCTATGGTCAGGCAACATCAATTTTCTCGACTTAAGGAAGTGTCTGCGCATAAATATTAGGAGTGACGACACATATCCAAACCTACCTTCGTCAAGCATAGAATATTTTGTTGAAGTCAAACACATCTTCATTACTATCACGGTAGCTAATGCTGCTATCTTCAAACTTTTATGTGAAAAGACAAATTTATTGCTCCATATTAATAATTAAATTTGTGTTTTAGATTCATTTTGCGAAGTTTCACATTCTGCGTTTTAGAGTTTAACAAAGGGAGAACAATTTGGATGAGTAATTATTTAATGCTGCATAAAAGTAGCTTTTGCCTCTATAGATTTAGTTTCATTGAAAATAATAAATGCACCAGATTATCTTTTTATGCGATGACGCAATACCACGCAAAAAATATATTAAAATTTGGAATAATAATGGCTAGGTTTCCTGGTATAAAAATCAGGGTATCAAAAAGTAAAATTTAATTCATTTTTGTTTTATAGTTTAATTTTTTAAAAATTACATTATAAAAAAATTCACAACAAACATTATTCAATATCAGATGATAGTACACGTTTACACGCTTTTGATATGACATCACTGGCATTATTTGCTTGAATAGACACTATGCATAAAAGCTTCAAGGGAGGAGAGGGGATACTACGGGAATTTCCCATAGTTCAATTCATTACGATGTAGGGGCTATTATAGTGCAAAACTGCAAATGGAGCAGTTGTACAAGGATCTCCAAAGTATTCTACCATTAATTTAAAAAAACCTTCGAAGGAATATTTCAATAGCTAAATTTACTTTAGTTTATAACAGGAACGATAATTACGTGGCACGAGTGCCATGTTTGGCACCCCAGAAAATTTTTCTGGCACTCCAAAAAATTTAAAATGTTAATAAAAATAAATAACAAAAAATAATTATAAAAATATTTTTTCTATGTCATGGAATGATGTTACCCTGTTTTGATGGTATAAGTCTAAACAAACGTATTAACAATCCGCTCTGGATTGCTTAAAATACCATGTATAAAATTACCTTAAGACCCCATCTTAAGGGGTCTTAAGACGGCTTTGGCTATTGCCGTCCAAAACGAAACGGTCGTTTTTAGACACTACGGCTATATCGGCACATATGTGCATTTGCCGGCGTATAAGTAGAAGCCTAGTGTCATGTTTTGCAAATAATTTTTTAGGTTGAATTTCGTTTTCCACACCGAAAATAATGTGTAATAATTATAAAATTATAATATTTTTTTTTTTTTTTTGTAATTTATTTATTTTTGTTCAATTATGAATTAACATTTCGCTTAAAACTCCCAAAAATTCTTTGTTGCACACAAAAAATTGCTTAATCGAGTCATTAAACCTGTCATTTACGTTTTTAAATTTTTGCTCTTATAGCCGCCATCGTCCCATTACTTAGTGTCTAGAGTCCGCTGGCGCCATGACGGTTATAGCCTCGACCTGATTAAAGGTGCTGAATTAATCAAAATTAAGTTTATTTAAGTAGAAAGAGTAAAAGTATACTTCAAATATTTTTAAAATTACACAAACATATAGTGTTCATTTTCGAACTTCACTTGTTCCTACTATCCGTCAATGTGTTACATTACTGATTCAAGACTTAAAGTTATTAAAATTTAATCACTTTTTGTGACATTTTTATATAAAAAAATATTGCATTCTATCCCTATGTTTTATTTACTATTTATTACAAATGAAAAAAAAAAACTATCAAGTACTACATACACAAACAACAGAAACTAGCACGCGAAACAATTTACATTTCTATTAACTTTGAAAATCTTATTTCTCGTTCCGGGTCTAAACAATAAATAAAACCATAAAAGGATTAAGTTCCTACCACAATGTAATAAAATAAGCTAAAATTTCATTATCAATTGGTATTAAAAACAAATTAATTTCGTTACTGCAATAACACCAAAGTCATTTTTGCTGAATATTCCTGGATGGTTATCTAAAATGAGTCATGGACTGCACAAAGGAAAAATATGAAATTTAAACATTGAACCTTAAAATTGTCCTTATGAGTGATCAGCTGTCATTTTAAATATTTATGCCATTTATGAAAAAAAGAAACACTTTGTGAAAATAGATTTATTTGGTCTTGCATGTAAATACAGCACTGTAAAACGTAGATTTATAATACATAGAGCTGTTTCTCATGATTTCAGTCGATATTCCTGACGAAAAATATATTTATCTGCATAGTTAAAAAAAAATAATCATAGATAGTAGATCCAAATGACAAAATTATAAATAATAGTGAATACTCGAAAATTGGATGATTGTTTATAGGACTGTTCTGTACCTTCACTGAAAAGGAAAACTCGCTCCAAGAAAAGAAACGTTCTGTCACCCATCTGGCCACGTCATTAAAAGCATTACTAATGAATGGCATACACAAGGGTGAAGTTTGAGGATTCAAACCCTTCAAATAGACCAATTGACTAAAGATTTGGTTTGGTGCTCAACTGTCTACTGTTTTGCTCACGCGGACTAATGAGACCGGGACCGACGGCTTAAAGCCGATTCCGAGGAACATCCAATCTAGCACCGAACCGGGTCCATATGGCCTTGAGGCCCTCTAGGTTTCTCCCGGTGGTGGTGGATAGATCGCGAGTACTGTGCCACCCCGCCAAGCAAGACAACCGACAAGAGTCCGGAGCGCAGCA